>JARFJB010001801.1:35000-155000 GCA_036346205.1 Vesta saturnalis
TCACTAATCATTACACCATTTGTATCGGTACCTGCTTGCCTAACACATTTATCCATGTACACACTGTACAACCACGGTAATATCACACAGCCTTGTCTCACTCTGTGCTCAATATTAAAGTATTCACTCACACCTCCTCTCACTCTAGCACATGCCCGGCTACCGTTGTATACTGCTCTTATTCCGTTTATTAGAACTTTACTTACGCTACATTCATTCAATGTTTCTCACAGCTTCTCTCTATTCACTCTGTCCTTTGCTTCCTCCAGATCTACAAACGCACAGTACAGCTTCCTTTTATACTTAAACACTTTTCGATCTCTGCTGGGAGCAACCATCTAATCAACACATCCTTTTCCTAGCATGAAGCCACCCTGCACATTCCAAGTCTTAGTTTGTGTTTCTCGTACGTTATCAATCAGTATTCTTCCAAATACTTACCAGGTACATTGAGCAAATTCATCCATCTGTAATTCTTGCAATCACTCCTGTTCCCTTACCCTTATACAGTGGTACAATGATCGCGCTCTTCCAATCAGTCGGCACTTTTCCACGCTTAAGGCATACATTGAATAATTCACACAATCTTCGTATAAGCTTTGCATCTGCATACTTAGCACTTCATCAGTGCTTTCATCTACTCCTGCTCCTTTGCCGTTTTTCAACCTTCCTACCGTTTTCTCCTCATTTATCCAAATATCCTTCTCAGTTTCATTCACCATTCCTTCTACATTCTCCTTATTTAACCCTTCAGTCTTATTTTCCTCACTACTGTTCAGCTTTCGAAATATTGTTACCAGCATTTGTTCACTTTACAATCGTCCCAAACTATTTCATTGCTCCTATTCATCACTACTCCAGCGTTCTGTTTTGGGCAACGTTTTGTATTCTTGGCCCATTTCCAGAAGAGTTTTTTGTTTACCTCAAAATCATTGTGCATTTTCTCCTTCCACAGCCATCACTTCCTCTTATTTCACTTATTCTTACTGTCTCCTTCTTTGTTTCTTAATCTGTACACCTCATACAGTTGCCTTTTCTCAGTCTCATTTTTGCAGCAATCATGTTTTTTCTTACATGATGCCTTTTTACCGATTCATTCCACGAAGCACATTTTTCCTGCCTACCTACAGTCGCTCTTCCACATATCTACTGGACAATTGACAACACAGTTTTTCAAGGTTATCCATGCACTTTCCAACGTCAGTGTCTGTTATTTGTTCGTTCCACGCCGTTTCATTCACATTCATCTCTTTACTTACAGCATCTGCGTATTTCATTCTCGCACCATTGTCTACTAGTTTGTTACCATAATTCTGGACGTTCGTACTACGTTGCTTTCCTTCTCCAGGCCCACTTTTGCCCTAAACACACTCTTGATACAACCAAAAGATGGTCCGATCCACACTCCGGTCCGCGCATTACTTTTGTGTATCTCAGTCGTTTATCATACACTATCAAGTCAATCATACTTTTAAGATTCGCCTCTTTGCCATGTATGCAAATTTTTATGTTTAAACCACGTATTAGATACAAACAGGCTTCCTCCACACAGATGTTCACCAAGCGTTTTCATTCTCATGGACTCTTTGGTCTCCGAACTTTCCTAGAACGCGTTCAGTATGTTCTGTCTGTACACCCACCCATTCATTCATATCTCCCAATACTTCACTCTTTCATTTGGCTTGTCTTACACTCTTGGTCTCTTTCTCCATTCACCGATGCATAAGCATGCAATAAAACAAATTTTTCGAAACTCCACTTTCATTCTCACCCACATTACCCGGGGATATCAGTTCGTAGTGTTTAACATATCTTTTCGCTCTTTACTTAGATCACTCCAACTCCTTTTGCGCCATGTACTTCAGTCAAAAACTCCTGACCATAGTGCTAGGGTGCCATCATCCATCTCCTCAGCATCATTTACTTTGGGTTTTGTCTCTGATACACACAGAATATCAAGCCGCCTTTCGTACAGTACATTCTCAATTTCAAATTCTTTACCGCACATACCTCTCACATTCCACGTACCACGCCATTCATTCCTTGCAGTCGTCAGCAACGGGGCCTGTCTGTTTCGACCTTGACTGCCCTTAGTAGCCAGGTCGATCCGAAGCAATTATCGTTCTCTTGGGTAATGCCATAGCGGGCAGACCGGTTACTAGACAAATGGTGCCCCGGAACAATGTAGCATTCCCTACTGTACGGAAAATGTACTAGCGTTTCGAAACTATCAAAAGCGGTAGATACGTCGGAACTTGATCCGGAACAACGGTATACCATAAAAACGTGTAAATACGAACCGTACTCTTTTGTTATTTCATTAAAAGGTTATTGGTCCAAAATTAGAAATTAATAGAGGAATAAATGTCGCGGAGAAGTAATTGTAATTAATTAAAATAAACTTGTCCAAAACAAATCGAAGAATCGACGTTATTATTATTCAACAATTGACATAGCTCGCGGCAGGTGAAGTTTTACGGATGCACGATTTTGATCATTTTATTTTTTCAACTTTATTTTAAAAAAGCTGTAAACATTTTCAAAATTCTTGAATTTCTATTAGAAGTGGTCATATTTCAGGTGTATGTATGCAAAGAATCAGAATTTTAGATTAAAAGTTTAAATTAAAAATTATTATTAATTTGATTAAATACATAAATAAAAGTTTACCTCGAGTAAGATTTGAACCTACGACCTGTACTTTGCTAGAGTACCGCGCTAACCAACTGCGCCACCAAGGTTCAAGCCCCAATCGATGCAAATTTTGGGTTTATGTATGTAGAACTGAATGTAAATTCTTATTCGTTCATAACAAAATCTTATAATAATAGATACCTTAATGCACAATGTCTCAGATAGGCTTGTAAAACCCCAGATGTACATTTGTATATTTCTAAATCTAAATCAGTCTTGTAAAAAATTTGTAAAAATACACGATTACATACCTAAAAGATAAATATTTTAATTATCGTGAAAGTATGCATTTCCATATACCAGATAGATCTGAAATTCCTAGATCTATTTGGAAACTTCTAAATATATCTCTAAATTCTTAGATAGATCTGTAAATCGACAGATAGATTTGAAAATTAGATGCTTCTCCCAAATAAATGTGTAAACTTAAAGTTAGATCTGTAAAAGTTTAAAAAAAATAACTAGTGTAGCCCTTCTACACTCCTATAGGTTTTTCGTGAAAGTTTACATTTTTCTACAGTACCGTTTAAAGCTTGACAAAGATAGTTTTAAGTTTCGCAATTGTACTAAAAAAATGGAATTAACCCGAGAACATTTTCGCATAATGATTTATTATGACTTTAAGAAAGGTTTAAATGCGTACGACTGCGAAGAAAGTTTGAAATCAACATTTGACCCCTTCCTTGGTAACAATTTACAAATGGTACAAGGAATTCGAACGTGGAAGAACTTCAGTTGATCACCAAAAAGGCGCAGGCCCTCCCATGACCGCGGTGACAGAGGAAAACATTGCTGCTGTGAGGAAGATTATGGAAGCAGATAACAAAACTAGTTACGCCGTAATAGAGGCTCAACTGGGGATTGGATTCCCATCTATGAAAACAATAATACAGGACCAACTTCATCTAAAAAAGTTATAAGTCGTTTTGTACCCCATCATCTTACAGATTCTGATAAAGCAGAACGAGTACGAATTTGCCACGAAACTCTAACGTTAGTTAAGTATGTTCTTTAGAAATACCAGTCTAGTAACATTATTAAGCTAGAGTAGCAGAAGACTGTCACTGCTAAATGGTACGTGGAACACTGTTTGCCTGAAGCGTTTAATAAGGTGCCAAGAAGGAAATTATGCTACATCACGATAATGCTACTTCCCACAGTGCAGAACTAACTCGGCAGTATTTGGCTGTGAACAAGATTAATGTAATCGAACACCCTCCTTACTCACCGAATCTAGCAATGTGCGACTTTTGGCTGTTTTGAACTTACGAGGAAGGTATTTTTAGAGGAAGAGATCGCTGCTCCTGTTCGGTGTTATTTTAATAGTATTCTTAAAGCTGCTTGTCTTAGAGCATTTAAGCAGTGGAAGGAAAGAATGGCCAAGTGGAGAAGACAACTACAAAAAAAAATTTAAATGTTACACAGGTTCTTGTCCCTATTATTACTGTTTAATATATGTACCGCTTTAAATCATCATAAGTTTAATTATAAATTGTAGCGTAGATAAGGTTATCTTAAAGTTTGCTAATAAAGTGTCAATTTTTTAGGCCAGAACCTGATGTTCGCGTCATAGTAGTCACAGATGGAGAAAGAATTTTAGATTTGGGTGATTTAGGTGCATGTGGTATGGGCATTCCAATTGGAAAATTAGCACTTTATACCGCTTTAGGAGGTGTAAAAGCACATTATTGTTTACCAATTACTTTAGATGTAGGAACAAATTGCGAAACAATGCTGAAGGACCCACTTTACATTGGCCTCAGTCATAACCGAGTTACTGGACAAGAATATGATGATTTCATAGACGAGTTTATGCAGTCGTGTGTTTGTCGATTTGGCCAAAATGTTTTAATTCAATATGAAGATTTTTCAAACCAAAATGCTTCAAAGTTTTTAAAAAAGTATCGTGGTCATTATTGCGTATTCGATGATGATTTACATGGAACTGCAAGTGTTGCACTTGCTGGTATAATTGCATCACTGCGTATTACAAACACAAAACTCTCCGACAATGTATTAGTATTTCAAGGAGGAGGTGAAGCTTCCTTAACCATTGCTAAATTATGTAGAATAGCTATGGTGATTGAAGGTACATCCGCTGATGACGCACTCAACAAAATTTGGATAATTGATTACCACGGTTTAATAGTTAAAAGTCGACCACCAAACGAAACGACAAACGAAAAAGCAGTTTTTGCTAAAGATCATCCACCACTTAATACTTTAGAAGAAGTTGTAAAAATAGCAAAACCAACTGTTATAGTAGGTGCTGCTGCTCATAAGGGAGCATTTACACCTGCCATTCTGCATGAAATGGCAAATAATACTGAAAGGCCAATTATTTTTGCGCTTAGCAATCCAATAGATAAAGTCGAATGTACAGCAGAAGAATGTTACACTTATACAGATGTACGTGATATTCCCACCTAATATGAAACCTGATTAAATGCATATTTTTAAGGGAAAAGGAGTATTCTCCAGTGGCTCATCTTTTTTACCAGTTACATATGAAGGAAAAACCTTTTACCCTGGACAAGGTAGTAACTCATACATATTTCCTGGAATAGGTTTAGGTGTTACTAGTGTTGGTATTCGTAGAATTCCCGATGAAATCTTTGTGATTGCCGCAAATGTAAGAGGTAACTTATTATTTACATTGTTTATTCAAATTTTTGGTTCATTTAGGCTTTAGCAGAGTTGGTTCCAGACAGTGATTTAAATAAAGGTTGCGTGTATCCACCACTCAAGAATATCCAGCAGTGCTCAATTGCTATTGCCGTACGCGTCGCAGAATATGCCTACAAAGAAAGTATGTTGATTATAAATTTGTATTACATAAGAAGGTATCTTTTATATGAATGTGCAGATCTTGCTGCGTTAATTCCGCAACCTGAAAATATGGAGACATTTATCCAGTCGCAAATGTACGACACTAGTTATTCGCCAGCTTTACGAAGCACTTATTCATATCCTAATGTATAATTACAGTTTAGATATTTTTATTTATTGTAAAATCATATTCACTCATGTGTAAGTAACTATTTTAATTTTAAGGTTGTAAAAAATTTATTTAAGAAATGGCGTCTGTGGTAACTAAATATCATGTAATTAAATACCCAAAAAAAATAAATTATTTTATTAATTTTCATGAAAAGTTTTCGCAAAATGTGATAAACGTATTGATTTGTTTTCCTACGACCATGTGCGAAAGTGATTCATCTCGCACAATTAACCGTAGAGAAAATAATACTTTTGCACACTAGTGCGTTTCACTTTCTCATTGTACCCAACACGAAAGTAAAAAACATGGGTGTCTTTATTTTCGCATGGCTTTTCTATAAGTGCCGTAGCAACTACCGATAGTTATCGGCCTGACAGGGAGTTCGATCGCGATCAAAGTTCCCTCGATTACTGCTATTCACATAAATAATATGAGCAAACTGATGGCAGTGCCATAGTGATTTCAAATTCAAATCGTCTTTAAATTCATAATAATTGTATATATTATACACTATTTGTTAGGGCATGATTATGATTTCTTAACAAAATCTTAGATTAAAGTATATTTTGTAATTGTTTAATTTGTGATCAATAAAACGTAAGGAGAGTGTCTTTTTTCATGGTCGTAAAAAAGATAGTGTACATTAAGCTCGCACGAAAGTGTCTATCCTGCACTCGCGGGATTCTCGGGCTGGCGCCCTCGTACGAAAACTCGCCTGTGCGATATCTACCACTTTCGTAGCTGGTTATGTAATATACTGTAAGATTAATTTATACAATTCTATGATTATAATTAGTAAATTTTAAAAAATTTTATTAATTTCAACAACATATTTGTATTAATACTGCATGTTTCTCACAACATTGTATTAAATTATAATGTGGTAAAAATGTTAAAGATGTTTTTGATTGTAGGCGGTTAACCTTTGTTTGCATAGCGGATGTTGTCGAGCGTCATTTTTAAGCCGGATTTTAATATTAAGAACCAGTGCATAGTACATTTTGCCTTTCTTATTAAATAAAGGTTTAAATTATTTTAAAAAAGGTTCTGTACGTACTTATCAATAACGGAAAAAAAAGTATATATATATATATATATATATATATATATATATATATATATATATATATATATATATATATATATATATATATATATATATATATATATATATATATATATATATATATTGCTATCGAGGAGGCAAGCCACACTCGACTTAAACTTAAACTGTATGTACTTCACTAGTTACGATGTGTCATAATTTTATACACACGAGTTAATCTTTTACTGTGTACTTTAAAAGTTAATTTTAAATAAACTCAGTTAATGATTATTATGTTGAGTCTGTTCGTTCATTAAAAACAATTTCTATATGTATATATATATATATATATATATATATATATATATATATATATATAGTGTGATCATTTAATGTGGAAACTTGGAAATATTAATTTCTGTGATAATTTTCCAAAAAAATCCTAAGACCCCTAATATTTCTTAATTTCATGAGTAAAGTACTAACATTTATACTTATTTCATATATTTATCTACAACAATAACAAAAGGAATAATTTAGAATTGCAGGCATAAGCATGACTCAACGAGCATGACTCACGTTCTGAAAATCGTTAAGTCGTACACGCGTGTACAGTCTCCACTTTTAATAATTTTAGAGACGTCATCTATAAACTCGCTTTACAACCAACAAATATAGTATTTTAGATGTATACCATACCCTTTCAAGTTCAAATGTTGAATATTAATGAACTTAGAGTCATTTTAAGCATGCATACCGTAGTATTAATAAAGGTATGAAATTACTTTTGGCAGACAGGTAACATGTCTCACTATTTTTGTCGGAGAAACATGAATATTGATATTATTAACAATTTCTGACAATTTCGTAACCATTGTCTGTAATTAGCGAACTCAGGACGTCAGAGAGCGGTTCTGTTCCGCAAAACATGATTTTTGTCATTTATAAACCACTATTGATTTATAATAAGAAAATCAAGTTGACGGGAATAAGTCAACTATCCTACAAAAATTTACGAACCCCAAACGGCAGAGACAGAACCAGTTCCGACTTTTCTGTCTGACTGTTAAGTATTTGTTGTCGAAATGTCTTAAATAACGCAAATAAAAAGGATTCAGCTTGCAGGAAGTATGTCCAATATCATCACAAATTAATTCAAAATACAAAAATTCTGTGGGCTGTATGTCCCGAGGTCATATTTTGCCGACCACCCACATTTGGCAGACATGACCGTACCTCCTTGACGGAAATGAGTCTTCTTTCAAGGCGCCAGCTCCTGGAGTAAAACTTAAACTTCCCCAGTTACAATGTATTTATAAGTGGATATGTACAATAAGTAGATTTTAAGATCACCGTCAACTTTTATGGCATATGAATCCATAATTTGCTGTTTCATACATGACCACACGAATGATTGTCAATTTTTTATCTTGTTATAAGCAATATTAATAAATAACTATGAAAATTACCTCGATTTAGAAGTTATAAAACTTCAACAGTTTTCAAATTATTTAAACTGTTCAATAAAATATACACTTGCTGGCCTTAAAATACTTGGCATTTTTTAGTAAATAAAATTAAATTTAAAATTAATAAATACAATTTAGATAATTAGCAGAAGCCAGAATATACGTGATAATACAAAAATTTTGACCGTTTTTTTCTTTTAAATGGTAAGGCTTAATGCTTTGGGTATATTTGTACTATTATGAAAGGACACTTTCTGTTAAAACCACTACATCTACAATGGATAGTTTTCTAAAATTTCAGAAATATGTAATTGCAATTTTGCAAAACTTTCGGCAGTTTATTTGTTTTGCGAGGCAATCACATTGGCCATGGTTAGTAGGTTTAGCCATGAAGCAGACGAAGGAGCTACTTCCAGCAGCAAATTTTAGGGGCGCCAAAAATAACAGATAACCACTATCCTGTTGTTGCACAATAGCAGTAATACTAATAACGGGAGGAAACACATTTTTACAAAGAGAAAACATTTAGGCATAATATTCACCAAGATGTACTGGCTAATTGGGCGAAATTCAAAACTTGCCATCGAAAATAAGCTCTTAATCTACAAAACTATTATCAAACCAATATGGTCGTACAGGATTCAATTTTGGGGAACTGCCTCGACATCAAACCTAGATATCCTGGAACGCTTCCAATCCAAAGTGCTCCACATGATGGTTGATGCACCGTGGTATGTGGCAAACGCAACAATTAGGCACGATTTGCATAAATTAGCAATTTTAGCATAAAATATAAATCTAGACTCAATGTGCACTCAAATGATTTAGTAACAAATCTTATGAAACAGACACTAAACCAAAGAAGACTTCGAAGGCTTGCGCCCAATGAGCTACCAAATAGATTTTAATTGCACATAAATAAGTTCGTTTTAGTTTGATGTAAGTTTAGCTTATAAGTACTTTCCCATTAGTCATAATAGGTAAAAAAACTTTTATATATGGTAGAGTGCTACTGAGCTACTAGTTTTTTACCTTTAAAACAACTTTATTTCTATTTTTCTAAAATTTGAAATCGTAAAGTTTAATTATGAAAATGCAAACTTTCATAACTAAAATACTTATATTTTCAAGTTTTAAATCGGTATTCGCAGTAAATGGTAAAATCTTTAAGAGTTACTATAGATGTTAAAACAAATTGACCTAATATTAAAAATATGCAAACGCAAAAATTGTAATTATTATTACCATTTACTGAGGACGATAACTGCAATTGTTATCGAAATGTTTAAATTTATATAAAATGTAAATAGAAAAATACACGATTCAAATACCTAAAAGTATTTTATTATTTAATTAGACCAAAACTAGGAAATAAAAGTTTTTAGTTATTGGTTTAGTGAGGGTTAAACTACTCGTATTCCTTTTTTTTCTTCCGTCACGCGATCTTCATCAATATATGTCTCCCCTTATGCATTTCCAAATACTTGAAGTACATACCTTTGTACAGTTTCATTTTATAGACAATTATACAGGGGGCAGGCGTTCGTTAGAAGTTTTCATGGGTAGAGAAACCATTGCATATGTACGTATTACACAAAAAATTCTGAATTTTTGGATTCCAGGGTTATTCAAAATTCTCTTTCATTTAAAAATATTTTCAAGGTCATACCACTTCCGGTTCTCCCGGAAGTCGCCAAAAATAGAACACATGGTGTATTATTTCATTTTTGGACTGCTGAGAAAATTTCATAATGAGTTCCATCAGGTATAATATACCTATTTTCAACTGTTTCTTAGATATCTTGATTCTTTTAAAAATTTTGGAAAATGTAACCTTATTTCAACATTGCGCCTTTCATTCATTTTCGACTGGTGGTAAGCGTTTCTGGGGTAGACTGTACACAAGAATGACTTTTGAAAGCCATATTGACAACTGATTTATCCCATACAAGGTATTCTAAATTGGATGAGCAATTACATCATTTTCAAAGTTAAAAAAGTTCGTTATTTCAATTGTCATACCCTGTATAATATTAAATGGTCAGATGCAGAATGATTCTACATAGTTTCGCTATAACTATCCCTATACCTATGTGTAACGGTTTTCTTGTTAATTGATATTTTCTATCAAAAGTCGATGAAACTCCAAAAATCCTATCTAGTAAGACTTGATTCTGACAGGAATAGAAACAATGTTGATTTTAAGTCAAAGCAGTATCAGCTCACACATATCGTTAGGTATCTACTTACAATTCTAGTAATTTTGTTAATTTTCTTAAATACCGTTTATAATATTGAATAATATTCCAATAATGGTTTGTTAACTTTGGTGAATATGGGCGAATTGTCAGACGAACATGCAGATTATTTAACGAACGATATCTGGACCTACCAACAACGACTCGCGGAAAATTCGCAAAAATCGAAGCTCGGTTTATGACATCCGGGAGTGTAAGTGCAACTCGAAATCACCTAAAGCCCGTAATAGATAATTGTGAAATAACTGCACGGATTACGTAACATTATGTGGCCTGATGAACCAAATTTCAACAGATAAAACAATCACTACTGGGCACGGGATAATCCACACGTCATATAAGGGAACATAATCACCAGGACCACTTTAGTTTTAAAGTTTCTTGTTTAATTATGGACAATAGAGAGACATATCAAGCTTATAATAAAAATTTGAATGGGGCTAGATATTCGAAAATATTTAGAGGGTTTGTTAATGATGTCCTGAATGGATGGTGCTATAGCACATTCCACTATAGCTGTACACCAGCGGTTAACCTTGATGTTCGAGGATCGGTCGATTGGACCACAGGGAGCTTGGAACTAGCCACCCAGATTACCCGATTTGACGCCCTTGGGTTTTCACCTCTGGAGTGGTATCAAAGAACTAGTGTACTCTGGGCCCGTATAAATTAGAGAAGAAAATGTTTATGTGTTCGTTTCATCATCGACTCGGAGGTGGTTAATTTTACAAAACTCAAAATTAGTTATCAAGTTCATCTATTGACAAAAGCAAAGCTGTTAAAGGTCTTTCCCAAACACAATGGTCTTCATGTGCAGATGCTGTAATTAGTATGAAAACAGTTTTCTTGCCATAATAATTGCATTGCATACAATGAGAGCAGACACAACCGAAAAACAAGTTTTGCGAAGTGAAGTTAATGGACTACTTATCAAGTTACAAAAATCAGAATTTGGGCAAAAATTTTAGAACGTGCCAATATAGTTAGTAAGAAGTTACAGTCTGTGGCTATAGATATCAAAGACGTTGCTGAAACGTACATGTCCTTAAACAAGTTGTTTGACAACATGCGAGATCAAGGTCAATTTGAAAAGTACAAAAACGTGGCAAAAGCAGTTTCGCAGAATGAGAATTTTAGTTTAAATTCTGTAGAAGCTGAAACTAGAATTCGAAAAAGTAAAATTCATTTTGACCAGAACTTTGAAAATAACACATTGTTTACATCTGAACAAAAATTTAGAATTTAGTAGAAACGTACTTGACAATTATCGATCGCCTATCAGCAGAGTTAAAAAGAAGGAGTAAGGCTTACAAGGGCAGCGTTTTGCGATTCATGTATTTAGTGATTTTCTAAGTACCCACAAAACTGATGTCCAAATTAGAACTGAAAAACTGCGAGAAATGTATATAACCGATCTTTCGAATGCTTACACTTTAAGTAATATTTAGAAACACCTCTTACATTCAGTGATACAACTACCAATGACAGTTATTCATCTCCTTCACCTCAGAAAATGCTTAACGTCTTGAAGAGTCGCAATGTCGAGGATGTTTTTTTCCAAATGTAGCCATTGCTCTTCGAATGTACCTTGCCATGGCTGTGACGAATTGCTCTGCCAAACGATGTTTTTCGTGCTTGAGGGGAATAAAAAATTATCTTCGATCCTCGGTATCGCATGCGAGCTGCAATTATTTTGGTCTATTTGCAATAGAGAGCGACTTATTAAATCTCTCGTTTCTCTAGTGCGAAGGTGAGACGTGAAGTTTAGATGCATTAATGTAAGAATTGAACTGTGCTGGCTTTTACTTGATGGAAATTCATATTAGGGGAGCGTGGGGGAATCACGATCAGCGGGTAATGGCAACCACTCAATTTTTGAACATACGCGCTTGAATATCAATTTGATACTATGACCGGCCTCTAGTGGACAGACGTCTAACATAATTCCACAAGTGTGTGTTAAGATATCGTTAATACCATAGAATGAATAATTCCATCAGTGTGTTGATGTAGGTGGATCTAATATTTTTCAAATTTGTGTAAGCTATAGAAAAAAAATAAACGGTGTGTTATACTTGTTCAGTTGTAACAAAGGTACGTAGACCATGTATTTTGCGAAATATAGACAAAATCATATCACTTTGTAAAATGAGCAATTCTAACTGCCAAAAAACATTTTACATGTGAATGCGAGTAATTGCGACCAAGTGCGTGGGTTAATAACAACCACTGATCGCGATTACCCTTATGGCATTAGCATGATAATAACATTTCACTCGTTTTGTTTATTTTTAGTTCGTAGGTACGTGCGTAAGACGCATAAAGCTCAATGGACTCAAGAGCAGGCTATTGCTGCGGTTCAAACGGGTACACAAATCCGTGTTGCAGCCAGAAGGTATGGTATACCTTATGTGTCCTTACCGACAAGACTACGAAAGACATCAAATAATACAACAGCGCCAAAAATGGGACGAAAACCAGTATTTTCAGCTGAGCAAGAGGTGGAGATTGCTGATCACCTGAAGACATTATCGAAAATGTTCTATGGGTTAACTCCTAGAGAACTTCGTCAGGCAGCATTTCAATATGCAGAAAAAAATAGAATTAAGCACAACTTCAACAGAACCTCCCAGATTGCTGGTAGAGATTGGTATTATAGCTTCATAATCAGAAACCCTACCATTAGTAAACGTAAACCTGAAGGCATCAGTCTTAATAGAGTGACTGCTTTCAATAGGGTCGAGGTGGGTCTTTTTTTTGAACGCCTTGAGAGTTTAATGGAGAAATGGAGGTTTGCACCTGGAAAAATTTTTAACGTTGACGAGACTGGCATCTCGAATGTGCAACAACCTGAATATATATTAGCAGAAAGAGGTCAGCAAAGAGTTGGTGCGGTAACGAGTGGGGAAAGAGGAAAAACTGTCACGGTAATTTGCGCTATGTCAGCCTCAGGGAGATATGTTCCGCCTTTGTTCATTTTCCCTAGACAGAGAATGTCACCACTTTTACAGAAGGATGGTCCAGCAGAAGCCATTTACAGCGTCTCGAAGAATGGCTGGAGTAATGAAACCCTGTTTCTAACATGGCTTCAACATTTTAGCAGCCAAATAAAGCCAACTAACGAAGATCCAATTCTACTAATTTTAGATAACCACTGTAGCCATATCTCAATCCATATATACGATTATTGCAAAATAATGGTATCATAATGCTGTCAATTACCACCATACGTCCCACAGAGTACAACCTCTGGACGTGACCTTCTTTGGACCTCTTAAAAAGCATTCAGAAAGGAATGCGATTTTTCCTTAAATCTAACAAATTTCAAAAATTACCCACTACGACCTAGCATTATTATTTAATCGGGCCTACTCCAGCGTGGCAACAATTGAAAAGGCCGTGTCAGGTTTTAAAGCCACAGGTAATATCCAATAAAACCTGGAGTGTTTGGTGAAGAAGACTTCCTTCCAACCCAGGTGTTGTTGGAACCAGTACAAGAAAATCGTAACGAGAATAATTTTGATCACATTCCTTTGAATTTATCAACCCCATCACAAATACCATACGAGGACCCCGGATCACCTTCAACTTCATTTCAAGATATCTCCACTTCCATTACCCTCTACGTCCAGAAAATCTTCAAAATTCTTTCCGAAAACAGCATTCTGAAATTCTAACTGCAACTCCTATGAAACAAGTATTATTTGACAAAGAAGAAAGAAGGGCAAAAACAATCCAAACCACTTCAAAAGAAGCTAAAACGAAGGCGTACGCCAAACGCAAGAAAGTAGAACTGAGTTCATCCGAATCTGAGGATTATGAGAAAGCGAACTTGTGGATGATGACAGCCTCGATGACATGGAAGATAATAGTGATTCGATAAAATGCTTAGTCTGTGAGGAATATGGGAAAACGGAAACGTGGTATCGGTGCAGAAGCTGTGGTCGTTGGGCTCATCGCGAGTGCAGTGGCGCTGATACACCAAAGGACTACGTCTGCGACTTTTGTCCAAGAGCGGGTGTTCGACGTTTAAAGTTTTAGGTTTTAGTTTTTGATCATTATGTTTATTTTGACTTCATACGGTAATTAAAAACGTTTCTCAAGTAATTTTTTCTTATGATTGTAATTACCACCATGGTTGTAATTACCCACATATGCGGATAATCACAACCACAGTCACATACAAGGTTTAACTTTTTTTTAAAGAAATTAAATCTTTCTGCAGAATGTATAGTCTAATATGGAAAGAAAACAGTACAACTATTTAAATGCATATCATGCAAACTGAAACGTGTGGAATATTTGAAAATTACAGACAATTGTGCTTAGGTGGTCGCCATTCCCTTCCCCTACCCTAACACTTAAATGAAACAAATAGTTTCCAATTTCCAAAAACTCTAGGCTTTGTGGAAATTAGAAACTATTTGTTTCATTTAAGTATTAATATAAGAATTTGTTATGTTTTTTTTTAATACTTGACTAAAGAGTTTTATTTTTGTTAAAGAGAATTATATTTTTGTTTAGGTTTTATATACTATATAACGTTTATTTATTTTTAAATAAATAAATTCATGTTCAGTTTACATTTTTTTAAGTTTTAGGGTATTTTTCAGGAAACGAAAAATTACTACCCACAAAACTTTTTTAGGGGAATTACTAATTTTAACTCGAATTTATAACATTTAATTTAAACCGGTTGATCTTCAAAAATTCCATTTTATTTTTTTGGTTTTTTGAAGTTCCAGGGGCGGCAATATGACACCTGCTTACAGCGGCATATGCGGTTATTCCGGCCCTGGCAAAAGGAGATTATTGGAGAACCTGTAGTCTCCTTGAGCCAGTAAAAACTCTTACCTTGCATACAATGATAATTAAATTATTTTAATGTTATTAATATGGTACAAATTATATTTAAAATGATCAGCGGTGGCTTCAAGTATTATTACGACAACGTGTTATTAATAGTCAAATTACGGTCACACATATATGCTATTACTGACAATTAACTTCTAAATTTTTTGCAAGTTAGAAACTTTTAAAAATGACTACATAGCTTAAATTTAGTTAGGTTAAGGCTTATTTCGCACCATACTAAAAAGTTTTGTTAACAGTTCTCCTTTATGACTCAACACATTTAATTTATTTTTGTACGGTATATAAAAATCAAGTAGCGGAAGGGATTCATGGCATTATTTTTACAAAAAATGATTTAAATAAAAAACTATTTTTTTTTGTAAAAAAAAATCCCAACCATCAGTCCATTAAATGATTTTTTCAGTAATTTTTTTCTAAATAGCTTATTTATATATTGCTAATAACAATCTAGAAAAATTAACAAAACGGTGTTAGTCCACGGAAAGTATATGATGAAACGTGTTACGAAGAGAACCCTGTTCGAGCTTTATGACTCCGTCGGTTTAACATATACACTTTTATACGTTTTAATACATTTACAAGATAAATTAAAACAAAATTTATTCAAAGAGCAACTTAAAAGAATGGTGGTTAAAACATACTTTCATAGTTGATTAAAACTATTTAATAATTATTAAACAGTACTATGACTGTCATAATTAATTAATATATAAAATAATTTTACCTTAATAATAAATCAATTGCTTTATGAATACTAGATGTAAATTTGTTTTTGTTCCGGCAACAAACTGCCAAATAGTGGAGTAAAATCTTTTCTGTTATTGTAATTTCTACGTGTAGTCTCGTTAGTATTTTCAGATTCGTAGGTTTTTACTGGTGGTTATCATCACTTCTACGACATATCCGTTTCTGACTAGTTTAACATCTTTGTCCTTTTGTTTAATTTCATATAAGAGAAGAGCTTCGAAGCTAGTTCCTGTCACAATCGAATTTGGTGTAAAATCTATCCCAGAAGTTGAAGCAGCCGGGGTATGCGTCTCAAAGCCGTTCAGTTGGGGATTTTGTGATTTCTGGTGGTCTTGCCAACGTTGAAACGCAAGTGGGTCATATTTATCTGCAGGTATTATTTCTCTGTTGAACGGTACACTCCCACCTTTAAGGAAACCATTCTGAATTACTTGAGGATCCAATTCTTGCCAAAGATTGCCGACCATTATTGAAAATACTTTTTTTGGTAACTTTTGTCCTATGTGAGATCGCTACCAAGTCACCAGCTTAGCATCCAAGTTAGTCTTTAAGGATTTGAATACAGTTAAATCCAAGCGTTGAAGAAGGTGACTCAAGGGGGGTGCTAGTTTTAGAATTGCTAATTGTTATTTGCTAGTTTTATGACCCGTTCGTCAACATGTGTTGAAAGACCATCATATTGTAGCAAAACAGACCGTTCGTCAATAATATTTCGTAGAAAAGTTTGGGTCAAGCGGTTCAAGAACACTTCTGCTTCCATCCAACCCTTTTGTTACTGCGTAGGCAGTATTTGGAAAGCATTGATCTTGAGGAGTGATCCACTCATCCCACATGTATTTATCTTTATATATAATCATGGGTGGGAGTTTTTGACGACTAGTACTGGAACAAAATACTACTGTTTTGTTTCCTTTGCCCGGATCACTAGTCGGACAATTTTTCATTCCAACAACTTTTGATTTCGATGGATCTACACAAAAGCTAGTTTCATCCAAATTATAGATAGCGAATGGTTTATCTTCTAAATTATTCTGAGTAATTACTTCAGGCAAAAGAGCAAAATATTCATTAATCAAGAAGGGGTCTAGAGCTTTTTTTGCGGGCAAACTCAACAGACTGTAGTTTTTTGAGCGATAAACCATGTCTGATCTTAAACTTTAGGAACCAGTCTTCTCCTGGAGTTCCATTTCTAAATGGCATTTTAATATCATTTCTGCGTACGTATTTTACGACTAGTTCTAGGACTTCGTTTCTGCTTAACCCGAAGCCCCATTTTTCCAAAGTTTTTATACAATTAGCTAAACGTGTTTCATCCTTTTCCGGTAAAGCAGTACTCCTTCCCTGGGTGCGACTCTTCATTTTTCTATTACCTATAATGTAATTATACAACGATGTTGGTGGTATTTTAAATGTGCGACACGCAGCTCGCAATGTCAGCCTCCCACTTTTCACTTCAGCAGTAGCTCGATCCAAATCTTCTGAAGAATATGCATCTCCTCTATTGGTTTTTCATTTATAGTTGCGCACCATTTTGTCCACAATGATGAAATACACATACAAATGACTGAAAAAATCCCATGAAAATAGTGATGTAAGTGAAAACAGTTTGGAACGGTTTTCACTTACCCTTTATCATATTATCATGGGGCAAATGAGAACGTTATGTAACAATAAATCGCTTTCCTTTGTGAATTATTGAGTTTTACTATTAAATTCAGCAACAAAGATGTAGCATCTTTGTTGCAGCAACCCAAGATTCTAAGCGCTATCTCAGAAAATACGATAACAATAGCGTAATTAATAAACAATACTAACCTTGGTTAATAAAACAAATTACCTAAGTCGAAAACAGAATAACTGACTGCTCACTCATTCGTTACTTCGTTGAATTAACAGACTAACAACTGTCTGCTGTCAAACTAAATGGACGCTACCATTAATATTGACAACCTAGTTCGTATTAGGATTTACGTTGCGTTGTTCTCACTTACCCTGCGTTCTCACTTACATTCACCTTATCAAAATCGTGCGTCCAAAACTTCACCCTGCGGTAAGCTCTGTGAATTATTGAAAATTTCTTGATATATATATATATATATATATATATATATATATATATATATATATATATATACACGAGACCGCCATAATTGACACATATGGCAAAAATTTATTATTGAAATTTCTGAAAAACTTATTGGGGTTCGTTTCTGCATGTCTGACAACCAAAAATCAATTGTGACATTTGTCACGTGACCATAGATTTGTCGGAATTTTGAAAAATGTTAACTGTGATGCCGATAAATGGGTCAAATTGACGTGATATCGAAAAATTGTATTAAGAAAATTTATTTAGAATGCAACAAATGCAATACAATTAGAAAAAAAAATAAAAAATACTATTTATTCCCCTCTGCGTTTATTACGAAACATCATAATACCTTGTTCTACCTGGAAATAGTTTTAATAACACAAATTACATAATTTTAGGTATCTTAACTATGAGGTGCACTTTAAAGAGCAATAATTTTCATCCTTATAAGCCGAAATATTTGATTTTTCAAAGCCAACATATTAAATTAAAAAAATCGCTAATTTTAAATGTACTAACCAATATTAAATTTAATAAGAATAAATGATGTGTTGTTAAGTTTTAATTACAAATATTAGTTCGTTTACATTTTATTTACCGGTTAAAAATATTAGATCAGCTCATGCGCTTCAACATACAGGGCATGAACACAACCTGCGACGAGGCTAAATCGTATTTTTTAACTTTTCCTCTCACAAATTGTCTATTTTACAAATATTTGATTAATTTTGACCTAAAATTATGCAATTTACATTATTAAAACTATTTCCAGGTAAAACAAGATTTTATGATGTTTCGTAACAAAAGCAGAGGGGAATAAACGGTATTTTTATTTCTTTTTCTGATTTTGTCGAAAATTCGTATATGGGGTCTTTGTTTCATTCTAAATACATTTTCTTAATACAATTTTTGTAATTTGTCATATTTGATCCAAACATTTTCCATCGCAGTTAAAACAAGATTTTCAATAGACTGTTTCGCAATCAATATAATGTCAGTGCAAATGTCAAATGGATTTTTGGTTGTCGATATGTCAGAAGAATGCATATGGGTTTTGAATTAATTTCATGTGCCCAACTTTGGTCCCTGTGTGTTGTGTGTGTGTGTGTGTGTGTGTGTGTGTGCGTGTGTGTGTGGTGTGTGTAGTGTGTGTGTGCTGATGTGTGTGTGTGTGTGTGTGTGTGTGTGTGTGTGTGTGTGTGGTGTGTGTGTGCTGTGTGTGTGCTGTGTGTGTGTGTGAGTGTGTGTGTGTGTGTGTGTGTGTTTGTGTGTGTTAGTGTGTGTGTGTGTGTGTGTGTGTGTGTGTGTGCCTGTGTGTGTGTGTGTGTGTGTTTTGTGTGTGTGTGTGTGTGTGTTGTGTGTGTGTGTGTGTGTGTGTGTGTGTGTGTGTGTGTGTGTGTGTGTGTGTGTGTGTGTGTCGTGTGTGTGTGTGTGTGTGTGTGTTGAGTGTGTGTGTGTGTGTGTGCGTGTGTGTGTGTGTGTGTTGTGTGTGTGTGTGTGTGTGTGTGTGTGTGTGTGTGTGTGTGTGTGTGTGTGTGTAGTTGTTGGTTTGGTTGCGTGTTTGCGGGCGTTCAGCGTGTGTGTGTATATATATATATATATATATATATATATATATATATATATATATATATATATATATATATATATATATATATATATATATGTATATATATATATATATATATATCGGGTCAAATATAGTCAGAAAACATAGAAAGTTTAAAAAAAAGTTATGTCACTAACTTCAATAGTTACAGAAATATGGATTTTTGTCCGCTAACCTTAAAACGCGCGCTGTTGCCAAGAACGCCACTAGCCGCTCTCGGCACCATACCTTTCTAGAAATCATATGCGCTAGCCTTATATCTAGAAATAAATAAGAATATCTATAAATGTAGAGTAGCGGTACTTTTCCTAAAAAGATTGCAAAAGCTCATTTTCTAAAATGTAATTTTTGAAATCGAAAACAATTAATTTAGTAAATATGGTAATTAATTAAAATAAACTTGTCCAAAACATGTCGAAGCATCGACGTTATTATTATTCAATAATTGACATAGCTCGCGGCAGGGTAAAGTTTTGCGGATGCACGATTTTGATCATTTTATTTTTTCAACTTTATTTTAAAAAAACTTTAAACATTTTCAATATTCTTGAATTGCTATTAGAAGCGCTCATATTATAGGTATATGTATGCAAAGAATCAGAATTTTAGATTAAAAGTTTAAATTGTTACAACGGTTAATGTTAATAAAAACGTAGTTTTCTAACTCGACCTCAGTCGCGTTTAAACTCCATGGTCCTACGATTTTAATAATTTTATTTTTGTACCTTTATTTTAAAAAACTATAAAAGTTTGCAAAATTCCTGAATTGCTTTTAGAAGCGCTCATATTTCAGGTATCGTTGTACAAAAAAACAGAATTTTAGAATAAACGCTTAAATTGTTACAACGGTTAATTTTAAGAAAAACGTAGTTTTCCTAACTCGAATTCAGTCTCAATAAATGAACACAAACCACTTGCCGGCTTTTTTGCTGGTCCACGTGGACATGATTGGCAAGTGTCAACAGGTAACTGGATTTTGAGCGCAAATCACTGGCCTTCTAGAAGTAATAAATCTATCACGATATGACTATCCTTTCCGTCTTCTTACTGTAATACTAAAACAGTGCACCGCCCTCTTCGATTTTAAGTCTTTGTCTACCGTTCGAAAGGCCTTAATGCATGTCTGGAATTAAGTTACAAATAAAACTATTTTATCTTATTTTCAAAGAATATAACAAAGTAGTGCTTAACCAGCTTGTTGCCATGCATGCCTAATGGCATGATCAACAGGTAAGAGGTGACTAATAATCGCACCTGATAGTTGACTAATCAACATCCATGTTAAATATATCCATACTTCTCTCAAGTTGTTAAATAGTAGGTATATTACATAACGAGCTACGATAGTGGTAGATACTGCATAAGCAGGAATTTTCAGAATCCTAGGTGTACAGGATACTTTTTCAAGCTAATTAATTTTTTACACGACAGCCTTTAATGTTTTATTAATCACAATTAAACAATTAAAAATATACTAATATGTCAAGTTTATTAAAAATCAAATAATTCAATTAATATGAATTAAAGATGAATATATTATTTATATTATGTAAATAGCAACAAGTATGGTAACTCTGATTGTGACCGAACTCTGTCAGGCTGATGACAACCGGTAGTTGTTACGGTAACTTACCAAAAAGCAATATAAAAGGAAAAAGGACAAAAGCTTTGTACTTTTGTTTTATTTTCTGTATGGTTAATGGTGAGATATGAATCACTTTCGTACATGGTCATAGGAAAAGGCTATAACCTAATACAAGCATTGTTATATAGAATGACATTGTTATATGAAATAAGCTTGACACATAAAGTTACACTTAAGAGAAAAAAATTTGTGAGAAATTTTATTATAGAATTTAAATAATGTCATACATTATAAAACTTTAAGCAACTAATGCTGAAGCTGTTTGATTCATATTTCCAGTTTGCTAATACACCTTTTGTTTTATAATATCGCTAGTCTGTGAATCGAGACTCAACCAAGATTAAAAAATTTGCTATCTTTATCTCACCGTAAGTGCGAGAATCGCACAAAGACAGCAACAGATGAAGCACACACCGTCGGTGTATTAGCATGTGTAGCTTATAATCCTCATGTGTCTGTGAGATCTATTTCTGAAGAGTGTGCCTGATGGAGAAACATTTGAACATTTAATTTAATTTGTATGCTTTCAATTAATAAAATTCCAAAAATTATTTTTTCTCAGAAACTACAAAAGATAGGTTGGTAGGAGTCTTAATAAAAGTAATCAGAAATATGCCATAGAATCCAAAATGAAATAAAAATAGGGCATTGCATTTAAAAATTGAAGTGAGATAGCGCCACCTGGCGGTGATGGGCGTTGATTCAAATCTTTGTGCCAACAAATGTGCGCCCTTGAAGATATTTACAAAATATTGTCATAATTTAAAAATCTTCGTCCGCTCTCGAGATATTGCACTGTCCCATTCCTCGCTGAACACGCTGTATATATATATATATATATATATATATATATATATATATATATATATATATATATATATATATATATATCGAGTCAAATATAGCCAGAAAACATAGATAGTTTAAAAAAGTTATGTCGCTAACTTCAATAGTTACAGAAATATGGATTTTATATATATTTTATATGCGTTAGCCTTATATCTAGAAATAAGATAAGAATATTTATAAATGTAGAGTAGCGGTACTTTTCCTAAAAAGATTGCAAAAGCTCATTTTCTAAAATGTAATTTTGAAATCGAAAACAATTAATTTAGTAAATATGGTAATTAATTAAAATAAACTTGTCCAAAACAAATCGAAGAATCGACGTTATTATTATTCAACAATTGACATAGCTCGCGGCAGGTGAAGTTTTACGGATGCACGATTTTGATCATTTTATTTTTCAACTTTATTTTAAAAAGCTGTAAACATTTTCAAAATTCTTGAATTTCTATTAGAAGCGCTCATATTTCAGGTGTATGTATGCAAATAATCAGAATTTTAGATTAAAAGTTTCAATTAAAATTATTATTAATTTTATTAAATACATAAATAAAAGTTTACCTCAGTAGGATTTGAACCTAAGACCTGTACTTTGCTAGAGTACCGCGCTAACCAACTGCGCCACCAAGGTTCAAGCCCCAATCGATGTAAATTTTGTCTTTATATATGTAAACTGATGTAAATTCCAAATATAATGAGATTACAATCAAATTACTTATATTAATGGAATGTGAGCCTGCAATATCGCAAGGATTCACACATACCAAAGCAACTTGACTAATAGTAAGTTATTATAAGTTTTGTTATGAACGAATAAGTTCAAATGTAAATATGTAATTAAAAATTATTATTAATTTTATTAAATACATAAATAAAAAGTTTACCTCGAGTAGGATTTGAACCTACGACCTGTACTTTGCTAGAGTACCGCGCTAACCAACTGCGCCATCAAGGATCAAGCCCCAATCGATCTAAATTTTGTCTTTATATATTAGAACTGACGTAAATTTTAAATATAATGCGATTACAATCAAATTACTTATATTAATGGAATATGAGCCTGCAATATCGCAAGGTTTAAATTGTTACAACGGTTAATGTTAATAAAACGTAGTTTTCTAACTCGACCTCAGTCGCGTTTAAACTCCATGGTCCTACGATTTTGATAATTTTATTTTTGTACCTTTATTTTAAAAACTATAAAATTTTCAAAATTCCTGAATTGCTTTTAGAAGCGCTCATATTTCAGGTATCGTTGTACAAAAATCAGAATTTTAGAATAAACGCTTAAATTGTTACAACGGTTAATTTTAAGAAAAACGTAGTTTTCCTAACTCGACTTCAGTCTCAATAAATGAACACAAACCACTTGCTGGGTTTCTTGCTGGTCCACATGGACATGATTGGCAAGTGTCAACCGGTAACTGGATTTTGAGCTCAAATCACTGGCCTTCTAGAAGTAATAAATCTATCACGATATGACTAGTCTTTTCGTCTTCTTACTGTAATTCTAAAACAGTGCACCGCCCTTCGATTTTAAGTCTTTGTCTATCGTCGAAAGGCCTTAATGCATGTTTGGAATTAAGTAACAAATAAAACTATTTTATCTTATTTTCAAAGAATATAACAAAGTAGTGCTTAACCAGCTTGTTGCCATGCATGCCTAATGGCATGATCAACAGGTAAGAGGTGACTAATAATCGCACCTGATAGTTGACTAATCAACATCCATGTTAAATATATCCATACTTCTCTCAAGTTGTTAATAGTATATTACATAACGAGCTACGATAGTGGTAGATACTGCATAAGCAGGAATTTTCAGAATCCTAGGTGTACAGGATACATTTTCATGCAAGCCTAATGTACACTATTTTTCCTACGACCATGAAAAAAAGACAGCCTCCTTAATGTTTTATTAATCACAAATTAAACAATTACAAAATATATTTATGTGAATAGCAACAAGTATGGTGACTCTGATTGTGACCGAACTCCGTCAGGCTGATGACAACCAGTAGTTGCTACAGTAACTTACCAAAAGCAATATGAAAGGAAAAGGACAAGAGCTTTTTACTTTTGTATTATTTTCTGTAGGTTAATGGTGAGATATGAATCCCTTTGACATGGTCATAGGAAAATGCTATAACCTAGTACTATGATAGGCATTGTTATATAGAATGAAATTGTTATATAGAATAAGCTTGACACATAATGTTACACTTAAGAGAAAAAAATTTGTGAGAAATTTTATTATAGAATTTAAATAATGTCATACATTATAAAACTTTAAGCAACTAATGCTGAAGCTGTGCTTGATTCATATTTCCAGTTGGGTGCTAATACACCTTTTGTTTTATAATATCGTGCTAGTCTGTGAATTCGAGACTCAACCAAGATTAAACGAAATTTGCTATCTTTATCCTTTCTGTTACGTTCTAAATGTTTACGAATGGCAACTGCTTTTTTAATCAAATAATATAAATCTTCTGGTAAATCAGGTGCTAAACCCATTGCTTTCATAATACGCAAAATTTTATTACCGGTTACAAACCGTACTTGAGCAACTCCAAGAGAGTCCCTTAAAATGATCCCTATAAAAATAACTTTGAGTAAACATTTGACTATAATTCTTAAAAAATACCTATTTGGGAAGGAGTCAATCCTTTCTTGCCTAATTTATAAATGTGGTCTTTTACATCATCAGCAGTCAATTTTAACCATGTGGGAACACTTCTTCTGTATGGTAATGCAGATTGCGCAATTCCTTTTCTAAAAACATAACATTTAAGAGACTTCTAACTAATAAAAGGAAAAAACACGTTTAATTTAATTAATTAATGCCATGAGGCTTTAACCTAAAAATACGGAGAGAGCATGTAATAGTAATATTCAATACAGTATAATCGGATACTAATATATCATTACTCAAAAATGAAGTGAAACTAACCCCGGTGTGTGCATACGACCCATTTTGAAAGATTTTCTTGTTTAAAAAAAATCAAGAAATAGTATGTTGACCAAGACAACTTAAAAGGAAGTAATATTTTCGTAGGCACAATTTTCTTGCTACGAATTTGTATCGCGCTTGCGTGTGACTGCAGTGTTGCCATAAACCGAAAACTGTCAATGAATTATTTAATTCGATTACACATTCAAATATTTATAAATATACAGGGTGTCCAAAAATCATGCAGTATTGAACCTACGACTTTTAAATCCAGCACTATACATTTTAGCGGTTTTAAAATATAGTTAAAAAACCATTGCAAATATGCATACGGTATCATTGCTGTCAAGATTATAATTTTGGAGGTTCTTCATGTTTGTCACTTTTTTGTGAATTCAACATCGTTTACAATATTTTCAAATGGAAACTTCCTCATTTTTTCATCATTTTGTAACTCGAAATGCAAGGTTTTTAATTTTTTTAAGCCTATACCCAAATCATAATTTTCATGATGTATTTATAATATACATGGAACATCCTGTACATATCCTTTAGCGGATTTACATCGTAATTAAACAGGCAATTCAAAAGTATGTAGGGTAAGAATTCCGTAAGAGTCGTAGTTTTGGAGATCGCATTTCAGTAAGTGTACAATATGTTTGGTAACTATCCAGTCAAGGTGGAAAATCTCTTTAAAACAACTTATTTTAAAAGTACGGTGTTTCAACTTGACTTGTTGGGTTTCTAAAGCAATAGAGTTAAAATGAGTTTTTAGGTATAAGGAGAATTCCCTATTAGCATCAAACTCTACGCGCAAAAATCGGTAGCATCCTGATAAGAGTGTATGAAAGATTGCGAGCAGGATGTTATGAAAGAAGAAATATGGAATACACAAAAAATGGAAAGTATAACCAGTTACGAGAAATGAAGATGGTGACATAACAGTATAGCAGTCTGTTGTTTGACATACACGTACTCGTACAGAATTATCGCCAAAGACACAGGCGAAACGTGTAAGTCAAGTTAATGTAGGCACAATATTCAAAAACCACCCATATCACATTAAATGCATCAGAATCTGTTTGGGACATATTCTAAACAAAGACTAGACTTTTGCTTGTGATCTGTTGAAACATCTAATGAAGAGATAATTTTTTTATAAAAATAGCTACACTTCAATCTGATGGATTAGTTTACCGGCACAACTTTAAGTACTATGAAAACAATTTGCATTACATGGTCAAAAATGGCAGAGTGTAAATGTTGGTATTTAAATGTCACATTTTAACATTTCTTAAATCAGATTGTCTCTTTTGGGAACGATCGTGTAAATGTTGACTGATCATGTCACTTCCGTTAGATGAAGCTCTTGCCAGAAATTTCGAAACAAGTAGGTAGGAAACGGCAACCCAACTAATACTAGCGAGATCTTCTAAACCAATTTCGATTAATTGTTGTAAGGTTATGCAAAATATTTGATTTATAACACTTCACTTACCACTCTTAACGATATGAAATGAGAAAGGCGTTTTCTATTTTTGGAAATATTAAGAACACTTTTGAAAAACGAATTAGAAGATGCATTTATGAGGATGGTGAATATTTTGCACAATTTTTTTCTGTTTAAGGCGTTTTAAGTGCGTTCTTGTTTATCTTCAATTAAATTTATTAAAGTGAAGCATTGTGTTTGGTGGAAAAAAAACGATGTCGGGTTTTCTACTGATATGCTCGATTTCAACATTTTAAAAACCATTTAGACCATTTTGAACTTGTATGTGTGTGTTCCTGCAGGTGCGCGTACGTACATGTATCTTGCATGTGTATGGGTGTTGTGTGTGTGTGTGTGTGTGTGTGTGTGTGTGTGTGTGTGTGTGCATCGAACTTCTGTTTTGTCCTCTTTATTAACAGATATTGAAATATCCTTAAAACTATAACGTTGAAAGCATTGAGACCATTTACCAGTTGTATATATGTATATATATATATATATATATATATATATATATATATATATATGTGTGTGGTGTGTGTGTGTGTGTGTGTGTGTGTGTGTGTCGGGTGCACGTGCATACATGTATCTTGCATGTGTATGCGTGTGCGTGTTCGTGTGTTCGTGTGGTTCGTGTGCACGTGTGTGTGTGTGTGTGTGTGTGTGTGTGTGTGTGTGCGTGCTTCGACCTTCTTAATTTGTCATCTTTCTTAACAGATATTGAAATATCCCTAAAACTATAGCGTTTAAAGCATTGAGACCATTTTCAACTTGTAGTGTGTGTGAATGTGTGTGTTGTTTCTGGTGCGGTGCGTACATGTATCTTGCATGTCTATGGGTGCGTTGTGTCTGTGGTATGCGTGTGTATTGTGTGTGTGTGTGTGTGTGTGTGTGTGTGTGTGTATGTGTGTGCGATGTGTGCGGTTTTCTAGTTTGAGTTTTTATTTTGGGGGAAAACATCGGATTGTGGAAAGTGAAAGTGGCCCTTTGATCCACTTCTAAAATTAAAGATAATGCTTGTTCCACAACGTAGGTTTGAGATTGTCCCTTATTATACTTATATACAGGGTAACCGTACACCACCTAAGATCAAATATTTCTCAGCTTAAAGTAACTCAGTATAATCCAACATACCTCAGACCAAAATTGAATAGCAACACAGTTTTTAAAGTAAAAAATTTAAAAGGGTTATCCTGTAATACTTTTAATCGTATTATAGTAAGAATCTGTATAGCGGGGTTTTAAAACAAGAGAAATTGGAATTTGGTGTTATTGTTTACGTGCTTTCTACCTATCGGGAGTTTCATGTCATTAAAACACCAAAACCTTTTTAACAAATGTTAGTAGACAATATTAAGTATTTTTACTGCTGAAAAAATGTATTTTTGTTGAAAAGTTAAACGTTTAAGAAATAGGCGCTTGTTTGTACTATAATCTTATATCCAATTAATTCATCACAGTTACCCTAGCATTAGTTAATAAATTAAGGGTTAAGTTTAGTAACTTTCAACAAACATATCACCGATAGGTGGCGTTTCCTATGGGGTACATGAAAAATAACACCAAATTTCCCTTCACAAAACTACGCTATGCAAATTTTCAAATTAATACCATCAAAACTTTAGGAATTATTAAAAAAATCTCTTTCAGTTTTTTTTATTTTAATACCATATATCTCATGATGCCAAATTTTCTTTATTTGTTTTTGAATTTGTGTATTGTTTCTCGCAGCTCTTGTTAAGTGTTGGGCGAAATATATTTTTTCAGAGGTAAATAAGAAAAAGTGGTCAACTGAAGTTATATTTAAGGCTCACATTTTTCCATATTACTAGCATCCAGTCAGGAATAAACAGTCTAGCCTAATTGATTTTGAATTAATTAATGCAGGTTACTAAAATTAATTTTAGTTCGCTCGCAAGCACTCGTGGTCGTTAATAAACCAAAAACCATTCGATATTTCAATTCAACATAATTTCGGGAAAATAACAAGTTTCAATTGTTTCTCTTTCAAAACCCCATGCTGCAAATTTTCAAAGTAATGCGATCAAAACTTTAGGAATTATTGCACGAAAACGAAATGAGTTCCGTTTAAATTTCAGATTACGGAGTTAGTATTGCTTGCCTAACTATCATAATCAAATGGTTGAAGAAACGTATTGCTGCTTGACAAGAATAGCTCTGCGGGTGCAGTAATAAAAATAAACCCCGCCTATTGTTGCGCAGTGGTCGACAGGGACATTGGAAGGAGAGTAGTCACTTGAATAAGAGACGTTCAGTGTTCATCTTCAATACTGAAGAAAAATATTTAAACATTTAAATAATACGTATTTATTTATGTACTTTAAGCTGTCGAAACACTGATTAATTTGTACCTGGATATTTTAAATTATGGCTAATTTTGGCAACTGAATTATCTATAATTCTAGATCTGTAAATGAATCAATGCATTCTTATCTTTCATTTTAATATTTTCACATTTAACTTTGGACTCAAAACGAATAAAAATGCATGTTGATCCTTATATAAAAGGAGAAATGGGTTACAATAATTTTATTTATGGAAAATAATTTTAAATTTTTATTTGAAATTGGGTTTGATAGTAATATGAAAAATTTATTTTACTTGATAAATGCTCTAAAATATGTACATATTGCCCGTCACTCTGATTTAAATTGAGATAATTCGTAGCATAGTAGATGTACTGGAAAGCGCATCCAAAATTATCAAATTAAAGCTTAAAGAAAGTTTTTTATTTACATTAAAAAGATTAGTGTTTAATTGCTGTTGTTTATTATAACAATTTTAGTTTAAGTAAGGTGCGTAATTCCATCTCTTTTGAATTTTGTTGTTTAATTTAATAGTTAATTTAAGGAACGTGCTCATTCCCATATAAAATTAATATAAATTACGACTATCTACAATCAAACAAGTATACTAAAATTTTTATACTATATTTGCAAGTTTTAGACAAGTTAAATTTCTTGAGTAACAATACTGCATAGCTACTACACTCAAATTAGAAAGAATCCACAATCTACTAGCGATTTTGCAGCGTACATCACGGTATTGACGTGACAGCATCAATAAGAGCTCATAAAACTGGAACAATACGGAGAACTTGGTTCAGTTCAACTTTTGTTTGAAAGTTTTTCTTGAAATGCTAATAATAAAATCAGCACGGTAGATTGCAGCTTATGTTGGACACACTGTATACATACATTATTCTGATTCAAGAAAAAGTATATATATTATATATATATATATATATATATATATATATATATATATATATATATATATATATATATATATATATATATATATATATATATATATATATATATATATATATAAATCAACCACATTGTCATAAGTGGAATAAGTTTCACAAAACTATAATTTTCTTTTAACCGACCAATCAATAAATATTTTACAAATGCTAAGCAATGTTCAAACAAGGAAACGGGTCCATCAGGATGTTACTAATCGTATTTTAGTAAATTTTAACATACGTTTTTTAATATATGGTTGGCCTGAGCCATGTTGTCATCAGTATAAGCATAATTCATTTTTAAAAAGAAACTACTTTATGGTAAGATCAATCGATAAAGTACAGCGTAAGAATATAATCTTTGATTTGCCTATTATTTACACAATGAAGTATAAAATTTGTGTAAAGATTTTTAATCGACACTTAAAATACTGCTTCACTTTCAATCTATGAAACAACAGAGCTGGTAGCGTACTGGTGACACGACCTGCTTAACATTCGGGAGGTAATGGGTTGGATTCCCTTTACCGTCGACCTTGTATGAGGTTTTTTCAGGGGTTTTCTTCATACACATGTAACGACATGGTCACTGCGTATGTGCATCCCCTGTGCGGCTGCTTAGGCGAATGCTGGGGTAGTATTTTCTCCCTCAGAACCCTAACTCCGTTCCTTCCGACCCTATCTTGACCACACCCATCCTTATCCCACCATGCATATATACGTAATGTATATATGTATGCTGGGAATCTATGATTGTGGCTGAAGTAGCTTGAAAAGCTCGAGCAACCCGCCTACCCCCCCTTGGGGGAGGGAGTGAAATGCGTGGCATTTTCCTTTTTTTTCCCTATGGGAGAAGTGAGGTGAAGTGAACAAATTTTAGCTTCACTAAATGTATGAACTGTACAACATACATTATTACATTTCTTTAGAGATCGTTAAAAAATAAAATAAAATAAACTTTAGTTGTAACGTTGGCAGCGAATAAAATTTTGAATATATTAATAATTACAATGTAATTTAAATGTGTTCTCAAGTTTAAATTGGAGACGGCTTTGTATTCACAATAAGTCTCCACGGCGACAATGCTTGTTCCATTTTCGCAATTTTTATGAATATTACCTTTTATTCATAGGTGTTTTGGTTTAATTAAATTAATCAAGTGCATGAAGGTATTGTACATACTTCCCTTATAGAAAATCATTACCTTAAATATTACAGTACTATTATAGAATTGGCAAACCAGCTATTTTGTCGGCTACGAGAATGAAGCAAATCAAGAACAGCTACGAGCGATTGTAGAGTGACGTTGATAGGAATCGTTATTAAACAAAAATTTGCTGTTTTGTGTGCTTTATAATAAATTAATAGGATAGAAACTATATTTTCGATTAAAAAAAATGTAACAGCATATAATGAAGTCAATTAAATGTTACAAATTAAAATTAAAAAATAGAGACGTATTACGGTATCTCAATATCAATTCAGTGTATTTATTTATTTATATGCTTGAAAACGTAATGAATTAGTCTAATGGTTAACCATTAAGATGAATTCGGATAACCAAGAACCCAACTCAAGTGGTAAACATGATATAATTGTTTATGAGGATTCGTCCAGTGATAGTTCTATAGAAAATGTACCTAAAAAGAAAAAATCAAAATATTACATACAGGAAACCGATTCAGAATCTGATAGTGACAGTTCACTTGAATTTCAAAAAAGAAAAAGGGTTGCTGTAAGTTGTTTCTTAAATAGTTATAATTTTGTTAGGTGTATTTATATCTTTATTTTCAGAGGGTCTATAGTGACTCATCTGATAGCTCTAATTCGGAAATTGTTAGAAGAGTAAAGAAAAATGCAAAGATTGAATATGATGATAGTAGTGAGTGGGAATCTTGCTATCCTGAACCACCTCCTGATGCATCTTCATCTAAAACTGCACATGTTGAAGATTCATCATCAGATAGTAATGATGGTCAAACTGAAAAGTGTCCGATTTGTTTAGCTTCTTTCAAAAATCAAGAAGTTGGTTCACCAGAAGCTTGTGATCATAGTTTTTGTTCAGAGTGTATACAAGAATGGGCAAAAAGTGTTAATACATGTCCAGTAGATCGTAGGAAATTTAACTTAATTATAGTGAGAAGTAACTACAATGGAAAATATATTAAAAGTGTTGATGTTCAAGATCCATCTGAGGCATTAGCAGATACATTTGAGGAAGAAATTGATTTCACACCCTGTGAAGTTTGTGGTTCATCACTTAATGAAGATAGGTTATTGTTATGTGATGGATGTGATTTAGCATACCACCTAGACTGTCTTGTTCCGCCATTAACAGAGGTTCCTGAAGGAGAGTGGTATTGTCCATCGTGCAGAATAAGTGATGTGGATATTGAAATTTTTAATTTTAACTTTTTTTTGGGAGACGAGGCAGCAGATGCAGCCGTAAATGCCAATCGACGATATACAGCACCTAGGTGAATTTCATTTCAATAACTTATTAAGGCATTGTGTTTTTTGTATGTATTCATTTAACACTCTACCTAATTTTCTTTAAGATTAAATTTTATGTGTATATTTTTCTTTTTGGCATGTGTTAATTACTAATTTTAATTGCTTTTGTTTTATGGTGCTTGATCGTGCAGTGTAATGTACGGTGTAAGTCCATGGCCAAATTCATTAAATACTTTTTATTTTTTTGTTTGGCCACTTGTTAAATTAAGTCGTATTAAAAGTTGTGATATCTATTAGTTGTGCCATGTATTATCCGAATAACAGGTTTCTAAAGTTCGTATTATGTTGATATTTTTTAATTAACTGTGAAAGTGGCAGTTGTTTGGATTGAATTTTCTTAAATAATATGAATTCTAACCCTGGTTAGATAACAGTTTTTGTAAGAAGTCTATTATAGTATTCTTTCTTCTACACACGAGCTAATATAATAATTGTGAAATTTGTTTTTTGAATCTTGCCAACAAATGAACATAAATTGGGTAGGTTAAATTTTTTACATGCGCACTAATTATGTAATTGTAAATCGCTTTATTTGTTAATTTTTCACATTCAAGTGTTAGGTTTTCAAAAGAAGTAATATGTTTTTCATTGAAATACATTTTTTACTTGATAGCATATCTCCCATGTCAAAAATATATAATCACATAGAGTGATTATTAGGGTGGACCCACGAATGATTGGTACAATTTCTAAGTTTCATTTTTTTTTAACTTAAACAACTAATTTAAAAGTATCGGCTGTAGGTAGGTACTATACTTGGATTATTGTTTATTATGATTATAATTGTAAATAATACTAAAGGCAAAATAGCGAAACATCGTCTTGTATACTAACTGCACTGTATCCATTTCTCACCTAGCGAACTATTTGAAATGCTTTGATGGACACTAAACATAGGATTCTTCATCTTCACTACTAGAATGAGAATTAACATGACCCTTGAACTTCTTGTTTTTTGTAGTTTTGTCCCCATTACATTTCTTATCAGCTAGAACATCATTTTTGACTGATTCTACTGGATTCATTGGAAATTTTTTAGTGTTTTGGGGCTGCTTTTGAAAGCGGCTTAACTTGTCAAGTATAAAATAAAATGGTGGGAATTGTTAGATTTGGCTCATCTAAAAGCTGAACAGATACCAATTTGTTCTCAACCGAAGAATCAATAGCTTATGTAGCTTTGCAAGTAGAAGGAATCTCTTTGTCAATGTCGGCTTCCTCATTAGGATGTGGTCTACCTGCCATATATGCTGGCAAAAATTTGCTGTCAAGAAAAATATCCTGATTGAAAAGCGATATTCCAGAGACTCTAAAACCAGCAGTAATATTATTCAGAGTTGCAACAGGAGGTAAGGTGCTGGAAACAATGCCAGGGATGTCATAAATAGTCATGGTATGATCAGGACTATTCACAACATCCAAGCATCGCAGGCGCTGTCACATATTTCTTCAATGGGCCATACACGCCCGTTTCTATTCAAAGGTTGCAGTTTGTGGCTGCAATGTGAAGGAAATGATTGAACAGTTACACCATTAATCTTGCAAACGGACAAATGTGAATCGTAGTTGTCAAGTAGCAATACAATTGGTTTGTCTGTTGAAACTTTTGTGTATCTGACAAAGTGCTTAACGTAATCAATGAAATGTTCTTTCATCCAACTAGACGGGTTAGCTCCTCCGACATTACAGGTGAACTTTCTTTCAAAAAGTGTCACCTAAAATTTACCCTCAGAGATAGAAATATGGCGGAACGGTATTTTCTGCTGCAGAAACGGCAAAGACCTTTGTCACTAGTGTTCCTCGTTCGGCAGAAGTTAGTCTTCCCACTGCACAGGAACCCCGATGAGCAACCACTCATTGTGGCTTCTGTACAGTGGTTATCCCGGTCTCACCCATGTTCCACACATCTACTGGGCCATAATTTAGTCGATTTAGTACAGTATAAAGATTGTCAAAAAATGCAGAAACATTAGTTATATTAAAACTAGTGGCCCCTGAAAGACTTGTAGCATCTGGACTTTGAATAGACAATGTTTTGTGTTGTTTTAAAAATGCTGAAAACCAATCAGCTCGGGCCATCTCCTCTTTTTTCCAGTTGTCCGGCATACGCAAATTTAATGACTTCGCATATAGGAAAGTAAAAGTTTCGATCAAAATTTATGTCGATATGTATTTTTCTAGCATCAGGGTTGGTAGGTACAGTATAAACCACCCCCTAGAAATGTACCAACCATCCTCTTCTCCATTTTTGTTTTTAAAAAATTCATATCAGCTACCTGTGGACTAATTTTTACTTGCATTACACGAAAATAAAGCCTAATTATTGTTGAATAAGCGTATACCAAACTAAAAATTAAAAACTTGCTTATGACGGTATTATAAAATGTTATGTAGGGACAAAAAAATTATTTACGGGTAACAAAAATACAAAACACTAAATGTTTCTTAAAATATGTAGCATATAACCTTGAAATTTAATGCAGCCACAAGGCAAATAGACTTGTTGAGCCATGACAAAATTCGTTGCATAGAAACGGCGCAATGGCGTCTGTACGAACCTGCCCCTGTAACAAACCAACCCCAGTCTGCCTTACACAATACTGTTCCTGCGGCCATAGAGTTTTGAGCACCTGGTCTGTGAGTTTATGTAATCCATACGGCATTAAAGCAATAGTATGGCATTTTACTCATGTGCCACTCAAAGTTGTATTTAACTGAAACGTCATTTAACGTGTTAACAAATCCTTATTTCTAGTATCCAAGAACAATAAGTAAGTAAAATCCACCTAATTATCAAAATCAAAAGAAATTTTATTGGACAAACGTTTTTGGAAATAGAATTTAACTCGCTGTATATGGCATTGTGTTATATGTAAGAGAGTTGGTGAAGTATATACTATGTGACTGCACAAGTTATTTTTTGTGATCATTAAAATTGCAAGTTTTGACATCAAATAGAATTGCCAAATTTTGGTCATGCGATGGCATGCTTCTGATTTTTGTTTACATAGTGTTATAAATTATGTTTATCGGTAACTGTTAGTTGTTAGTAACGACTAGCAATAAAAATAATTTCCATACAAACAAAATGTGTGAATTATCACATGTAACTTCAAAGTGACTTTTTAAACAAGCATAAATAGGTGGTGTATCTTCTTGAAGATGGATTAGAACGTTATTTTAAAAATTTGTTTAGCATAGAAATTCAGTGTCTTATTTTATTTCTTCATTGTAACTTTAATTTTTGAAATGAATTGAGGTGAGTGTACTTTACTTTTAAGGCTTCTTTTTTCTTCTTAGGCATAGTGCCTGTTTGTTCTTTGTTTCTTAGCCTATCTCTACTCGTTGTTTAGGTTATCGCTCTGTCTTGGTCTTCCTACGCTGCCTTTTTGCTATTGGCGACTGGTCTAGCTATTCTGACTATTTTTCTCTCATCCATTCTGTTTATGTGCTCGTTCCATTCGCGCTTTCTTTTTAATACCCATTCATTGATATTCTTCACATTGCATGTCCTACTTATATTTTCACTCCTTTCCCTGTCTAATAGTGTTTTTCCAACAAAACTGCGCAATATTTTCATCACGATTGTTTCCAACATTCTTTTTGTTTTTGAGATATCAGGTCTGGTTTCTGCAGTGTATGTCATTATTGGCCTTACGTTGTCTTTATAAATTCTTGATTTCACTTCGACCCCTATATATTTGTTTTTCCATAGTGTGTTGTTCAGGCATGCTACTATCCTTGTTGGTTTGTTTACCTGTTGTATTACTTCCATCTCGACAGCACCATAGCCGGATATCTCTGTTGAATGATTTTCCCATCGACAGCTAGTTTACATCTTAAAGGCGTTTTAGATGACAAGCATTTTGTCTTTGATGCAGATATTACCATTTTGTAAGAATTAGCTATGATATTCAATTTCTGCTTTTAGTACTGCGTCATTAGCATAGCACAGTATAGTGATACTGCGTTTTCGCATTGTGTATCCCTTCATATTTCGCACCTTCCATATGATTTTGTCCATAACGATGTTGAAAAGCAGTGGACTTGGGAGTCTCTTTGACGAATACCATTTTCTACTGGAATTGGTTGCGTTAGTTCTCCATCCATCTTAGCTTGTATTTTGTTTGCTGCATAGATGTTTTCTATTACTTTAATTGTATTATACGGTATGTTTCGCTCGTGCAATAGGTGTATTATTCCTTTCAGTTGGATTAGATCGAAAGTCTTTGTCAGATCCACAAAGGACATATAGGCTTGCCTGTTATATACGATGGACTTCTCTGTTATTTGTCTTATAACGAAGATGGCATCTATACAGGATCTTCCTATTCTGAACCCCTGCTGTTCGTCCTGTAGGGTTATTATACTGTTTATTTTGTTGATGATAATTTTAGTTATTAGCTTCAGGGTTGTACTTAGGAGGAATCGTGGTGCTAGTCCGCCACTCGTCTGTTATTCTTTGGAGATGAAAATCTTGTTGATCAAGATGGTTAGTTGTCTAGTGAGGTGTTGTCCTCCATATTTCAATAACTCATTGTGTATATCGTCTTGACCAGGGCTTTTTCTGTTTCTTAACTGCTGGAGAGCTTTTTGAACTTTTGCTTCTTCTATTACTACATTGTCATTAACTGTTATTTCAGGCGTATTTTGTTCCATTATACTGTCTTGCTTGCTGTATAGTTCCTTAAGATATTCGGTCCAAGTTTTCTTTGTTATATGTTTAGTCTCCATGAGCTCATTGACTTCTTTTCTCTGCATTCTGACCAGTCTCCATATTTGTTTCTGAAGTCCGTAGAAGTCTTTTTCCATTCTTTTTGAGAATATTTCCCAATGTTCTTCCTTTGTAGGTCTTACCAGTGTTGTCGTTTCATTTCGTACTGATTTATATTGTTCATGTGACTATCGTTCTTAATGCTAGGTACTTAAGTAGTCTTCTTTTTAATATCTGTCTTTAATGTTTCCCAACAATTATTTATGTCTCCATTTTCGTTTGTCGGGTTTTTGTCAATTATCTCTTTCAGTCTGTTTTGGTATACTAATGTTTCAAGTTCGTCCAATAGCGATTCTATTCTTATTTTGTGATCTTTTGTTCCCGGCACTGCTGATTTTTTTTGTAATTTAGTTTCAAGTTTTATTTTTTCGAGTAGTAGTTTGTGATCACTTCTTATGTTAGCTGAGTTCAGAATTCTTGTCTTGAATTTGGGTGGGATGCACCTGCCTTTGGTTAATATATAGTCAATTGTTGATGTCTGTCCTTGTATGTTTTCAAATGTGATCTTGCATTGTATTTTATGATTGAAAAATGTATTATTTATTTTCAATTCGGTTAGTGAACACAGCTTAATCAGTAGCTCTCCATTGTCGTTTATAATCTCTTCGTTGACCCTTTGCTTAATTCCCGGTATTATTTCGCTGGCGATGCGGGCATTGAGATCTCCTAATACTATCAGTTGTTCTTCTTGAGGGAGTGATTCGACATTATCTTGGAGTTGGTCGTAGAATTCTTCTCGTTCTTGTTTGGATTTGTTATCTTCTGATGCGTACGCTGATATTATGTTTAGCTTTTTATTCTTTGTTGGCATTTTTACTACCAGAATTCTAGATGATATGTAATGGCATTCTATGTTTGCTCATAATTTATTATTTATTGCTATGGCCACTCCTTCCTTGGCTCTGTCTTATTTTTCTATTCCACTATACATTACCAGGTATTCTAGATATGGTTTTTGGCCTTTTCCTTCCTTTTTGGTTTCTTGTAAATCATATACATCAATTTTGTGATCTTTGAGCTTTTTTAGTGTTTCTTGCTCTCTGGTGTTAAGTGATTTAATGTTCCAAGTCGTACAGCGTAGTATATTCTTCTTTTTCCAAATCTTTATCCTTTTTCTCGCGTTTGTTGTCATCTTTGGATCAGTCATTTTCCGAAACTCAGTATTGGTACTGAGCGTTTTTGGTTTTTCAACTCAGATAGGGTGCTAACCTGGTCTGAGAACCCTCCTCCTTTAGCCGGGCTTAGGACTGGCAGTGATGACTAGTGAGTTTCTCAATCCGCCCACTAGCCACTTCAGGCGGAGTTCTTTTAAGTCGTATTCCAAATTTTGCATTTAGAATTAGACTGTTTTACATAAAATTTTCAGATACATTTTTCCAACAAATTTTTTGTGTTTTGAGAAGTAAGATTATATTGCACTTAATGGATTATGCTGTGTTTTAATATCATACTGAACCAAAAGAGGATAATACGTTTTAAATTAAGCAAACAATTTTTTTCTTTTGCACCTTCAGTAAAACTAGGTTTTTCTTTTTTGAAAACTGTTCACATACATACTTGTACAGGGTGGGTAAATTTTTATATTTTTAGATGTCTCAATGTCTGTTTTTAGACAAACTCAATGGTGAAAATAAATATTTTCTGTCGTCTTTTGAGTTACAACCAAACATTTCAGAGTTATGGATTATACCAATATTTTATTACTTTCTTAAGGCACTTTCTTTTGTAATGATTTTTGATCAGTTATCACATAATGTACGTTTTTAAAGAGAAATTGTACTCTTTTTGAATAGTTTTCTGTCTTTTTCAATATTCTATGGTATACAAATTTTAACTTAAGACTGAAAAATATGTTGTGTTGTATCAAACAATATATATTTCAAAATATGAAAAATCACTTCGGTTTTAATTTATTTGTTATTCACTTCTTATTCACTTCGTCATATGCTTTCTCTAAGTGCACTCAAACGCACAGCATAGCTTTTTCGAATTTAACTACTTTTCAATCACCTGCTGTAGAGCACCGTCTGATCCATGCATCCCTGTCGTGGCATCAAGTCTCCTTGAACATCCCAAATCTTACTGTCTTATTGCACATACTCTATCAATCAAAACTAACAAATAACTGACCAGATACACAGTTCACACAATCTTTCATCAAGTTTTGCATATTCATATTTCCGCACTTCTCCAGCAATTCCATCCACATCTGCAGCTTTATCATTTTTCAACCTTTGTATGGTTTCCTTTATCTTGTCCAACTCAGTATCATCCTCAGTTTAATTCCTTATCTTCTCCACATTCTCCTTGTTTATCTCTTCTTACTCTCACTTTTCAAAATATTCTTACCAGCATCTCCTCATTTCATACTCATCCCATACTATCTCATTTGTGCTCTTCTGCACTCCTACTACGTTTTGTTTTGACTCACGTTTTGCATTTCTTACCCGTCTTCAGAAAACTTACTTTCTTCAAAATTGTTCTGATTTTCTCTTTCAAATAACAGATATTTCAGTGTTTATTATTGTTCAAGTTGCAAATGTCAAGTTCAGGTCAACATGGATGTTTAATGTACATAAAAAAGTAACAGAGTACAAAAATGAGTTCAAGAAAATAGTAACGCATAGTGCACATAATCTATGAGAATTTTTGAGTTATTCTTTGCGTTTATTTACCGGTAGTATTCATTTTTGTTTTCTATTTAAGTATTATTCCATTGTTGTTTCTATAAATTTGACATGTTCAAAGCAATTTCAACCGTTATATTATTGTTGATTGAAACCTACTTTATTCAATTCTCTGAAATAAGGCAACCTCGTGCCTTTGTTTAGTAGATTAAAATAATAATTGGATTGGAACCCATGGTCATCACAGTTATCTGATTTGTCATCACTAGATTAATTTTTTGGGGGTACATTAAAACAATATACAAACTTAGTAGTTGTTAAACAAATTGGTAACATTGTGTTGATTTATTTTACGGCTTTATGCTTTGTCCAAATTTATCCTTAGGAATAAATACAAAAAAAGTAAGGTCTATAATTCGCATGTTTAAACCTTTAAATACAATCTTTTAGAAATTATATTTATAAATTTAGGTATAATATAGGTATATAATTGAAAAGGAGAGACATAGCCCACTTCATTGAAATTAGTATCACACTAGGTCGTGAGATTATTAAATTAAAAGCGCCTAAAAATAAAAAATATGGTATTAAAGCATTTGATTATTTTAAACAATATAGGGGACTTGATTGGTTCAATTGATCATTTATCTTGAGTCTTTGTAATAAATTAGTATAACTTGGGAGGTAATTCACATATATTTAAATATTACCATTATTGTTAAATATTTCTCAACACGTTTTCATATTTCATACAAAAATGTTTTCCCTGAGTCTTCTCCGAGGAGTTGATATCTCTTCCAAAATAAGAATTTCATTTATTTTCGCAAAATTAAAAAATCTAGAGAAATAATGTATGGTTAACCTTTGCACTACCTAAATTGCACGACTCGCCTATTACCAAATATATTTCTTATATAAGTTTTTTAACGAGTGAAATAATAGTAATAAAAAATATTCTTCGGGCAGCATTATTTGTTTTGAAATTTTTGGCTCTTCTAGATGTTGCAGCAAAAGTAATAGTTTTCAAGTAAAAAAAATAAAACGTCAACACTAATACAGTATCTATTTTCAATAAACTAAAAAATGTGTAGTAGGCTGTTTTGAACCAAAAATTTAATTCAAGTAAAAATAAGAAGAACTTATTTACTATAATGGAAACAACTTTTCATCACAGTACAGCGCCTTTGTTTTCCGTTCATTGTTTGATGTATGCGTTCAAGTATGTCATAGCTAGTCTGTCGATCGCTACCTCAATGCGGTTTCTCGGAGCATCGACGATTTCTACGGAGCTTACATAAGAAAGGGGTATAAGATGTGCACAGATACAGAAATCTAAAGTGTAAAAGCTTTAAGCTTAAGGACCGTTAGGATCAAGCTTGGGATCCGCGTCCAACGATTTAGATAGATGGTCACCTATCTGCCCACCAGCAGGTAGAGCAAAATGTGCCAGAGCATCTTTATGTATGAACAATGGACCAAGGTCTAATTTGACAAGTTATCCGTTAAGGTCAGGATGAAATACAGAAATAACAATAGAGATCCTCATTTAACCGTAGCGGAGAAATTATTGTGAAAGTTTGTAATTGTTTGTCTTGGTTAGTGAACAAAACGTTTACTAAAATTTTAGCATTTTGTACAAACATTTGCAAAATGGATTGGGACAAAAAATCCCGTTGCCGAAAATCGCGCTTTAACTCATTCAGTCCTAGACTGGCGAACGATTTTAATACAAGTTTGGATAAACGTCTAGTTTTAGACTCTTTTGTCCAAATGTAGTACTTGTGTCTCTAATGCAATAATTTTTACACCATGACGACTAGAATTGAATGTACCCTTTTTAGAATTGCCTGCCTCCCGGAGACGCTGATAATTTTTGTGCAACTATTTCATTATCTCGTTACTATTTATCGTCAAAGCATACAATACAAACCATACCCGGTAATAAAGAGGTCACATTTAACTATTTTTTTACCAGTTAGATGTCTGGGTATATACACATTGCATTACAATCAGACATTACAAATGTAAATGATAGTTATACGATTTATCAAGTAATTTAGTGTAAGGCCTAAGTGGAGATATCAGAATGAAATGTCATAATGGCTATTAAATTCTTGTTAGTGTTTGCCAAATTTTTATTCAATTGAGTAGATTTAATTACCATTACTTTACTAATTATGTTGTATTCAAAATTCAACAATTGAAAGTTTGTTTAATTATAAATTTCTAATAAATGGTTTTTTAATTCTGATTGGTTGTACTATAACCTTGCCTTATCTATGTGACTCATAAAAAGGCTCTTTTTGTCTATTCAAATAGGCGGAAGTTGTATTATCAGATAGTTTACATGAAGTTCATCAGTTCAGAGTGCACCATTGGTTGACAGGAAACTATCGAAATGTGCTATTGACTGGCAGTTCTATAGGTAAACTGTGTGCATGTAGTTGCATAATATCGCACATCAATACTGACCACTGTTTTCTAAATCCAATACTCAGATTAAGTTCATCATACCTTTTAAATAATACTTACAAAACACATTAAATTCTAGTTCTTCAGAAATGATGATATTAAACAAATTTGTTAATAATAGCTTGGGTTAGACCATGCCTTGATTATATTTATAAAACATATAACTGACGTTAAAAATTTTTTAGTTATTATTTGAAGTGTTCAACATGAATGCCTTAAAGGCTTTATTTCTAATTCTCACCTTGCCATAGTTTAATGTAGGGTGCTGTAAAGTATGATTTGGATGAAAGTTGCAACATTGTAGTATTGGCAGAATGTTAATTTAAAAAATGTTGGACATCAACAGCTATTTCATTAACATCTCCGATGACAGTTGTTTTGTGTGGTTCTTTTCACCTCCCAGTGCTCACCAATATACACAAACTAACGACAGGCGACGCCCTTGTATTTTATTTATTTATTTTAATAATAACAAGAAAATAATGAGTAAACACATTGATTTTTTTCTTCTAATTAGGAGTAACTCGATTTTGACTTTGTAGCAAATAAAAATTAAAGCTGCGCCAGAATTGTGACATTACTTGTTTGTCAAAATACATCTGTTTTGGTGTTACTAATTATTTTCATTTTTTACCCAGCTTTGATGTAATGGAATTTATGGGGATAGACATTCCTTTCTTTAATGGCAGGACTATCGTCAAATTCATAATCCATTTACAACTTTTCTATATTATCGTTCAATCAATGAGGGCAGAGCTATATCAAAGTTCCAAAATAATTTTTTGACTATGCTGGGATATTTTGAAACAAGGAGTTTTTGGCTTTTAATGATTTAATTCACTTTGCGAAAATATATTGCACTATATTTTTGTGAAAATATAATTGTTCTGCTGAAGGACTGATTTATTCTATAGTGAAATAAAAGGGAATGTACTGAAATAGTTAACTTTGGTTGTTTATGTTGGATTCCTTATTTTATACTAATTAATGCATGTTTAAATAAAGATAATTGTTAGCAAAGCCAGGCCAAATATATTTCCTGGATTTCCTAGAACTAAATTTGATAGTTTTGTGGTGTTGATTGTCTTTGTTGTTCAAAATTGTTGTAGGAAAATGGCGAAATTAACTGCTTCGATAACGATAACAAAGAACAAAATTTTATGGTGTTTTGGTGTTCATTTTTTATGTCTAAAATCGGTATTTATACACCAATCTCTTTGGGAAAGCCGTAAAACTTTTTGGTTTTGATCATCTTTTATGTCTAAAATTGTTATTTATACATCAATTTGTTGAGAAAACGACCAAACGCATTGCTTCTGTGATCAAGAACAACATTTTTTGGATTTCCAGTGTTATTTGTGATGTCTAAAATAGTTACTTTTACACCAATTTATATCGAAAGGTTTTTTGATATTGGTAACTTTTTATGTCGAAAATCGTTATTTATGTACCACCTACATTAGGGCAACGGTGCTTCAATGACTGACGCAACTAAGCGAAAATATGACACAGTGTTATTATTGTCTTATTTATGTGATTTTTTTTAGTAATATCTCAAATCATTGGTGAAGGGAAAAGATATCATAGAACAATTAAAAGTAGTCGTATAAAAATATATTTTTGTGAAATAACCCCTTACATGGCCAACTACCAGGCAATTTTCCACGTTGCTGACATAAACAGACGTAAAAAAATTGTCACTGATCTTTCTAAAAAGGAAAATTCCCTAATGGTGTTCTATAAAAATATTAAAACCATTTAAGTTAAATATACGTTTACTCCAATTAACCTATTTTAATATTGGTTGGCTAATTAGAGGAATTCTGTTTTAGGTTAGTTCCACGGACAAGGCAAAACGAACGGATACGAACTAGAATTGTGACACAACGTGTACAAAACGGCGAAAATAACGATGACCCTGCAGTTGAGGGTGAATCAAATGCAGAACAGCGTGTACGACCAGGTCCAAGTAACCGAATCCGTACTTCCACTACTCGTAAAAGACCTACTAAGAAGTATAAGAAAAAGAAATGCAAAAAGTCGAAAAATAAACCCAGATATAAAATTTTGTACGAAATTGATGAAGTTACTGGAGAAAAAATGGCCGTGAAGCAAAAGATCCGTAGATATAGAAGAAAAACAAGTAAAAGGAAAAAACGAAAGATTAAAGTACGAAGAGTGATTGTTCCAAAGAGTGTCAAGAATCGATTAGCGAGACATCTTGGAATTCGTCCACCACAAAAAGCTGGTCAAAGTCTCCCTGACATGAAGGTAACTATTCTGTGGAAAAAAATTTTGATAAAAAAAAATGAAGGAAATAGTTTTTATGACATATGAAAGCGTAAAGTTTTCATGTATTTATATAAAAATAATCTAATGTTAATGTTACAATAATATATTGCAAACTTACTTATAGAAAATTCATATCATTTTTTAAAGTGATAAATTTATGTATGCTTTCACACAGACCTGCTTATTAAAGACATGTAACATAAAATCATTTAGGTAACCCTTTTGGAAGTTTGAATGATTGTAGTTGTAACAGAACAATCATATTACTTACATAGCCTTAAAATGAACATTCTTTGATACTTGATACTATGGCTAACTACGGTTTTACAATTTTTTTCCAATCTAAGGAGAAAGTAATTAAAATCAATGAAAAAGGTCTATAATTCTTATACACCGTTCTGTGAATAAATGGAGAAATTCTACCTCTAAAATGTAAATTTAAATTATGAACGACAAAACGAAACATTATAAATATGGAGGAGATTTATTAAGAATCACACATACATACATACAAACATACATACAGGGTGAGTTTTTCATTCTAAGCATTGGTATCTCGGAAACTACAAGAGATAGAGATTCGGTTAAATGCAGAAAGAGTTGCACTTTTATGAAACTAAATTAACCACACTTTCAGTTGTTGGAAAAAGTTGGCTTACTAAATATTTCAAAAAAACTATAATTTTGCATTTTATTTCATTCTAAATAACTCTGCTATTATCGATTTAAGAAAAGAAATGTGGAGGAAAAAATGATAGTATTTTTTATGCTTTATCTACTGGCGTCACTTTTGTTCTATCTCTTGTTATTCCAAAGTTATGATATAAACTTTTGTTTTTTTAAATGGAAGGTATAGTAGGCTGTGCCTTATCAGATGTGCATTTTTTTAAGCTTTGTAACGATATCAGACATAATGTGTTTATTTTTAAAAATAACAAAGTTATAACGATTTTATTATTGATTTACAGTTGGCCATGGAAAAAATCAATTAAGTAATATTATGGTTTTTGGCAGTTTTACACCCTTGCCATAATAAATACGGTTTTTTTTTTCATTTCAAACTTTGATGAGCAAAAACAAGTTTAGTGATTTATCTTTTAAATGTTGTAGAATCGTTATTATTAGGAATACAAAAAAATGGCACGAAAATGGGAAATAGTCGTACACTGTGTCCCATTTTGGTTGAAATTGTATGTGTTTGCGAGCAAAGATAGAAAGATGCGGTGTTCACGACCCTGTTCTACTTTTTCATGAGACGAAGATGACACGAACAGAATTGTCATAGTCCTATTAGTGTTTGAGATACAGGGCGAATTTCAAAATTTGCACATTTTAAACACACCTCGTAACTGCTTTGTCTGGTAATTTATCGAAATAGTGAATACAGTGTGTCCAAAATTGATCTGTGCAGTATTGCTATCTTGGAAACTATAAGATATCAAAAGACGGTTAAATGAAGAAAGTTTTATAGAATTTTGAGCTCACTAAAATGCCATTCTGAAATTAAGGCTATCTCAAATATTTTTTAAAATATTCAAAAAAACTGAAAATCGACAATTTTTATTTTTAGCTATATCTCTTTTATTTAAACAGATATAAAAAAATAAATTACACTTTGCCATTGCCACTTTTTATCCTCTATTGACTGGTGACAGAAAAAAATTAATCCGACATTTCGTCAATTAGAGACCATCATCAACTTTATTTTTTCATATGGGGCGGAAATTAGCTAATGGTATAAAATGATTCCTTTTTTTTATTCTAAATCCAACGATGTATAACACTTATTGATAATTCGACGTTTTGGCCCTCATTCTTGACATTTTCAAATTTTTCTTTCTTTTTATGAAATTTTTGAAAAAAAAAACTACCAAAGCAATTTATTCTGTTTATTATCTTTTATTAAGTTTAAATTTAAGTAAACATGTAACAATACATTTACTTCAAGTGAAAATATTTAGAAAAATGTGAAAAATTCTATTAAAACACTTAAAAATTAACTACAGCTAAATAATGAATTCGATTATTGTAAATTTTTGGTAGTAGGCTTTGATGTGTTTAAAACAATTATTCCATCATCAAGTAATCACTTATGAACTGTAGCTACCTATTCGTAGATAACTATTTATTACGATATCAAAAAAGCCTTTCCAAAATTTGTTTTAAAAATACTCAAATGTTTACTTGGTATTCATAAATAAATTGCTCAAGCAAAGGAGTGAAAATATTGGGGAATATTCAAAAAAACACATAGTTATTAGGGTATTACGTTAAATGTTACTCATTTAAACCATAAAATTATGACTAAAAAAAGTAATTAAAAAACATTTTTAGCAGTGAATCATACATTTTACAACCCTACAACATCAAATAATTTTTATAGTGTTTTATATTAATATTAAATGTATTTTACAGGATAAATATAAAACCGAGATTAGTTCTACATACTATTATTCAAAATGTCGACCATTTTTTTCAATGTACTTTTCACTTTTTTTTTTGCGACAGTTCTGGTTACTCGACGTATTGTATTACGATTAATATTTTCAATAATATTAATAATTCGGTGTTCCAGAACTTGCCTATTTTCTGGGGGATCAAATTCATACCCCTCAATTTTAACATATCCCCATAAATAAACGTCTAATGGGGTAAGATCCAGAGATCTAGCAGGCCAACGCACAGGACCACCGTTGGATATTATTCTTTCACCAAAAATCTCCCCGAATTATGTGCGTGGCATCCATCTTGTTGGAACCACAAATTATTAAATTCATCAGGGGGAACAGCTTCACGAATGGATGGAATGATTTGGTTTTGCAACATTAAAAGGTATCGTTGCTCTGTTAACGTGTGGTCATAAATAAATTGACCGATCAGACGATTTCCAGAAATTAATTGGGAATATTAAAAAAATGAGTTGTAGATAATTTATTAAATGTTACTCAATTAACTCGAACTCAAATTTTCGGGGTACATTTGAAAATGGTCGTCACTAGCTCTGGTAGCATTTCTTTCATTTTTGATATAGCACACTATTATATCAAAATTTTCTTCATTAGAATAATTTAACGCCATTTGAAACAATGTTCATTAAAATGTGAGAAACTATTGAGTCTTTTGACAGATAACATAATTGTTATACAATAATTGTTTTAAACTCATCAAAGCCTACTACCAGAAATTTATAATAATAATCGAATTCATTATTTAGCTGTAGTTAATTTTTAAGTGTTTTAATAGAATTTTTCACATTTTTCTAAATATTTTCACTTGAAGTAAATGTATTGTTAGGTGTTTACTTAAATTTAAACTTAATAAAAGATAATAAACAAAATAAATTGCTTTGGTAGTTTTGTTTTTCAAAAATGTTGCATAAAAAAAAGAAATATTTGAAAATGTCAAGAATGAGGGTCGAAACGTCGAATTATCAATAAGTGTTACACATCGTTGGATTTAGAATAAAAAAAGAAATCATTTTATACCATTAGCTAATTTTCGCCTCATATGAAAAAATAAAGTTGATGATGGTCTCTAATTGACGAAATGTCGGATTAATTTTTTCTGTCACCAATCAATATAGGATAAAAAGTGGCGATGGCAAAGTGTAATTTATTTTTTTATATCTGTTCATATAAAAGAGATAGAGATAGATAGAGATAGCTATTAATAAAAATTGTCGATTTTTAGTTTTTTTCGAATATTTTGAAAAATATTTGAGATAGCCTTGATTTCAGAATGACATTTTAGTGGGCTCAAAATTCTCTAAAACTTTCTCTATTTAACCGTCTTTTGATCTCTTATAGTTTCCAAGATAGCTATACTGCACAAACCAGTCTTCTACACACTGTATAAAGAATTTTCCGTAGAATTTAGTGGCGTGCATAGTTTTCCCCACAAAAAGTCAGTTTCTTCGCAATAAACCAAAGTTTTTTTTTTTAAATTGAACACCCTGTATATTTTTTAATTATATAATAGAGCTTACTCTCAGCTTTAAAAAAATATATATTGTGTGGCACTTCTTTTGCATTATTCACCTCAAAATGAATGTTACGTTAATTTTACATTTTGATGATAGAGTTGGCCATGGAAAAACAAGGTTAAGGGTTAGAAAGTTTTATGCAAAAACACAAACTTATAAAGTAAACATAATACCTACAACTTTACAAGCCTAATATAAATTACTAAAAGAGATGTTTGAACTGATGACCATTCTGTCTTATGCATGCTTCACACACTCTTCCATTTCATTCTATAGCATTAAGCATAATAATAGGGTGATCTTGTAAATGTCTGAAAGCTTCTCTAACTTCATTTGTCAAACGTTCAATGTTATCGTATTGAGTTTGGTATATTTTATTTTGCAAGTAACCCCATACTGGCAAGTCCGGAGACTTAGGAGGCCATCTTATCGGTCCATTGGTGCCAATCCATCTATTACCAAAATTGTTGTCCAAATGTCTAGGAGCGGAAATGTAAAATTTTATTTTTGATCCTAATATAAAGCAGGAAACGTTTAATCCAAATCGTTCTGGTTGTCTTTGGGGGAATATTTGCTGTTGATTTTCTTGTGACCAGAATCTGCTATTGTGCAAAAATGTGCCTCGTCTGACCGTATGTTTCCAAGTTGGGTACTATATTTAACATGTTTAAATACCAATTACAAAGTATTAACCTACATTCAGCGTCGCCAGGATGTAGATGTTGAACAACCCCAACTTTATATGATTTATATTTATGGTGGCGAAGTATTCTTTGAATTCTTGCTTTCGAAACTCCAATTCTATTTTCTATAGTTCTGCTATAACTTATAGGGGGTTGGTTAACTTCCACACTGACTAAAACAGTAACCTCATCCTTCTGTCGATTTTCTTTATTATATTTTATTAACCTGGGTTTAGAAAATGATCCATAATTAATTAAAATTCTGTTTAATCTATAAAACGTGATTTTACTAGGTTATCTCCGTTCTGTAAACATACATAGATGTAAAATTACTTAATTATCAAAATTAATACCAAGGAAACTACCTTTACCTGTTAAAATAAAAATTTATTGCTGCGTCGGCGTTTTCATTACTCTGACCAAAGCAAATCAGCATATCATATTTTTCAAAGTTTTCAAAATTTTGATTTTCTGCCATATTTTGCACAAAGAACAAACTATACGATTGTTGCACAAAAATAATTTTAATCAGATTTGACAGGTCAATTTCGTTTAGATCAGACTAGGCCCAACCTACTTACAAATTTAGATATAAAGTATTCTTTATAAGTTTTATTGCCATTAATATTTTTTTCTGAAGCTGTAAGATGAATTTTACGCAATTAAAAAAAATTGGCAGTTTGAATATGTTTCAAAAACTATTGTACCTAATTTGCATGATTTTTTTGTTATTATTTTTGCGTAAAAGTCCTTAGATTTATTATAATCTCGTATTTACATATTTATAATTATAATAAAGCAGTAAGAATCTAGTAGTCCTTTTTTAATACTCAAATATATGTTGGACGTTCATGAAAATACTGAGTTTATAGGTTTCATGGCCAACTCATCATCAAAATGTTAAATTAACGTAACATTCATTTTTGAGGTTAATCATGTAAAAGAAGTGCCACACAATATATATTTTTTGAAAGCTGAGAGTAAGCTCTATTATGTAATAAGGAAATATACAGAGTGTTCTATTAAAAAAAATCAAAACCTTCGTTTATTGCGAAGAAACTGATTTTTTGTGGGGAAAACTGTGCACGCCCCTAAATTCTACGGAAAATTCTGTATTGAACACATTTTTCACTATTTCGATAAATTACAAGGCAGTTACGAGGGGTGCTTAAAATGTGCAAATTTTGAATTTCACCCTGTATCTCAAATACTAATAGGACTGTGACAAATCTGTTTGTGGCATCTTTCGTTTCACGAAAAAGTAAAACAGGGTGGCGAAAACCACATCCTTCTATCTTTCCTCGCGAACGAGATACCCTACAATTTCAAACAAAATGGGACACAGTGTACATACTAATTTCCTGCTCGCCTGAGTTAGAACAAACTTAGATTTTTTTAAGTAGCAGTAATACTTGGCTTTGACATTTTTAAAAAGAAAAAATTTTTCTCTTTGCAACGATACAGGACTATTCTTGAGAGTAGCAAAAATAGAATGTACCATAGAAAAACATTTTTGTCCGATTAAGTTAATTACTCAGTTTATTATAACATTTCACCTAAAAATTAGGGCCTCAAATAGAACAAGAACGCAAAGAAACTGGGAATTATTAAGTTTAAATTTTTTGAAGAAACTAGGAATTATTAAGTTTAAATTTCGACTTTGAAGTCATTGCATGTACAAAAATTAATCTCTCTCAGCAAATGTTCAAAATGTGCACCATTATTATTTCCACACAAGCGGCATCTTTTCACGATGGAATTTACAGCTTTCCGTATTTTCCTACCATCTAAATTGTGAAAGGCATGTATCACGCAGTTGTTCTTTTGTGGCATAAGTTCGCTAATAAACCAAATCTTTTAGAGTACCAAAAAGAAAAAAAATTAAAAGTGAAAGATCTGGCGATCTTGGTGGCCAAGGGACCGGCGCGTTCCTACCTATCCAAGAATTTGGAAACAGTTGGTTTAGGTACTCTCTCACTTGCAGTTGGTTGTGCGGCGGAGCACCATTCTGTTGAAACCAGCGTACATTACGAATTCTAAGATATCCAACATATCTTGAAATTCATTTTGTAGAAACTGAAGATAACGCTGGCCTGTCAAATTTTCGTCATAAATAAAAGGTCCAAGAATTCGCGATCTAATAATTTCGCATCAAATATTGAATCCAAATTTTCTTTGGGGCCGTCTTTCACGAAGTATCCTAGGATTTTCCTGCATCCACAATTGTTCAGTGCACCTATTGAACATACCGCAGTTAGTAAATTTGGTTTCATCAGTCCACAAAATTTTATTTTGAAACTCTGGATTCTGTTGAATCATATTAATGTACCAGTTACTAAACGCAATTCTTGCAGCTTGGTCTCCTGGATGCAGTGTCTGTCCCACTGATAGGTGATATGCGTGAAATCTGTGTTTCTTCAAAACTCTCATGACTGTGGTTTGCGACACACCAACTTCAGCTGAAATTTGTCGGGTCGAAGTATAAGGATTCTGATTAACGTAGGCCAATACATTTATTTGGTTATCCTTGTTAATGATGTTTTCATCTCTCTTTGGTTTCGAAAAGGAACCAAACTGCCTCAGATTTCTGTATAAATTGTTGAACGTTGGTAGAGATGATTGACGCCGATTTTCATAGAATTGTTGTTACCGTTCGGCAGCAAGAAAAATCACTGAACATGTTTTCGCTCATCAAAGTTTTAAATGAAGAAAAAACTGTATTTATTATGGCAAGGTTGTAAAACTGCCAAAAATTATTAATTCACGGCCAACTGTAAATCAATAATAAACTTTGTTATTTTTAAAAATAAATACATCATGTGTGATATCGTTACAAAGCTTAAAAAAAAACGAGCATCTGATAAAGACACTGCATACTATACCTTCCATTTAAAAAAAAAAGTTTGTATCATAACTTTGGAATAATAAGAGCAAAAGTGGCGACGCCAGTAGATAAATCATAAAAATCACTAAATTTTTTCCAACTGAAAGTTAACTGAAGATTAACTCAAATGGGACTTGAACCCATGACCTCTACTTTGCTAGAATAGGGCTCTTCCTGCTGAGCTATCGAGGAGAGATTTCACACTTGATTTAAACTTATACTGTATGTACTTCCCTAGTTACGATGTATTATAATTTTTTTACACAGTGAAGGATCACAGTCAACTTTTGTGTATGTCATGTAAGCCTGCAATTCGCTAAGATTTCACACACGTCAACACGTGACTGATTGTTAATTTGTATGTGATACAAGCAATACTAATAGACAATGAACTGTATACTACGTACATGGAACGGACCCACTCTGTATTTCATCAATCAGTTTTTGTGTCAGGGGCAAACAGACAAAGATAGCCTCGTTGTAATAAGTTTGGTTAATTCCCCGTTGCTTGAATAAATTATTATTGGTTGATGATTATTCTTGTGCTGAACTTGTGTAAAACGGAAAATGTGAATATTTATTATGTTGCGAATGGATGCAAAAATAAACAAGATGGTATAAAAATACCATTTCATCGGTAAGTTGCGAAACGCGTGATTATGTATAATAAACTCTTCATTGAATCTGTAAATATTTAATCGTATACGAGGCTGTTTACACCACATTGTTATATTTTTTTATTGTAATATGTCATCTTGGTGTAGATTAAATGAACGTAAATTCCGTCTTGCAACTAAAATTTTACGTTGTCAATTTTTTTACTTATTTTTTTCTTATTAAGTTTCTATTTATAAAGTACAATTTACTTTAATAAAATAAAATCAAATTTTCAATCACCATTTTATACCATTCTAGACATCAATTTATTTAGTATATACCAATAACATCAAAATAATTCTTTAAAAAAGTAGGGAAATTAAGTGCAACCCATATATCTAAATAAGATAGAAATAAATAATTATACGTTCAACTGCGGGTCACCTAATTTCCATCTTTGCCTCACTTGCATGGATTTATGCATCCCTTAGGACCAGTTCATTGCTAATAGATAACTATAGAAGTTGTTTTTAATAAACGAACAGACGTACTTTGCTAGAGTAGGGCTCTTCCAGCTGAGCTATCGAGGAGGCAAGTCATACTCGATTTGAAGATTGTTAAGAAATTCTTAAAAATAAGATCGTTAGTAAAAACTGGCAATGAAAGATTATTTTTAGCATTTCGTGGTGGAAAAGGTATTAACTCACCTTTTAGTTTAAATACAATCGGTAAAATTCCATCCGAAGTTACACAATATCTAAGCCTCGAAAATATACGGCTTTGGCAGAAGTGTTAGCAAACAACGGAGCTGACTGTTATCTGTCAAAAGGCGTAGAGGATAGAGGTCTTCGAAAGGTTATATTGAAGAATCGATCCAAAGTAAGATACGAGCAGCACAAACTTTAACTTATCATCCCATTCTTATCAAGTTTCAAATGAGTGTATCAATAATGCACTTAGGAATAAAAATAGCGTTGGAGTTTTTGGTGTTTCCATTTCATCCTGCAATAATTGTATGGTTACTGTAAAAGTTTACAATAATCAAACATTTGTAGCTATATTTATGATATAAAAGACCAGGTGTAGCATTGCGCATAATGACTGACCGCAGGGGCGCGCCAGGAGCATGCGGCGCCTGTGTCAAAATTTTTGATGGCGCCCCATTAATTAAAAACATTCGTATCAAAAACTAATATTATAAATATTTTGCGTGCCTAGGTGATAAGAGCCCCAACAACTATAGGTTCGGACACTTTAATTTTTAATTCTCTAGTAGCATTTTTAAGTAATACGACATGAATAAAAAAATAATGAATAATTAATTTGAAATACTATAATTTTTAGGCTTATGTTTAGGGACATTTAAATGACTGTTTTTGTTATATTCTTAACGCATTGGAATAAAAAACACACAAAGATTGAAATAGTCTGTGTAAACTTTTTTATTTAAAATACAAAATTACAAACAAGAAAACAGATAAACAACAATAATAAATGAAAAATATAATATTTATAATATAAACATAATACATATTATACGGTAAATTAAATACAAACAATGTAAATAAGTCATTAAATAAATTTTACTTTCCTAGCTTTTAGCAAAGAAAAAGTTTGGATAATATCATGAATATCAAATTTATCCAGTATGTCAGACTCAATTGAAATTATTGCGAGATCTGATAATCTATTTTGCGCCATTGTGGAGCGTAAATAACTCTTTATCATTTTTAATTTCGAAAAAGACCACTCCGCGAACGCAACTGACACTGGTAATGATAAAAGAATACGGAGTGCTACAGTAAAATTTGGAAAAACTCCTACTAAATCATTTGAATAAATATACTGAATTATTTGGGATATATCTTTTTTTGAATTCGTAATAAATACTTGACATTGTAAAATTTCTTCACATAAATCATCTGCGTCAATATCGGACTGATTTTCATGAGTTTATTTCGCTTGTAATTTTTTGCAGCAAGATAATAGGTATTCTTTATTTTGTAAATTATCTAATGAATATAAAAATTGGAATGAATCCATATGTTCTTTTAATAAAGAAAATCTGTCTTGTAACGAAATTAAAGTTTGACCTATTATACAGAAATAAAAATTTACTTTGAATGAATTTTCAGGATTTACTATAGGTTGATCTTCATGTTCATAATCTAATTGAGTAGATTTTTTACGTCGTCTTAATGGCCTCGCACTACGAAATTCAGTTTCTATGTCAAACTTGCCCAGCGTGTTTCGGATAAGGGCTTTAAAGTTAAATTAGTAACATGCTTGATTAAGATATTCCATCGATTAGTAGACGCTGAGAAAAATTTGTATAATTCTTGTATTATATTAAAAAAATTTATTGTTTCATGGTTGATATTAGCGGCATCATTTACAATTAGATTCAGGCTGTGATTCGCACAAGGAACATAAAAAGCTCGCGGGTTCAAATCTAAAATTCTTTTTTGTAGGCCACTATTTTTGCCGCGCATGTTAGAGCCATTATTATAGCCTTGGCCTCTTATATTATTTATGTCTAAATTTAATGTTTTAATAGATCAATAAGAAATGTTGTTAATCCAGCCCTGTAACATCTAAAATTGGATAAAATGCTAAAAATGTTCATGTATTTCAGTCGATCCTAATGCTAAATTGAAATGAAAGAATCGAATTATTACACTTGTTTGCTCAATATGAGAAACATCCGGAGTGCAATCTAATATTGAAAAATATTTATTTTGTCGACATAAATTTATAATATGATTTTTAATATTAAAAGCCATTAAGGAAAGTATTTCATTTTGGATTTTGTCTCCTAGATATGTTGGCATTTTGTGAAATTCAGAATCGCTATTTATACGTCGTGTGTGTTCCGATATAATAGGATCAAACGTTTCTAGCATTTCAATACATTTTAAAAAATTACCATTGTTGCGATTGTAAAGATTATTGCTTTTGCCTCGAAGTACTAAATTTTGTTTACATAAAAATTGAATTACATAAATTATTCGCTTTATTACTTCATACCATCGTTTACTTTCAATGTCTAATATTGTTTGCTGAAAATAATCAACAGTAGGTTTATTTTTGAACGATAGAAGCAACTCTGTCCATTTTTTGTAGTTAGTAAAGTGAGTGGCAGTTTTTTCATGGCGATTCAGGTACATTGCTATATGATGCCAGTCATTAAATCCCTGAATAAATCTATTTTGCTGAGAAGGTTCGAAAAGTTTACAACAAAAGCAATAAACATTATTTTTCGTAATTGAGTAAATCAACCAATTTCTGTTAGATTCTTCACCATTTTTTAAGTTTCTCTTATAGTAACTTTCAGAAAATTTTCGACTCAACAAATCGCGCGGAAAATTAAAGTTTTTTATTTGTTTAGGACCCGTTTTTATAATAGCTTGCCTAGATATGTGAGATATTGGTTCCGGCCAAAGCTGGGTCATCAAATGCACATTTATTTATTGTATCTGTACCTGTCTCTTCAGTATAGTCCCCAGATCCAAAAACGGGTAATTTCTTCAACGATTTGATTATCTTCACTGGGAGTTGGTCCTGGCTGACTTTGTATTTTGAATTCATCTACACTGCAACCGGGTACTGATTCCTGAATTGAATCTGGCGGATAATCTTGGTCAGTTCTGGTCGTTTGTTTCGTAAAATACTGTGTTAATCTTGAAGCATTTTTCTCTTGTTCTTCTTGGCGTCTTTTTTTATTAATTAAATTTTGATGCCCGGAGAGTTTCTTTTTCTTTCTTTCTTAAGACATTTAAATAAAAATATTCAATAAATTATATAAATGTAAATATTCTATTACCAAAAGTCTTGTTTGCGTTATTTACTTTAGTTTTGCTTTAATTATAGGAAAGTATGAAGTAACATTTTCGAATAATTTCGCTTTTATTACTTTTTTTTCTAGATTTTACACACATGATCGCTACCCCTATTGGGAAATGCGTATTGTTATGTATGTATGTTTATTTTAAATGCAAAATAGCTTACCTTTAATCTTTAATGTTCTTGATATTCTTAAATTCACATTCACTCACAAATATTTTAAAAATACAAGGTACATAAATTCTACACTAGTGCAGTACTGCTTGCTGAAGGAGAATGAAGCAAATAATATGTTTGTTCATTCATAGACGGTTTCAAGTAATGCATGTTTTAACAAGACTAAACGAGTTGGAACGCTTGCGCTTCATTTTGTAAATTCGTGCGTGGACAAACTTCCGCCGCCGCGTCGCCCGCGCGCTCCCACCCCCGCGCGCTCCCGCCCCCGCGGCTATATATCCATCGTCGATTTAATATGAAGAGTCCACTGTATACATGATATTAACACGACTATACGAACTATTCATGTTAGAACAAGAATAATTTCTGAGATCATAAATAAGTTATAATAAAATAAGGCGATATTGAATTATTTTAATCGCAACCTATAACGAATTTTGAATTTATATACATTTTTAAGACGCCTTTGGCCTCCTGGCGCCTGTGTTCGCTGACACATTCGACACGAGGACGGCGCGCCCCTGCCTGACCGAATCATAGACGACAGCCATTCAAATTTTTATCCAGAATGTAGCGCCATATTCAAATGCAGAATTCGTCACTCTGTAACGAAAAATGCAAACAAAATAAAAAAATGTGTAATATATAATACACAATTGAATCGTTTATTGTTGAAAGGGAGTAACTAACATGTTGTAGTTTTTGAAATAAACAAGGAAAACTGATTTTTTCCCCATTTAATGCATTTTGATGCATCTAAGTATTCTGTAACATATTATGGAGTAATATATAATACAATAACAATTTTTGACTACTAAAATACAATTTTAAAAAAGTGTAGTTAGCCCCTTTCAACAATGAAAACAATAATTAAACGCAATACTTGTCAAAAAAATATTTATTAACAAAAAGTATTACAATAATTGTAAAAACTAAATCTTTTTCTATGATTTTTTGAAGGCTTTGTAGGCTATTCTTCCACTAAAAATCACTAAATTCATTCTCAACATATCGAAGCATTTGCCTAAGATGTTCAATCTTTGTTTCTATAATAGGTAATTTATTCTTTGGATAGGCTGTGGTTGTCGGCATTTCCAAAGGTAACTCTTTCCTTATTTCGTGGCATACCCAGCGGAAATGTGTGCTTCATAAAACTGTTAATAAATTCAGTGGCCGTGACATATCCTGGTTTATGTGCATCATGAATAAAGTGGTGGAACTGTGATATGGTGAAAAGTTGTTTCTGATTTCTGGGAGCACCTTTCTTATCACTCTCCAGAAAAACATGATTTTTTATAAAATTTGGGCCACCAATTTTTAAATTCTAATATGGACTTTGTTTTAATTTCATTTTCTGCAAACCGCTTTAGTGCACTAGCCTGTACAATAATTTCTGTGTATTGATGTACAGCAAAAATTCGATCATGTTTCTTCACGCGCTTTTTTATGAGACCAAAATCTCAATCACAGGGTAAAAATGAATGGCCCCTTATCGGAAAGAATTGCTCAACAGTTTTAAACCTCTTAGTTTCAACCGAATCCAAACACATTCGGAGCATTGAATGATTTTTATTTTGCCCTGGACAATTGTCTCTATACAAACGCAGTTCTTGTATTGAAGGAGGTACGTAGTTTTCAATGTAGTTCAGCACAAATGAACAAACTTCGTTGGGCCCCTTACCACCTATTCCTTCGTGGTAAACGTAATAAAAAGCTTCACCACTCTTTAAATTATGAATTCCAAAAACCCTTACTGTAAGTTGGGTTAAGTAGAATAAATCTTGGACTGGAATTCCAGGAAAATGAACATTTTGCATGTAATCAAATGGCAAAGTTGCCAAATCATCCCGATTTTTACATTCCTCTTCTGATTCTCTAAGAGACGAATAAAATTTTTTAGCTCGTCGTTTATGTATTAATAATTGCGCAGTAGCTGCTCGTTTTCCTGTTTCCCCTAAAGACGAACCTTTTATTTTCACATTCAGTTCTTCACATTTACAGCAGGTGTCAATTTCTGGACGCCCAAATTTGGAGTCGTAATGTTCATAAACGTATTTTACGTAATAACTATAGCGTATAGAGGAATTTGGGTGTTTATTCTTGAATAATTCATGCATTATTTTCAAATTTAGACGAGCATCCAAGTACTAAAACATTTTTCCGGAGTAATGAGTTTCTTTTCTTGGAAAGGATTCAATATGTTGTCGTATTTTAATGTTAACATCTTCTGAAATTGCATGTGTTTTAGGATTATACCTTCGTTTATCTTCGGGGGTTACATTGTCTACAAGTAGGTTTTTGATACTTTTTATACGTTTATTGCCGACGTCATGCAAACTCAAAAAAGCATTTAAGCATGCTTTAGTTGTTTTTCCATTAAATACTACAAAATGGAAAAACGTATGGTTCTTTTTAACAGTACCTTCCTGTGTTTTTTGTTTAGACCGTCTAATAATGTCCCTGTTTTCTATCAGTCCCTGTAAGTATATGTCCTGATCGTCTTTTGTATTTAACGCGTACAGTTTATTAAAAATATCATTTCGATGCTGCTCCGATATTTTTAAAAAGCACTTCATCGGACATCTACAAATTAAAAGTTCTAACGTTGATAAATACGCAACTTAGGAAAAGTGACAGCACTTGCCGACACGCGGGTCCTATTTTTCTTGCTTCTATGTTTTTACCCCTGTAGTTTACATAGTCAGACCCCTCAACTCAACTCTTGCTCGTTTTATAGTGTTTCTTTTATACATATCATTATTTCTAACACCCCTTTTCCTCTTCTTACATTCACCTAAATCTGACACACTGACACTACTAGAACTTTCCATTATTTTTATAAAAAAACTATTTAACAGCACAGCGTAACATTAACATGACAACAGAGTTGACATTTAAAACAACGCCATGTCGTTAAGAAAGCGTTCTCTTTGATTGTTTATTACAGAAAGGTACTAAGCAACGTCAGTTAGTCCCTTTCAACAATAAATCTCAGTGAGCAACCTTACATTCAAACCGCACACAGTGTTTGCACATGAACCCTTTCAACACCAAACGATTAGAATAAGTTTACACATACGATATCCACCAAAAAGTAAAATATGCAAAAATGTCACTTAGTCCCTTTATAAATGATTCTATTATAATAATCATAAACTAATAAAAATATGTAATTCTTAATAAATTGACGAAAAAAAATCAATTTCTATATCGATTAATGAGTTGTAAATGAAGATGCCATGCTGCTGTTTGTATTTTGGATAAATATCTGATTGGTCGAAGAAAATGACTACTGCACATCTTTGGGATTGCTACACCTGGCCTTTTTACATGATGGCTATATTTATCGGCAATTTTGTTTATTAAAGCTCTTTCTATTTTTAATTATACGACTTCAAGGTTAGAAATACAGTACAGTTGTAGTTTTAGAAGACCACGGTGTCGTTATACACAAGCCTAAAAACACAAAGTGTTCTGTGCCTAGAAACCAATAGCAGCGTTAATTGATTGATCTTTATTTTAATTAATTTGAGATTAATTTTTATCCTTTTAATATAGCGAACGATGTAAAGTGCATTTATATACAGGGTGTCCCGCAAAATCCCCGACAAACTTCTACAGTGAGTTCCCAGGACCAAATTAGGACATTTTTCCCCATTTAAATTTTATCCCAAAAAAGTTATACGTTCTCAAAGTTCAATTTAAAATGTAGAAAAAATCACTTTATCTCCGTAAATTATGAAATTTTTTTGATTTTATTGAAATTTAAAAAAAATCGCATCACTAGAGCTACCCGTTCAGCAGTGGCGTCAACTGTCAACCCTTAAAAAATGATTTTTGCAAAATAAATTTAAATTTTTCTGCATTGTTTTGGTAATACATTTAAAATAAAGGAATTTTATCTCTTAAATTTTTTTCTAAAATCGACGATTCTTGAGAAAATTTGAAAAAGAAGATTGTATTCTGCAACTAACCGATATGTGCTTATTTGATAATTGCTTTATTTTAATAAAACATTTTAAAATAAAGAATTAAAATAAAATTTAAAAAATAATAATATTAGAAAAAAACACTAATTTAATAATATTTGCTCAAAGTGGGCCCATTTACTTGAATGCAACCATTCGATCGACGTATTACAGACATTCGCGTTGATCTAAATATCCCTGGAATTTGCCTAATTTCCTCGAATGTTCAACAATGCGATTCCCGAGATCGTCTGTAGTCATTGCTGGAACTCAATTGGCCCTTTCTTTAACAGCACCCCAAACAAAGAAATCTAAGGGAATGTAATCCGGTAATCTAGATGGCCTGGCTGCAGGAGTATCGTTACATCGTCCGGTCCACCGGTTAGGGAACTGCTATACGTGCTTGTATTGCCTCACAGGTAATCCTAAATGTGGTGAGGCACCATCATGCATAAAGATTGTCTCAGCTGTGGCATTTAATGGCACATCTTCTAGAAGTTCCCACAAGTTATATTGTAAACACTCTAAATACCCAGCGCTGTCTAGTCGGTTGGGTAGCATAAAGGGACCAATAATAAATTCTTCAACAATTCCTGTCCAAACATTTATGCTGAATTTATGTTGAAAGGAACCTTCTTCAATTACATTAGTATTCTCAACAGCCCAATTGTGGAAATTATGGGAATTAAAGATGCCATCTCTTGTAAAACAGGCTTCGTCCGTAAAAAGAATTCGAGCAACAATCTGAGGATATTCAATGAAATTGTTCATCAGCCATTGGCATTATTCTTGTCTAAGTAGTAGGTAAATCTGTCGGTAAAAGTTCTCTAACTTTTTAGATGTGGTACGGTTTTAATTATTGTCCAGTAAGTGTTCGATGAACAGTATGTTTAGAAATATTCAATTGAGAAGCGACGCGTCTAGTGCTTGTAGTTGGATTATCTTCAATAATTTACAATATGCGCTTTTTTACCAAGAACAGTTCTAATGTCACGCTGATCTCCAGAATTTAACTTCCTATAAAAAAACTACCTGTTTCAGAAAGACGACGGTTAATGGAAGCAAAAGTGGTGTGGTGCGGTTGAATTTGGAAATCTTTCCAAATATCTTCCTGCTGCAGCTCGATAATTGCCTCCACATTCGCCAAATACAGAATTATCAAATAAGCATGGATCTGTTGTTGCAGAATACAAATTATTTTTTCAAATTTTCTCAAGAACCGTTGATTTTAGAAGAAAAATTTAAGAGACAAAATTCCTTTATTTTAAAATGTATTACTAAAATAAACCAGAAAATTTTTAATTTATTTTGCAAGAATAATTTGGGTTGAAGGTTGATGCCACTGCTTAACGGGTAGTTCTAGTGAATTTTCTATCAAATTTTGATTTGTATAAAAATCAATAAAAAAAATTCATAATTTACGGAAATACATTGATTTTTCTACATTTTAAATTGAGCTTTGAGAGCGTATAACTTTTTAGGGATGCATTTTGGGATAAAATTTAGAAAAGGAATAATGTCCTAATTTAGTCCTGGGAACTCACTGTAGAAGTTTGTCGATGATTTTCTGGGACACCCTGTATATTTCATTTTTCTGTCACAATGACTTTATATTATGACCCGCATTAAATCTGATAACTTCAGTGAATTTTCGCGCACGAGTGCGGGAAAGTGGATAGGCAACTGGAAAACTGACATGCCTGTCATTCATTGTTGATCGAGAACACTCGATTTAGAATGAAGGAGTGCAAAAAGGAATTTTTGTTATACCTGCATTATAACTGCCAATTAAAACATTAAATCAAGTTCATAATTGAAGCTTTTTGACAGCCATGTTTTAATTTTTTTTTTTTTTTGTGGCACAGCGTGTTTTAATTTGTTATTGTTGCCTACAATATCAATACACATACGACAAACAATGTCAAAGTTTGTTCGATTAAACCTTTCAATAACATTATGTTATTCTATTTGAGAATTATAATTTTGTTTATAAGCACTCAAATGCGGGCATAAATTGCTCTTTATGGCACAGATTAATCACAAATTGCTAAGCAGCGATTGCACTAAAACGTTAATGAAAATCATACATTACTATATTTATAGAAATTCCTAATAACATAGATAGGTATATCCAACTGTCACAAAGTTGCGGGAAATCCTAAATATTTTGTTTGAAAGTTTTAGAAATTAAAATAGAATAAAACATTTATGTACCACGGGCATAACAATATATATGGCTTCGAATTTTAAAGCCTTCATTCGTCGGACGTTAAACATTCCCTCGTGTCATAATCTCCTAGTTATGCCCTTAATACATAAATTACTAAAACTTTGTAAACATTTTTCATTTTGTTTGAGTTTTCATAATATGGCAGGTACAACAAAAATAGCGTATAAAACGCGTGCTGTTAAACTCGTCGAGCGTGCTTTAAAGGCTTGCTTATACTCTTGTATTAGAATATACTATTTGTTCGCTGTTTAATGCAGATTTTCATTTGTGTAGCCTATTTATCAGTTGGTGTTTTATTTGTTGATTAGGTTTACCATATATTATCAAACTTCAAATTATTTACCTCTGTATTGCAAAGTAATAGGAAATAAAATATTGACCACTCAAGATTTTTAAACGTTGTGATTTCGGAAAGTTGTACAGTGACTGTACATTAGTACCCAATTTTTGCCTTCCTTCTACATATACATGTGTAGATATAAAGTTATACAATTGAAATTTTTTCATTATCACTAAATCGACTTATCTCACTTTATCACGGTTGGCAAACGTTTCTTAATACAAAGCGAAATAAACCTTAAAAATTGAAATTGAGAATTCTTATCTGTATTATCAATATTTTTATAGAAGCGGCGGCTATGGAATTTTTTTCTGTCGTGAAGGTGTAAACGTCCATATGACATAAATTGTTGTTGTTTTTACAATGCTGTTTATTTTCTTATGAACGTGTTACAAAAGAAGTTGCATAACTATCCTAAAAATACAGTATATCTATTTTGTAGGTTGGAAGCTCGTTTTATTCCATATTTTGTGTAATTATTTCGGTACTTATCTACATATATTTCCAAACGGTGAATAATGAATAATCAACCAGGCTTGCATTTTTTCTATTTAATGAAATTAATAAAATGCGTACATAATCATTGTTATATAAAAAGGTACATAGCAATGGGTGTTTGGCAGATAAAAACCGAGATTTATGTAATTAGTAATTACAAAGTATTAATTTAATAAATGCTGTGTTATTTCGAAATTATTACATACAATATATTGGTGACGAGAACAAAATTTATTTCCCTCGTGTATAATTTACTCCTATGTAGCAACCAACTTCGTTAGGATTACAGCGATAATCCCATTGAACGTTATGAATTACAGCGGTAATTCAACTGCACTGACGTTACACTCAACTACGATAGTAATAGAACTATTCTTGTCCTGAACAAGAAGCAGATGTCAAACACATAGCCACGTTAAAAATTTTAAGTTAAGTTTATTGTAAAAATGAAACGATTTGGACAAATTCGTGAGAAACCATTGATATCAATATTGTAAAGAGTAGTCCGAAGAATTTAGTTGGACGCAAGTATTGTTCGTTTTCTAAATTTTGTTACATGCTTAGTAATTAACACATTTATATATACAGGGTGTCCAGAAACTCTACGGACAAACTTTGCGTAGTGATTCTAGACCAAAAATAAGAAAAAGTTCATATAAACCTAGGTCCGGAAACGCTTCGTTTAGGACCTACAGGATGTGAAAAATTTTATTTTTCTCGGTTTTATGTTAATTTGAAATTTGGGACGTTGTATCAACAAGACTAACAAGAGTAACAACAAATGTCATAAATACATTTGTGTATCTAAGTAACAACTTGTCATTTTGTTTTAGTCAAAGCCTGCTAAAATGGCAAGAGATTCAATAGTTGGTTAAATAAATTAAACTGTTCATCAACCAATATCTCGAAAACGGTTGATCCGAGAGACATCGACCAAGTATACGTTTTTGCTTAGAACTGAAAAGGGAACAAACTAATTCAAACGGAACGTCAATACACTGGGTGGTAAAAAGGCCAATTAACTTTTAGCGTACCACTGTAGATGCCTGCGATACCTTCAGAAATAATGTGGGAATGTGTTCAGGGATTCACCGCTCATTATCAAAACGAGTGAGATTATGTATCGAAACAAATGGTCATCATGTGGAACACCTTTTGTAACATTTATTTTTTAGTTTTGTTATTTATTTCTTCATTTTCGTTCTTAAATTCAAAGTTAAAATAAAATGAAAACATACGTTACTTTGATTTTTAATTGCAATTAGCTAAGGATTGTAAGGAATTAAATTGAACTGTTCATCAACCAATCTCTCTAAAACGGTTGATCTGAGAGGCATCGACCAAGTATTCATTTTTGCTTAGAACTGAAAAGGGAACAAACTAATTCAAACGGAACGTCAATATACCGGGTGGTAAAAAGTTAAGGCCAATTAACTTTTAGCATACCACTGTTGATGGCGCCTCTACAGGCAGCATCAAAATCAATAAAATATTTAAGTTCCTCGACCACAAAACCCCGTGCTCCAAATTTCACGACCATATTCAAATTTGTTCGCAAAATATCGCCATAAAACCGAGGAAAATAAAATTTTTCACACCCTGTAGGTCCTAAACGAAGCGTTTCCGGACCTGGGTTTATGTGAACTTTTTCTTATTTTTGGGTTTAGAATCACAACGCAAAGTTTGTCCGTAGAGTTTCTGGACACCCCGTATATACAGGGTGTTTCTGAAATAGGGTTCCGAATTTCTACTGCATGTAGAACTCATTAAAATAAGACAAAATGTTCATATAAATATGTGCCCTAAAACGCACCCTTAAAAAGTTACAGGCCCTTGAAAGGGTTCGAATGAAACTGATTTTATTCAATTATTTCAAAAACGATAAAAGATAAAGAGATGAAATTAAGGGAACATACATAACTTTTCACGCCGAGTAACATGAGCTAGGCCATTTTTCGTTATTCGAATCATAGGCGTCCTTTTCAGGGGGATGGAAAGGGTATCAAGTCCCTAAAAAATTTTGTACGACCTTTTTGCAATTTTTTTTAACAAATTCATAAATTTTGGACAGTTTTATGTAAAAAATGTCGTCTTTGCGTAAGTCGATATCGGCAACGGTTTTTGTGTAAAATGAGTTTGAAAATTATCATTATTTGATAAAATTACTGTTATTCACTTCGGAATCAATTCAGAAACGTTCCTATTATTTAGCCAAATTGCATTTAGAAATAATCAGATTTATAAATTTATGAATTTGTTAAAAAAAATTGCAAAAAGGTCGTACAAAATTTTTTAGGGACTTGATACCCTTTTCATCCCCTGAAAAGGACGCATATGATTCGAATAACGAAAAATGGCCTAGCTCATGTTACTCGGCGTGAAAATTATGTATGTTCCTTTATTTCGTCTCTTTATCTTTTATCGTTTTTGAAATAACTAGATAAAATCAGTTTAATTCGAACCCTTCAAGGGCCTGTAACTTTTAAGGGTGCATTTTAGGGCACATGTTTATAGGAACATATATATATATATATATATATATATATATATATATATATATATATATATTCTACCGAATACTACGCGTGCATCAAAATTAATCAGATAATCCTGGAAAAAGCATTGTTTCCTTAAGGAAACCGAATCCGTTGGTTTTTTCTGTAGGTTAAAAGAAGAGCCCTCCTCCTTCGGAATCGGGCTCTTAACTTTTAACCAACAAAGAAAACCAAATCATGCATTTCCAAGCACCACCGCTTTTTCCCGGATTATTGATCATTTTGGACGCACTAGTGGTATTATATATGATGGTTCCTCATATACGAGGCAAATTTTTAAAGTAAGTACCATTTTGAAATAAAAAGAAAACAAGTAGATTTTCTTAATACTTTTATTTTTACACGAAAGCCTGTATTTGAATCTACTTTCTACATAATTTACACCAATATTAAGGCACTTATGGTATCGTTCAACTAGCTTTTGAATACCATCCTCATAGAAATCTGCCATCCGATTAAACAACCTCTGCAACACGGTTGTTTTGACATCTATCATCGCTGTCGTGGTGCTGACCACACAGATGAATTTTCAAATGCAGGAACACATGTAGTTACTGAGCGCTAGATCGGGGCGGTACGGAGGGTGATCAAGTTGTTTCCAACCAAATGATTCGATCAGTTGTTGGGTTAGATTGGCCACGTGTGGACGAGCATTGTTATGCAGCAAAACGATTCCCTTACTCACTCTCGGCCTGCAAAGTTACTCGTACTCGCAAATGCCCATTTTATGGCCTTGTAATATAAATGACTATTATATAAAAATCCACAATTACAATCAATACTACAGGTCAATCTTTAGAAAATTGTGTAAATATTCTGAATATAAATCTATAGAAATCAAAAACAATTTTACATTGTATATTGTCTTTATATCTATGTATTTTATTTAGTTGTTTTTTGTGTATTATAACTGCGAATATTGTGAATCTTAGAAGTTTTAAAAAAAAAAAACAGGATATAAATTTCACAAAAACTAATCGCATATTTATGTTACAAACAAAAGTAAATATGAGCGACAAACTCTCAGAAAAAGATAATTTTGCGATTTTTTTTAAATTTTTTTTTCGATTTTTCTAGCCAAATCAGAAACTTTCCATTTTCTGCTTGCTTTTCTTCCCTCTTTATATTTAAAAGTTGAATTCAAACAAAAACTCTTTGTCTGCAAAAAGACCTAATCAAGTCTTTTGGCACTTCATTAATTTATTGCTTCTACAATATTTTTTCATCTGTAGTCTCCCAAATCAGGGTACTTTCTTTACGTTTTCGTAAAAGATACCCAGCAATATAAAGTAGGCCATCTTTTTCCAAATTTACTTATGCTGAACGCCTTGAGTGAATACTACTACTAAATGACGTAGTGTCAGTGTCTACTCTATCTTTAGAAATTTCTCAACAACTTCAATATTCCCCAAGCGGGCTTGTTTCAAAGCATTGGGCAAAAGGTATTCATCATCTGGTAGACCAAGGGAACTTTGAACATTGGACTGTTACTAGTCCAGGTTTTTTGCCAAGTAGCATGCATCATCCTAATTCTATATAATCGCCTGTAGCTTCTGATAGTTCTTTGTCTTTCCCAGGAAAATAATGCTTCAAAGCAGGGGCTGTAGGATTTGAGAACAGTTGTGCTGCCAATTTGACATTTTGCCTTTGTGTCCTCTCACAGCTTAAATGCAACGGTGTCAACTAAAAACATATTTATTTCCAATCTCCTATCTTCTAATCACTGTTTTACTGTGTATCCCGCAATACAAAACCAGTATCCAAAACCAATTCTCAAAGCTTGGGAACATGAGGAACATCAAGAAAAAAATATATTGGCTTTTTGGTAACAGGATGTTCAGCAGATGTATTATGCCCAATGTTTTCCACAACACTTTCACAGTGTGATGTGCATGCCACTTATTATAGTTAATGTCATGTAATCGCTTAATGGTATCTTCAAGTAACTCTTGAGCCATCTTTTTGTCAAAACCAATATAAACTAGCTGTTTCCAATTGGTAAAAAGGCCACGTACCGTAATAACGTACAAACCCAGAAAACAATTGAAAAACTTTAAACACAATTTAAAATAAAAGTAAATACAAATACCTGCATATAAGAATGTGGGTCCCATTATTTCATCATATTTTTGATGAAATTCGTGCAGAGAGGAAACTTTTACTTCATCAGATGATAAAACCGTTGCTTTGTATCTACAAAGTAAACATTAAAGAACCTATTTTAATTCAAAATTTGTGTATTTTATTTCTATCCGTCTTGATGAAATAAAAAATAATCCAAACACTAAAGCAGGGCGATTACTACACTATACAAGTTTTATTGTTGGTACTAATACGTTATTTTTCGCTTAAAATTAATAAAAGACGTTACGAAATAACTAAGGATTTATTAAATTCCAAAATGTTCACTGGGAAACAATAATTTTCACTTAAAAATTAATTAATACCATTGATAAACTTTACAGAGCAATTAAAATGACACCTAATTAACAATGATGGGGCACGCCTGCCAAACAGATCACATAGTAGTCCCCTTCAACGTCTCACCCCTAGCCGCAATTTACGTAACACCATCTATTAACCATGGCCTCCGTTATCAAAATTACAAAGGAACTTTATCTATACCTGGTATTGTTCAAAAATGATACTTTAAAATCACCGCCTTTTAAATTTATTTATGCATTTTTTTAATATTGGTTGTTTTATAAAGAAACGAAAAATTGTTATATGAACAGATTTTCTGTTAAACATAAAATTATGCAGTGATTTAGAGATTATTTTTTGACACACAGACATACACACGGACACACACGCGCACACACAGACAAACAGACAAAAGCACACAAATTTGTATTGCTAATAACATGCGGGCATTAGAATCAACCCAATCATTATTCTAAGAATAAACTCATTTTGTGGTAATATTCATAGTAAACTTTTTTGTTTTTACAAACATATTTGATGTGTGTGTTTGAATTGAATGCATTAGAATATAATTCAACAGATCTTTTCTTGTTGCTATTTGGCAAATGCCACTCAAGCAACGAGTTTTTGACACTCTCTTTTTAAAATTATTAGTGAGAATTGGGTTTATGTACCACATGATCTCTTTTAGTCCAAATATAGTTATTAATTTTCTCATTCGCTGGCCTATCACAGCAATAATATTTTCACATTATTGTGGTCAATTGCCATTAAAATTAAATCATGTTAGTTTGGTTCATGTTCTCATGCTCCTACACTCATAAACGATCATCTGATACTGTGCTGCTGAATCAGCAGCTCAGTTTGGCTTGGAAATATATTATTATTTATTATTATTCTCCAACTCTTGTCCGTACAATCTGGGCGTCGAGTGTACAATTTACATAAAAAACAAAATACAAAAGCAATTATAAAAATCATTAAGTTGTTCATATTCAAATTAAAATAAGCTTCTTATCACTTTATAGTTATTTGCATTAATTTTCTTTTCAAAAGTTTCTTTAACTATTCTGTTTCACTCATATTTTGTATACTTTTCTGTCTCTTATCATCTTTTTTACTTCCCCACTCGTCTTTCTTTTGCTTTTTACTATCACTTTCTTGTTCTTTCTCTACTTCTATGCCCCCCCACTCCCATTTCCGTTACTATTCTTGGGATCTTATTTTGATTCATTCTCCATGTATTTTAATTGCTGTTATAGCTATTATTGTTGTTACTGCTTCTTCTTTCAATCTTCCTCTTACTATATCGTTTCTCACACAGTCTCGTCTTGTGTTTTCTGTTACTTTTCTAATATATTTCATTTCTGCTGCTGTTAGAGCTGACTTGTGTTGGTGTAATAGTATCCAGCTTTCTGCTCCATGTGTTAAAGTGCGTAGGAACACTGATTTATATACTCTCATTTTTGTTCAGGTACTTAGTTCTTTTTTCCCTATTATTGTTTTATTTATAGTGTAATATACTTGACTAGTTTTATTAATTGTATTTTGTATTTCCTTATCGATAGATTTTCCCGTTCTTTCATATCATGTTTCCTAAATAGTGGAAGTAATTGGGTTAGGCTAGCACTCTGCCTAAGGTATTCTCACAGAACTGGAAACTTGCCTCGGAATAGCACTGATTCATTTAAGACGACTAATACGAGAAATAGGTCGATTGGGAAAAAAAACGAAATATAATGCGCTTTACTACTTGGAACTTAACAATGATCAAGAAATATTAAGAGAACTGACGGATAACAATATTGATATATGCGCCCTGCAGGGAATAAAAAGTAAGGGTAAAGGCAGAGAAAGTACGCGGATTATATGGTGATTTATGGTGGGGTGGACAAGCGCGAGAGTGCAAAGGAGGGGGTTGCGATAGTGATCGACACAAAGCATCAACACTGTATACAGGAGTGTAACTATACATCTCCGCGTATCTTAGTCGTAAGAATAAAAGCAGAAGACCAACGCATAAACATATTATTAATCTATGTACCCGAAGACAATAAACCAGAACTCCAAAGAAAATTGTTTTTTGATCAACTCCACCTCACAATTGACTACCAAGTGATCAACCACTAATCATTCTTAGGGATTTCAACGTCCGTAACGGTAACGAAGTAGTGCCAGAAATCAAACAGAGATTTAACGGAGACATACTAAATAGCAATGGCTAATTAATGATAAATTTGTGCGCCTTCAACGAACTGCGAATTAATAATACCTTCTTCGACCATAAAACTCAACATAAATTCACATTTGCAAACACTAGAGGCCATCAATCAACAATTGATTACATCGTAACTAATAGGCATTTTCATCCACAACAAATATTAGATTATAGAACGTTAAATTTAGGCAATATAAGGAGTGATCATACCCTCCTGCTCGGAAAAATTAGTATAAAATTTAAGCCACAAAAAAACTCAAAACCAGTTTTACAAGAACAGATATTTAACATAAAGTAACTATGGGACTCGACAATAAAAGACCTTTACAAAATCAGGTTGCAGGGGAAAATTGAGTAAACCTAATTTAGCTTGAGAGAAAGTTAAAACCAACATTAGAAACGCTACAAACGAGGCTCTTGGTACCCGAACGATTAAGAAAGATCAGATAGGGACGAAAAACCCATGGTTCCGCTCAGAAGTCAAGGAAAAGTGTAGGGAGAAAAAAAAAGGCCTGCCTTACACATAGAACAGTTAGAACACTAGAATCATATAACGGGTACAAACGCATCAGGAACGAAACTAAAGACTGGTAAGACATATTAAAAATCAGCATTTGGAAAGTTTTTTCAAAACGCCTGGAACATTTCTATGGGTTTCAGAAGCAGATCTGGCGATGGATGAGGTCACACAGAAAAGAAATAAAACGAGCTCGTCAAATCAAATGTTGTAAGCAAGGGGGATTCGGTCACCTGTCTAACTGACCTGTATAAAGTAAAGGCTTCAGATGTTTTGAACACTCCAGACATAACAAATGAGACCATGTCAATTGACACCTCTGACTTGCAATTAGTCTTACAGAAGTTAAAGAACAGGAAAAGTCCCGGGCAAGACGGAATAACCATTCAAGTACAGCGGACGAAGACTTGCCCAGGAAATAACTATTTTAATCCAAAAAATACTTTCCCATCACAAAATCCCAGATGAATGACCAGCACCACCATCCTGTTGTTTAAAAGAGGGGAAAAATACCATCGACCTACAGAGGAATAAACCACCCTAAAATTAACAACAAATATAATAACTAGCAAAATTAATAGTCTTACATCGCTGGCAGACGAACAAGGGACAAGTGTCTGAAAAATCAATTGAGAACAATAAGCCGGCCTATATGTGCTTTATTTACTTAACGAAAGCATTTGACCATGTCCAACTTAAAGATGTTATTCATCTTCTTTACAACAACATTATTCACAACTTAATAAAAACTATAGAAAATATACGCGACAAACCAGATACAAGCAAAGTTAGACGGGGAACTCACCAAACACCAGTTGGTAGCGGTATTCGCTAAGGGAAATTCGTTGAGCCCTCTCCTCTTCAACGTCGTCATGGACGAGATAATACGAAAAGTTCGCTCATTGAGAGGATACAAAATAGGCAATAAGGAAGTCAAAATTTTGTGCCATGCTGACAATGCTGTGCTGGTGGCAGATATCGAGGACGCCTTGCAGCGTCTACTGCACTTATTCAACACTACTGCTAAATCCCTCAATATGATAATATCTCCCACAAAAACAAAGTGTTTGACAACATCAAAAACACATTTAAAATGTAAACTTGAGGCGGGTGGAAGAGTTATCCAGCAGGAGATGACGTTTGAATATCTTGGCAGAGAACTTTCGGATTTTGGTGATGTTGACGTGGAGGTAAGAGAGCAAATAACGAAGGCAACAACTATATGGTGTAACAAGAACATCGGAATTGAAGCCAAGTCTAGAATGTATAAAGCAGCAGTGAGACCTATAATAGCGTATACGCCGGAAACTAGACCGGAAACTTCGAAAACTAGACGACTACTAGAAACAGCCGAGATGAATGTTATTAGTAGGATTACAGGCAAAACAAACACTTCTCGGCAGAGAGAGGAGTGAAGATCTGAGGACACGTGCAAAGTGGAAGCTATTAACGACTGGGTCCTGAACAGAAAGAGCGAATGGAACAAACACATAGACAGAATGGGCGTCGGGAGAATAGTTATAATTGCCCGCGACAAATCACCATTGGGACGCAGAAGCGTGGGACGTCCTCGAAAACGATGGAGTGAGAACTTGAACGAACTACAGGCTGATTGACAGACACTTCACAGGCGATTCGCCTAGACTCAAGAAGGAAAAAGAAATAGTTGTATTCTTCTACTATTTTCAGTACTTCTCCATTTATTCATATATCTCCCGTTCTTAATTTTTCTTTGCTCATGCACATTATTTTGCTTTTTACATATATTTTTTAATTTTTGTTGTAACTCTCTCATTTTCTGCTATTATTATTATTATATTATCTGCGTATAGTAGTTATTGTAGATGTCTACGTATAGGTTACTTTTGTCTGTATTCTATTTTAGTAGGCTTTATTCTCTCATTAGTTTTTTCCATAACCTCATTCATTGCTATGATAAATAACAGTGCGCTTAGGCTATCACCCTGTTTCACTCCTCTATTGATTCTAAATCCTTCTGATAGTACTCCGGTAATTTCTACATCAGCTTCTTTTCTACTATTCTTGTGTATATTTTTTAATTTACTGTAGATAGGTTTAGTACCGTGAAATTCTCACATTTAGTTGTACTACCCTTTTTATGTATAACAGTAATAACGTTTTGCTCCCATTCCTTGGGTATTTTTTCCTCCCATATTTTTTTTGTATAATTTTGTTAATTGCTTTACTATGCCATCGCTTCCTAACTTTACCAATTCTGGTGTTATATTATCTATTCTTGCTGATGTTCCATTTTTTAACTTCTGTTATTTTCCTCTTCTTTTCTTTCTTTTGGAGCCTCATTACCGTCTTCTATTATTACTGCTTGAAATTTATCGTCATAGTAGTTCCTCCATGTTTCTACTATTGCTTCTGGGTTTATGATCATTTTATTATTTTTACCTTTAATGTTTTTATTCTGGGTTTTGTCTTTACTTTGATTCGTTTGATAATTGTTCAAAAGTGTTTTTTGTTTCGTTTATAATCTACTTTAATTTCTTTTTCGAATTTTTCCCAAGTTCGTCTTTTGGCTAATTTCACTTCATCTTTGGCTTTATTTTTTTCTTTTATATGTCTACTTTCTTTATTCCACATATTTGTTTTACTTCTAATAATATTGCATATTGCTTTTAGTGTTTTTCGTAGTTTATAGTTTTTTTTATCAATTTGTTGTATGGTTTTTTGTCTATTCTTCTAGCCCTGCGCTATATAATATTATAACTTTCCTTTTTGCTTTTGTATCAAATGTTATGTAATATGTAGTTGTTTTAATGTTTCCTGCTCCTATATAAGTATGCTTAAGTCTCTCTTTATGTTCGAATATTGTATTTCCTATTACCATTTGATTTTTGATACAAAATTGTTTCATTTTTTCCCATTTCCGTTTATCCTATTGTTCCATGTTCCATAGTTATTACATGTTCCACCTTTTCTCTGCTTCATAGAATTTGTTTCTTCCTCTTCCAGTTGGTATGTTGTAGGTGCATGTACTTGTATTATGCTCATTGATTCTGGAGTCATTAAATCGATTTTTATGATTTGTGAGTTTATTGTTTCGTGACCTGTTACCAATTTTTCTATTTCTTCACCTGGTATTATCCCTACTCCTTCATTTATTCGTTTATCCATTTTTACCCCTGAAAATCTAAGCGTATAATGCTTATCTATAGCAATATTTCTCCTTTTTCTTTTTTGTTTAGCCCATTCCCAGTATCTGAATTTTGTATTTTTCCATTTCTTATACTATTTCTGGTTCTTTTCCATTTAGTGTCGTTATATTCCATGTTGCTATTCTCATTTTGCGTTTGATTTTTTTTTTTCATTAATTTTATTCGTTTCCTTTTCCCTTGATATGTTTGTTATGTTTTCCATCCTGCCTATTATTATTAGTTTTGAAATTTTTATTCTTCCTTTCCTCTGGACCCACACATATGTAGCACTATCTATTAATATTTTTTGATATCCTACTTTTCCCCCTCGTTTCCTTCTTTTTCTACTCTTCCCATTTTGATTAATTTGGTCTGTAGTCATCCTTGCACTGTTAAATCATTTTCGATGTGAATCTTGGTTTCTTTTAAGTTGGCTTTCCTTTACATTATGTTACTTTAGCTTCCCAATTTTCTAGTATTACTACTTTTCCCTGCTTTAGCTGTTCATTAAAAAAATTTCTTATACTATTTGTCAGACATTGTTTATTCTAGGTCTCTTAATTACTACATTTTCTTTTCTGTTGTCTCGTTCGATCTTTTCCACGTTCTCTTCTATTTTTCCAATTCGTTATATTACCTTAATTTTTTCGGCCATCCACTCTTCTTTTTTTTTAATTCTTGCTTTAGACTTGATTTCTGCTTTGCGCTTTCTTATTTCTTCCTTCAATTCACTTGTGTTATTTTGCGCGTCTATTATTAATTAATTCACCTAGCAGCTTCATTATTTCCTCCATTTCTTTTGTTTTGAGTTCTGATTCCGTAGTATTATTAGCGTTCTGATAGTTGCGGTTTTGCGGAGACCGCGTATCCTTTTTGCTTTTTTAAAAGCTAATAGATCAGTTACCCAGTTTTCGCACTTCTCGTGTGCTTCTTTCGCTCTTTTGCTTTTAAATTCCTTTTCTGTTGGTAGACGCGTGGTCTGAATGTGTTTTCTTTTTGTTCGTTCATATAATCTATTCCCCGTTTATATGATACGCCACTGGATTTCATGCGCCACCTTACGTTCCAGTAATCGTCTGTCCTCTGCCGGTTGTCAACTGTTTCTCGAACGTGCTTAATTATGTAATTGTACTATGGTTTATTATACTCTGCGTTTCACTACTTTCCGTTAGTAGTATAGCTAGGCCGATACTAACCCATACGAATTTCTATGTTGAAGGTCAAGTCAGTTAATCTGCCTTGCACGTACGCGCTCCCCCCTTCAAGGTGAAAACTTAAATAAATGTCGTGGTCGTCAATTCTTAGAAATGTATAATTTTCAGGGTCAAAGATTATTAGGGCCGATCCTAACCTACCGTGCACGTACGCGCTACTCGTTTCAAGGTCAAATCTTATCAGACCTTATTCGATCCTACTCTTCAAGGTCAAACTCTGGGAAATAAGTATTCCTAAGCCATGATTTTTGTAATTGGCTTTGCGCATGCGCGAGTATCAAGGTCACTTCTGTTATATATGTTTCGTACTCGCGCTGAATTGTTTTATATGATTTTTTTATCATTCGTTTTTTCTTTCACGTTTTGTATTTTCACTTCAGCAAGTTGAGTACTCTAAAACATTCAACATTTTGTTGAATTGCATTAGAAACAAAAGTAACTTAGTGGGAAATTTTGAGTAATACAAAAAATTTGCTATTATTATTGTCAATACAAGGTGTTTTATATGCTTATGGAGAACTAGAAGTAATGACGAGATTGGTGTTCTTCCGTTATAGTATACCTACTATACTTTTTGCAATCAATTGGTAACTCCCTTAACATTAGAGCCAGCGATTTGTAGTTTTCGCTTTCCTGTGCTCTATTTTTGAGACAAAATCGAGGACGTAAACAAATTTTTACTAACATTTTAATTTTTAAAGATACATCGCGAAATTGAAAATTGGCGAATTTACAAAGGTGTCATATCTCAGTTGTTATAAAAGATATTTACATTCTGTAAACACATTTTTAAGACACTGTTTTCAGAGAAGCAACGTAGCATCGCCAAATTTGCACTCCGACGTTTCGGTTCAGATAACATCATCAGGTCAAAATAGTTAAATACGGACCGGATTTGTTTTTTGTTATCTTCGTTTGCTTTTTAGCTATTATAAAAATAATAAGACAAAAGTTGTGATATTTTTACGTTTAGTCTGTCAAAAGTCCATCAAACATATTTTTTTCATTTTATTTTTACTACAGTCCTGAATATAATATGAACAAACCAAATTCCAATGCCTCAATGATATTGGCTAGCACTTTAATTAATTTAATACCCGAAACCTATGTAAAACGTGTAAAATATCTATTTACCTAGCACCTCGGCAGGCTATGAATATGGCGTATAACACAAAAATAATTAAATGTCAACACATACTATCCAAATTGTAATGTCACAATACATTTAGTTTGTATTTTCGTGAAAATTTCGAAAAAATATGACATGAAATGTTACAATATTTGTGGAGAAAATCCTACCGATGTAGCTGAGCTTTATTTTAACAGATACGAACATCTTTTTATACAACAATACTATATTTTTCAGTTTTAAACTTATATTGTAGATGTCCGGAACGAAGACAACCGAAGAAACAAATATTTAGTCGAATTAAGTCAAACTTAATTACTTGTGGCACATTAATCGCGTCACGGTCTTCGAAATATCAAATAGAGGGACGAGAAATTGCCAAAATTAATGTATTGGGCAGTTCCTCAAACTTTATGTAGACAAATTGAAGAGCAAATTAGTGTAACAAAGTCAAGGGCACACACAATTTTAAGGAAAAAGAAATGTATACCATATAAAGAGAAAATGTCATAATTTGCACCCGTGTGATGCTCAGAAGCGGTTAACCTTTTGCCGGTGGTACTTAGGAAAGATGGCTAATGAAAATTTTAACAAAAAAGTAATATGGCCTGATAAGTCTTATACAGGGTGTCTGTCCACAAACTCAAACTGCAGATTCTAGAGCTGAGTTTATGTCGATTTAACGTAAATTTCCTTAATACAAAAATACTTCCTAAGAGATCTGGAGCTCTTAGAAGATGGCGCCCTAACATCGGTTTAATTCAAATATCTTCAAAATGGTTTCCCTTTAAATGATAGCGTTCTGTACATTTATTTAGTGGAATATGCCCAATCGTATGGTGTGAATATAATTTTTTAGTTGTACTCATAAGCGGCTCGTTTGGGCGGGGCATTGGACATTGTTATTCATAAGTTTTTTGTTTTTCAAAATTTCGCAATTTTAACATAAAATTTAAAAAAGTTCGGTTTTTTCGTAAAAGAATGATTCTCTTGTCTGAAGTCGCTACGACGCACCGTTTTCGAAATAAATCGATTTGAACTTTTCATGTGTTAATCATACTTTTATAAAATTAACTAACGAATTCATTTACAATTATAAAAGATGGCTATGGAAAATAAACAAAATAACAATTGCGTGAACGTCAAAATAACTAGTATTACAGATACTAGTTAAGGTTAAAGTGTCAAATTAGTTTTAAGTGAAAGATTTTTTATTGTTTAGTTACATTACCGTTAATACAAAAAGTTGAATATTGTTAGAATGGTTTCGTTTAGTAACGAAAAATGTGCCGATATAGTGTACGGCGAAATGCAATGCAACGCTGGTAGGTATGCAGATAAATTTCCAGGTAGAAGACATCCTGCTCCTAAATTATTTACGCTTCTTCATCAAAGAATTAGGGAAACAGGATCAGTAATTCCTAAAAATAATGAAACGGGAAGACATGCTGATGTAATGGAAGAATATCAGGATATTTTAATGGAAATTGAGTACAATCCCGAATTAAGCGTAAGAAGGTTGGCTGCAATGTATCCCAATGTGTTTAAAATATTCTGTGTGGAACATTCTACATAAGGAAGGCTTGTATACTTTTCATTTCAAAAAGTCCAGGCCTTGCAAGCAGGTGAATTCCTGCTCGTGTTGATTTTTCCAATTGGATGCAAAATAAAGAGAATCAAGACCAAAATTTTTTTTCTAATATTTTGTTTTGTGATGAAGCCGCTTTTACTAAAGATGGAATTTTAATAAGCACAATGCACACTATTACTCCTATGTTGATGAAAACCCTCATGCGATAAGGAAAAGTAAACATCAGGAAAGATTTAGCATTAATGTATGGATAGGTGTTCTTGGTGATAATTTGCTTGGACCTGTGGATTTGCCTAATCGTTTAAACGGCGAAGAATATCTCAACTGTCTACAAAATACTTTACCGGATTTATTAGATGATATTAATCTGAATATTCGGCGGAACTTGTGGTTTTTGCATGATGATTGTCCGACTCACTATAGCAAAACTGTTCGTACTTTTTTAGATAACAATTACCGAGAGCGATGGATCCGAAGAGGCGGTCCGGTTGCTTGGCCAGCAAGGTCTCCGGATTTCAATCCTTGCGATTTTTGTGTTTGGGGATATCTAAAATCAATGGTTTATTCCCAACCAATAGAAACACGCGATCAGCTTTGGAGAAGAATTCAGCATGCCTGCGACGAATTTAGGAACGATAGGGGAATTTTTGCAAAAACTCGGCAATTTTTACATAAACGAATAAATTTATGCATAGAAACGGATGGTCGTCATGTGGAGCATCTTTTGTAGATTCAGTTTTGTGTTGCATGCTTTCAGTTGTCATTTCGAATTTTTTGTATTATTAATTATGTCAGCAACATTTTCTTCTATTAAAAACGATTATTATTTACCCGAGTTTATTTCTTACTTTCTTAACGCAAAATTAATTTATGACATAAGAGCAGTTTGATGTTCACGCAATTGTTATTTTGTTTATTTTCCATAGCCATCTTTTATAATTGTAAATGAATTCGTTAGTTAAATTTAGAAAAGAATGATTAACACATGAAAAGTTCAAATCGATTTATTTCGAAAACGGTGCGTCGTAGCGCCTTCAGACAAGAGTATCATTCTTTTATGAAAAAATCGAATTTTTTTTAATTTTATATTAAAATTGCGAAATTTTAGAAAACAAAAAACTTATGAATAACAATGTGCAATGCCCCGCCCAAACGAGTCGCTTATGAGTACAACGAAAAAATCATATTCATGCCTTGCTATTGGGCATATTCCACTAAATAAATGTACAGAACGCTATCATTTAAAAGGAAACCATTTTGAAGATATTTGAATTAAACCGATGTAAGGGTGCCATCTTCTCTTAGGAAGTATTTTTGTATTAAGGTCATTTACGTTAAATCGACATAAAATCAGCTCTAGAATCTGCAGTTTTCTTTTGTGAAAAGAGTTTGTGGACACCCTGTATAAGTAGTGCAGTTATTTAACCGGCATATTACTCGGCATTGAACACAAGAAAATACACATTTTGCTCATCTCAGGTAGCAACAAAGACGATTTGGATTTAGCGTAGCTTGCTTCATTTGGAATACCAATATAAGATTTATTATTTATCAAGCCATGCTTACTGGAAATAGATATCTTGATATTATGGGGCAAGTTTTACCTTATTTACTAAAGGATGTGGCTTTGGCTCAATTTAACGAGATCCACTTACAACAAGATGGGGCACCTTCTCACAATTCGCAATTTATAGGAACTCATGGATTTATAAATTGGCCTCCTAGATCACCTACATATTAGATTTTTTTTATTTGGGGGTTTCTTAAATACAAAATTTATAGTCAACCGCACAGAATAATAAATGATTTTAAGATATGCTACAGAACACGTATTTAGGCAAGTGCTAAAAGGTCCGTGATAATTTTAAATACATTGCGAAAAATAGCCCATAGATGTCAGCTTTATCATGAAAGAAATCAGTTTGAACATTTTTTGTAGTTGATTTTTTCTTTTGGTGAATTAAATACAATAAAATTACAGATAATTTTTGATGTGTTTTGTATAAAAAATGCAGGAATTCATTTTTATTGTTGGTTTAACGTAAGCTTAAAAATAATCTGGTTTCATTACTAGTACACATGACATACTTGGTGATAATTAGGTGTGTCTTTAATATACTTCATAATTATATTCAATAATTATTCAACAAATTAAGGAATTATTTAATATTTTAGTATATAATTGTAAGTAGGTTTAGGGTATTAAATTAATTAAAGTGCTAACCAATATCATTACAGCATTGGAATTGCGTTCATTCATATTATATCCAAGACCGCAGTAAAAATAAAATGAAAAAACACGTTTGGTGGACTTTTGACAGACTAAACGTAAAAATATCTTAATTTTTGTCATACTATTTTTATAATAGCTAAAAAGTAAATAAGAATATTAATGAACAAATCCAGGTCTGTATTTAACTCTTTTGATCTGATGATGTTATCTAGGAGCTGAAACGTCGGAGTGCAAATGTGTTTGCAGAATAAAAATATCTTTTGTAATAACCGAGGTATGACACCCTCGCCAAATTGGACAATTTTCAATTTCACCCTGTATCTTTAAAACTAAAAATGTTAGCAAAACTTTGTCATCGATTTTGTCTCAAAAACCGAGCACAGGAAAGCTGAAACTACAGATTAAGTTTGTGATAGTCGATATTGTCGGCATTAAAAGGAAAAGGACCACATACGTAGAAGGAATTTTTGAAAATATTTTCCAAATTTGTTATTTGCACTTTGAAGAACAGGGGCTAAAGTGTATTTACTTAAATGTTTATAATTATTTTGTGTTTTATAATTTTGAACTTCACGTTTTCATTCCATTTTTAAAGATTTAAACAACCCAACATCCAGAGTTTGGCAGCAAGCTTATCACAATTATTTGTTTTTCTCTGCAAAAGTGGGTCAAAAGTAAGGTAACGTGTGATTTATGCCCATCCAAGTATAAACTACTGGAAACAATGTTTTCGGATACAAGCCATGGGTAAAAAATGTTGCTTATAAATTCAAAAAAAGATTCTGAGGTCATACATCCACTACTTGCTTTGCCAATTCCCCAACCTTTAGGCGCTTGTGTCACTACATGTTTCGGTATACTTTCGTATGAATACATCACCATCGGCGGCGCTAGTTGGCCAGCGGCATTACCAGTAATAACGACGGTCAAGCATTCTTTTTGTCATCACCGGATTTAGAAAAAAAAACAGATTCATCAGAGTTGAATATTCTTTTTGTGTCAGTAATGTTAGTGTTAGATGAAATAAAGTAATCTTCAATTTCCTTATGCCAGTTTCTGATTTTGTTTGCAGTTACGGCTGTTCAAGATGTGCATAAGTTTTGTGCAGTTCATTTACTAATTTCTGGGTGCCTTTTCCTAAATAATTCATTCCAGTCTTCCATTTATAAAATTGTTAGAACGCTTTAAATGTTTCATCAGAAGACAGGCGCTGTCGAGCAATTGATCTTTGGTTACTGGAAAACCCATACGCCTCATATTAATTATCCATTGAACTAATAGGTTCTTTTAATTTACAGTTAACATTGCAGGTGCTCCGCTATGGCAGTCTTCTGGATCAATGCCCTTGATCTTTCCAATAAGCGTAGTTCTCGGGACGTCATATTGTTTCACTGCAGCTAAACAAGATGTGTCATTTTTAGTGGCTTCTAAAGGACGTCTTAAATCATCTTTGCTATATTTGCAGTATTTTCTCGTCGACATTCTGTAAATAAAACAAAAAGTGTAATGATAAATCTAGCAATAAATTATAATCATATCTAAATGTGAAAATAACAGAGGATATCCGTTTACATAAACTGAACACAATTCAGACAGTTGACGCCCTTAACTTCGACACACGTGTCGGAATTATGATACGATCTCTAAAAGGAAATTTGCTATATAAAACGGTGTGTACTTATGTTATTATATGCGAAAAGAGAGAAAAAGAACTATATCTACTTCTTAAAACATGTACGCAAATCCGACACCCAGTGTATGATCTACGAAACACACACATCTGTTTGTACCTAATTCCGACACCATTAAAAGTTTAAAATTCTGTAATAGCACTGACAGTAAACAGAGTTAAAATGCAAATTTGAAGCTTCTATAACCAACTTCAATCAAGTTTCTTTCAGTTTTCTCAATTCGTTGTGTTTTGTAGTAAAGCAAATAATCATTAAAATATGCTTACCTTAGTAGAAATACTTCGTGGATAAACACGAGACACAACTTTCAGTCACTATTCAACCTTGACGTTACGCACAGATCGTCATAGTGTCGGTAAAACAGGAAACGAATCAGGACTGAAAGTATTGATGTTAAATTGTATCAACAGATGTTTCAACACATATCTGGGTATTGTAATTTTCTTATTTTCTCTGGATAAACAGAAACATGTCTGAATTTAGATACGGTGTCTGAGTTTGGGTAACTTACTATTTAACTATTTAACCAAACAACTTAACGTTATTAATCTGTAAATTAAAATCTAAGCTTCTTGTTAAAATTTTGGTCTATTTTAAAACCTTAATATATTCCTCTTTATATTATAAGAGAAACATTCGTATTTTAATATTGCATGATTGTAGAAAATATGACATTATGTTCAAAAACGTTGAATTGTGGAATGCCCTCCTATGCAACCTCCCTTTGAGTCCTTAGTAACCGCCATTAACGTAGTATTAATATATCATTTTGCAAAATTAAATAGTAATTATATACCAAGGGAGAGAAGACACTTTTCTGGCCTGAGCGAATGAATCTCGGAAAATTAGAAAGCGAGGACCAGAAAAGTCTTTTCTCCCGTGGTTTATATATTTACTTTTTTCACTACTAGCATAATTACTTCCAAATATACGTAAGTTTACAGCAAATTATTATCGCTGATTTCAAATATCAACACAGAGATCAAATAGGATTGAGCCCGTGAGTATACTGTTATGAGCACCAAATAATTTGTTCACATTTGTGAGCGTCTGTTGAATTGTGGCTTCGGTTTATCTTAATAAACAAAAAATGAAAGAAGATGTACTCCTCCTAAAATGAGAGAAAAGACAGCAAATGTTGCTTCTAATCTCCTGCGTGAATGATCAAAAGATTTTTAATGTATAGATTTTTTTCGGCGTTGTAAAGTTCTCCGTACCTCAACCCAAACGTTAGTAATTTCCAAGAAATAAGCAGGAATGAGAAATATTGGTTATCAGTAATTATCCAGAAAATCATATTTGGCCAGCATATTGCTTCCCTACAGTTCGCATTAGTGCGGTATGTTTTATTTATCTCCAACATACACGACAATAAAATACACTGAGTTCAATAATACGATCGTTAGAATTGTTAATCATTTGATGCCTCAAACATTAGTTTAATAATTACGGTATTATTTTTTCTTTTATTTTTTGCATTCAATTTTAAATCAGTTAAATTAAAGTATGTATGGCGTAAACATCAGAATTACTTCCAAGAACATAAATTGGAATGCGCAAAAATTTTACAACTTTGACATATTACAATTACAATCCTAATAAATTATGTTATCTAATTAAATATAAAAATCAAACTGTTCAAAATTAAAAATCATTATTAATTTTTTTAAATACATAAATAAAAAGTTTACCTCGAGTAGGATTTGAACCGACGACCTGTACTTTGCTAGAGTACCGCACTAACCAACTGTGCTATCGAGATATAAGTCCCAATCGATATACATTTTGTCTTTATGTATATAGAATTAACGTCAAATCTAAATATGATGAGATTAAAATCAACTTACTTATATTAATGGATGTGAGCCTGCAATATCGCAAGGGTTCACACATACCAAAGCAACTTGACTAATATTAAATTATTTGTTATCTTTCCTTCATAAAGGACAGCTGACAGTTTTCGATATCTTTGTTAAAAAAAACTGTTTAACGTGTATTTATTACTCCAACAAAAATTGTCATAAACAAAGCTTATGCAAAATTGAATAAACTGTAAGAAAACTCTCTTCACTTCTTGCTTTAAAGTTGATAACTTTGGAGTTATTCATATACAAGGCACTTGAGCGCACTCTATAAAGTATCGTTAACTATGAACCGATTTTAACAAAACTTTATAGAAGAGAGATATTTCACCAATAACTATAAATATAAAGCGTCATTGAAATCCGTTGCGTATCTTCTAAGTTATCCTGGCTACAGGCACACGCGCACGTACAGCCGCACATTTTAGACAAATTTGATTGAGAAGGCTCAACCATAGATTACCCAAATCAAATAACAAGTTTCCGATGTTACAAAACGGCTTTTAACTATTCACTATCAGGTTATCCCAATAGAATTAATTATCACTATATGCTAATAATATAACTGGTTTCTATACGGTACTAATTTAACTAAAACAAAAAATGAATCTAATAAAGGACGATTTTGATTAATAAACCAGTGACTATGTAGTTCAAAATTAACACACTTGTTTCGTAATCTACAGTTCGTTAGGGTTATTAGGCGAAATCCAAGGGTAAAACTTTTGGTTAAACCATCTACGCCTAAGAACTGAAATAAATAATAACTCGATTAAAACTATGAATTTGCTGTAGAAAGTCACTCAATCAATTTTTAAACGGATTTTTTTTATATTCGTACACGCACAAATATCTAGATGATTTATAAAACGCTATAAATGTGTAACAGCGTCGAACATTCAATATCGACTTTTCACGAAAATAGTATTTTTCTTACCTCTTGTGTGCTTCGTGAATAATAAAGTAAAATATGTCTTATATAGTTAGCTACCTATGACAAAACTGTAAAACACGTCACCCATCGATTGGCGGAATGCATATTTTCATGATTCACTGGTCCACCCTCCTATATCCCTCACCCTACAAAATCACACAACCGAGAATTTCAAATTATATAATAGACAATACGAAACGTACCTATTTGTATTTTTAATTTTTTTGCATTTATGTTTAAGAACAATTAATTTTATTATTTTCGGGGTGAATAAATAGAATGGTGTACCAGTGAACCATTAATATCTTTCGTCTCCCACTCATTAAGAACCACAGGTAATTAGTTTTACCGGTCACCCCAAGCGTCACCTTGACAGTTATTTGAAGTGCATGAAGTAACTAGTCTTACTTGGAACACGCATATATAAATACAGTGTGGGAATTAAGTAGCGGATAAATTCAGTAACTCCGTTGATCTGTGTGATAGAGACAAAATCTAAAAGGGGTGTAATGAATACACCGCACATGAAAAACGTTTTTTCAGATGGTTCCATCAATTGTTTTGAAAGATGTGTCGTCATGAATATTTGTTTTAAATGACAATCTATATTTTTTATTTCGGTAGTTTTTTAATCTCTTTTCAACGATATAAAATTTTGAATAGGTTACATAAGAAAAAATTCAAGAAAAACAGTCTTGCAGTTAAAAAAATTAACGAATTAAATTAACAAACTAATCCTAGTTATCGAGATTTTAATAACAACCAAAAACTTTTTAGATTTCGGCAATTACGTTAAATGTTGAAACTGGTGACCCTGCAACGTGTGACAATACCCAAGATGGTTATAAAATGCATTCACTACGTTTTGAAGCATTTGAGGCGTTATTAACCTTCACTCTTACCGAGTTCTTTCTTAAACATCCCTTAAATTGTTAGGTCGATTTTTGTATACCATGTTTTTTTAAGTGGCCTCACAGAAAAAAGTCTAATGGCGTTAGATCAGGGGACCTAGTCGGCCATTCCATTGGACCTCTTCTTCCTCTCCATCTTCCTGGGAACACATCGTGTAAATAACACAGCACATATACTACATAGTGTGGCGGAGCACCATCATGTTGCAGCCAAATGTTATTGTTTGGTACGTTGGGGTCGTTTTCATTCAGAAATAGTATCGCTAATTCAGGTAGTAATTCAAATTGTAAAAAGTCTAGGTATCTTTCCCCAGTCAAATTAGTGTCAAAAAAGAATGGCCGTAAAATTCTGACATCGAAAATTCCTGCCCATACATTGAGCTTTTGAGGATATTGGGTATGAGCTTCCTGCATCCGTGGATTTTCCCTAGACCTATATCGAAAATTCTGCCTATTGACAGTTCCATGTAAGGAAAAACTTGCTCCATCCAAAAATAGTATACGCCGCATGAACATTGGATCACGATTGCACATTTCCATCATTTGCTCACAGAATTGTTGCCTAAGGTCAAAGTCGGTCTTCAATAACTCATGGATCAATTTTACCTTATAAGGATGAAATTTTTGTATTTTAAATGTTTCAGTACCGATATATGGTTCACATTGTATTCTAAAGCGGCGTTTCAACTAGTTGAGTGCGGATTATTTTGAAATTCCAGTAAAATATTAAACTCCACATCTTCGGTTAATTTTCTTACAGGGCGGCTAGTTTTTGGAAGATCCCTCACAGTACCGTGTTCTTGAAATTGTTTTCTATTCTGCCGACTGTGGATTGGCTTATTTGCTTATCAGGATATTTGTCTCTAAAAAGTCGACATACTTCTTGTTGAGTTCTAACTCGATCGCCATATCCAATCATCATTAAAACTTCAATTCTTTGTTATTTTGTGAGCAATGCCATTTTGGTCAAACAAGGTTATTAATACGGTAAATACTAGTGCTATACACAGGGAATTAAAAACGCACTAAACACATCGCTTGTCAAAGTGAAAACAGTGTTTTGTTAGTTATTAAAACCCCGGTATGTCAACATCAGCAAAGTAAAACGTGTTTTAAGTGGAAATTCCCCAACCTAAAGTGAGTTGTTTGCTAAAGATTGAAATTATTAATAATAATAGTGAAATGTATATGGTGTTAGAATGATTTTTAACAGTCTTGAGCACCATTAAGTTGCTTAGTTTAAATGTGACGTATATGATCTGATTTGCTTCCTTGTTTTATTCTCTTTCTATCCATGTTAGCATTCTCTTACCTAAAAATTTCTGTGCAGATTTTAATACTAAACGCCAAATTTTCTTTAGTACTATACAAACTTACAAATATTTCCATAGGTTTCATGAATGTAAAGTTTAATTTATTAAATACAGGAGGCACAAATTGTAAAACAAAATAATCTTTCCACAAAAAAACTGTAAGCTATAATCAATATGAATTGTTTCTGGATCTCGGTCATCCATGATATGGTTTATTTAAGGTTTCATGCCTGTGGCGAGTTTTAACCCGTGCTGAGTGTTAAACAATTTGTGCACAGGTTAAAACTTAAATAGAAAATCACTTGGGGTGCATGTTACACTACAAATTTGCAAATGGGCAAGAGCGCAACGTTACCAAAGGCAGAAATTATTATCTAAAAGTATGTATAATGTCGACAAACTTGAAAAAACTGAATTACAATATATAGTCACATTTACATTAGCAAAACTTTCATTTTTTCATGGATTGCCCAGATCCTGAAACAGTGTAATAACTAGGCTAACAATTGGTTAAAATACTTTTCGTGTACGTCTATAAACTTTAGTATTTTTGTGATGACACCATGAAAAGTTTCCCGTCGAAGTTCATTGAAACTTATTTCTTCAATTTTTTAGTTCTGGTTACATTCTACAGACGTTTTGCTGCAGGACAGCCAGGGACGATTGCTTCCAAAACACTAATCATCGAACATACCTTTAATATTTGCTACATTACATGTATTATGAGGAGTCCCATTCATTGGATAACACAAACTTCCATGTTCTTCTGCAGTTATCTAGAAATATGATTTATTTATTTATTTTTGTCGCCTATCGGTGTCAAGTTAGAGTAGATCTCATTAAACTTTCTGCACAACTCTATCGCATTCTCCATGGATGACAATAGTAGTTTTATGTATGAAGACAATCAAGTAAATTTGTAGTTTAGTTGCTAAGGCGCTTTGAGTCAAATAAACCACACATGCTTAAAAATGACTTTATTGCCGAAGTGCATACAATATTTTTCCCGAAATCGAAATTATTTTAGTAAAAAGGTCAAAATGTTTTTCAAAATTTGAGGTGTTCATTAATGTGACAGGATTGCTTTGAAATCACATTCCTTTACACGTTGTTAAGGTTACGGAATTTTTTTTTGTAAATTATATTGGCGAAAAATATAATGCCTCGTATAATGAAGAGTGATTATGTTACTAATAATGTAACCGTATTAACGGCGAAATTTTCGCATGTTTAAGACCATGAAATTACTCATGCCCTATTTAAAGAAAATCTAAGGTGACCAGCATATGACTATTATGCTGGTGTTTTGTTGCGTTATCGAAGGGGCAAAGAGACTGAGTAGGATATCTTTTTGTACCATAGTTACAGGACGCGTTATACGATGGCTCGTGTCTCTCTAAGATCGGTTAATTTTAATTTATCAATATTTTCGTTTATATAAAATATACAAAGTCGTGTGTAATTAAATTCTTTAGTGTAATTAGACACAATGAAAAGCATTGAAACTGCATTTTTATCTATTTAGCATTATAAAAGAGCAATGCGTTTATGACTTTAACATTTATATATGCACTTATTGTTTTTATACAAAATATTGTAAGAAGTTGACATCAACGCGGGCGTGCCAAAGGGATCAGTTATAGTTTTATACTTTTTCTGCTATATATAAATGATCTTATTTCTTGAACGACTAACCCGATCTATTGCATTGGTGACGACAACACTCTTCATTGTAGTTCACTTCAGTCTACTCATAATAGTAATCCACCTTATATCTCAAATCAAGACATTAAAGCTGAAACGTGCCGGCCAAGATAGATCAGCTACTAAATCAGCTGCTCGTAAAATAGGTTTTTTTGTACAGATCTAGGCAGTAATTTACCTCCCGACGACTCTTTCTGCTATATAAGACCCAAACTCCATCTCATCTAGACAATAATTCTCACCTTTGGGTGGGTACTGGTAATAAGCTCGATATCTTTGTTCGTATTCAAAGAAGAACGTTTAGGCTTCTAAATGACCCGTTCTTAACTTCTGACATGAGTCCCTTGAGCATAGAAGAATCGTTTAAATTCTTTCTTTGTACTACCGGTGTTACAATGGCTGTTGTGCTGCTGAATTACATTCTTTGGTACTATCTCGGACCACCTTAGCTAGGAATACTTTGTTTGCGTATTCATCAATATGCTATTTGATTTTTACTATATTCGTACGATAGTTGGCGAGTACATATGTACGAAGAACACCATGCAACAATGCGCATATCAAAATTTTTGATATAATCATTAGTTAATTACTTTTATAGAGAAAACTTATCTAAAATTGAATTATCTTTAAAGAAGGTTCTATACCTTTTCACATACAATTAAAGGCTCTCTGTATTCACAAAAAGTACTGATGGGTCGTTTAACGTGCTTTTAAGGACTTACTTTATAACACTTCAAAAAACTGTCGTTAAAGTACTTTATGTAGAATTGATTGACCTTTAAAAAAGGTCTTTACACTTTTTTTTTGTAATTTTACCAGGTTTTGAGATGTCTGAAAAATGTTCCCTAGATATTATAGTGATAACACTAAATATAAAGTTTCATTACAATGCGATGCGTTTTGGTAAGTTTTCGTGGCTATATGGTTTTAAACTGCTGAAAACGTGTAAATCCCTTAAAAACTCGACGCCGATTTTTGTCACGAAAACAATAATTATGGCTTCGCGTATACGAAAGTAATAAGCAACTGAATGGCAGGCATTGTTGCTGAAATTCGACCTTAATACGGAGGGTTAAGTTTAAAAAAGAGGACATTAATTAATATTTCCGAAACCGCTTGAGATATTTCAGTAATATTTAGTACTTAGTAAAATTTACTAAAGGCATAATTTTCAGCTTTAACAGTAGCGTGCGTACGATCACTCACTGATATGTTTAAAGAAAAAAACGGTACGCTAATGGTTTTTTCAAATATAAATTATTTTTGGATTCGTCATTCAGTTTGAGTTTTTCTTGCTATTTTGAGAAAAAAATGATAAAAATGTATTGTTCAAGAAAATGAATGTAATATTTTGAAGAATACAATTTTGCTACAACGTTAGTAAGCCAGAATGTCACTTGCGTTTCACATCTGACATTGTGTTAGTGCATATGACATTTTCAAATAAGTCTCTGTCGATCAGTAAGTAATTTTGTTCATAATTGTGAGAAATATAGTTTTTTAACTCAAAATGGTATGAAGAAATTAACTATGTAGATTAAATACTCAAAACCTTCTCCATGAAATTTTATTATACATAAAGTTAACATCTAAATTAATCTTAAAACTGCGACATGTTTCAACAAAAGACTTATAATCATCAGGCTAATCGAAAAATAATGGTATGGAAGTTATAAAGCTTTACAAGTTAAATATTAAATTTAATACTAAATTTTGAAAAGGTGAAAGACAAAATAAAAGGAGAACTATCTGTAGCCTCCCCTGCTACCTCGACACAGAAACTAGAATACTGAAGGCACAAAAGTAAAAGGTCGGCCACTTCAATAGCTCTCCTGAAGTAAAATCAAGTAAATCGAGTTTGATTATAATAATAGAAGAAGAATTTAAATTGGCTCCAGTATGTGGTCTCCTCTACCACCACAGAAAAGATCTTCAGGGCTGACGACAATGAAAGGACCATCTGACTACCCCTACTGGAACTGACCTAAGTCTGGTTGAATCAAACTAGAGCAAACGTATCAGTAACATAATGGTGAATTACTCAAATGTGAAAATTGCGGAAGTGCATTACGTGTATGGCCTCGTAGACGGTAATATAGAAAAAACGAGATGTGTTTATCACCAGAGATATCTCAATCGTGCTTTACCAGATAGTTTAACATTTTCTAATATTCGTCGTCGTCTTGTTTGAAACTAGCAGTGCCCGAAAAGGTACGTCTGAAGAAGATCTGAAATTGAGGGAGAGGTTCTGCACGAAGTCGAAGAACATCCTGAAACGAGTACGAGAAAGATGTTTGCCACCAAATTGTTTGGAGAATTTTAGTGGATTTTTTGGTATATCAGTATCATATTGTAAGAGTACAGACATTACTTCTCAGAGAATTTTTAAAGCGTGTGACCTTTTGTCAGTGATATCTTCGCAATGCGTAAAATCCACAATTTGAATCGCACATTCTTTTCACGGGCGAATCTAATTTTTTAGGAAATGTCATTCGAAATTTCCACAACAATCATTTGTGGGTAGATAAAAATCCCCATGCCATAACCGAAACCCATTTTTTTAAAACCATTTTTCGGTTAACGGATGGGAAGGAATCATTAGTAAAAACTTTGTTTGGTCGTTTTTCCTTCCGGGACGACTGGATGGACAATCTTACTGCAATATTCTTGAAGTACAACTGCCTTTACTGCTTGATGATGTTCCGTTAGCAATAAGAAACCAAATGTGGTACATACACATTTGGGTGGCCACGGTGGGCCTCAAGAATGGCCAGCAAAGTTCTTAAGATGCTAGTGTACACTCGTCCCATTATCAATGTAGAGGGATTAAGGCAAAGAAATAGTTACAGCATGTGATAGGGTCCAAAAAAACCTCTGGGAATATTTGAACGAGTTGCGCAATTGTACGAGGAGAGCAGAAGCATGTATATTTGTAATGGGGGGGCTATGGATAGGTTTGTATTAAGTAAATTACCTAGCTGGATCTAATAATTGTATATATTAAAATAAACGGGCCATTTAGTTCACGCAGATTGCGAGACAACCGCTTGACGGATTTCGATGATTCTTTTTTTTTTGATGTGAAGGTAATTTTGCGTAGAAAAATAGAAAAATATACGTTTGTATTTAATTTATTATGCGTTTTATTATCAGCATTAAATTTATTTTTAAACGCAAAATTTTGCGTAGGGAAGGCTAGTAATGTTTAAGTTGTAGCTTATTTGAATTAACATTTTTAAATGGAAAAGTGATCAATGTTAAAAAACATTTATTCGGGAATATTCCGCTAGCGGAATTATCGTACAATTGTGCTCTAATTGGTCCAAATATAAAAAATACTAAATTGTAGTTGGTTGATAATTGACATGAAGAGGGTGAGTTGAATAGTCCATGCAATTTTTCAAATTTCACAAAATTGTATCAACATCTTCGTTGAACGTTGAACAAGGATAACGTCTAACTGGACGCAGTGGTAACAGGGGAAGAGAATTCAACGCGCGACCTTATGTCGTCTCGACTGAGTGCGGCAAAGTGTATTAATGCATGCATTTTTAAGTAAACGTAATAGTAAAATTGCAATAAATCGCGAAATTTTTAGATCTCTACAACTATTCTTTTCAAATTACATAAATACGTTTATGTAAAATCATCGCTATCTTTTTTGCCTTCCTCCTCATTGTCCTGAGAATCGTTATCATCATCATCAATGTCGTTGCCTAAATCGGTTCTATGCCGACGTCTAGTAAATTTTCACTGTACATATCTTGCACTTTCTTAGCATGATCGACGCAATTACTCCAAACGATATTTGGCACAGCGTGTGATGTTAACTTGCAAAGTTCCAAAACGTCCTTTATTTTGAACGCTGTGTTTTTCTTTGCAACTCTATTTTTGACATAAGCCCATTTTAATTCAATCGAATTAAATTCACAGTAAGCTACTGGAAGCCATAACATTTTAATGCTGTCTCGTCGTAATTCTTTGACCACTTTTTCAAGCAAACATTGTTTTTTATAATTGTACATACGAGATAATTCCAAAAGTGAAGCCCTCGTGATTTCGTTAAATGAGTTAAATTGCTGTAGTTACAGAACTTTTCGTTTGTTCAACCATTCAATTTTTTTTGTTTTCTCCAGGCGTTTGTTGGATTTCTAAAATCTGGATCTATCATTGTGTGGTACCGTGCTTGATTTAGCACAAACACCAATGTATCGGGGATCACTCCCAACATATATCGTAACCATTATTCATAATGCTGTTTATTCATTTCGTCATGGTAATCAGCCGAACCTTTTTTTTCTAACGAAGCATTTGATACAACTGGTAAAAAGCCGTTGTCGTTGCCAATATCTAATATAATCACTGTTAGTCCAGATCCAGAAGGACGCTTGATTCCCTATCTGAATCCGTTTATTTCTTAAATTGTCTCTTGGTATTGATCAACACTCGTGCGGTTTTCTGGGGCAACAAATTCCACCCAACCAAATTTTCTTAATCGATTTGCCCCGCACCATGTTTCGTCAGTAAAAAAATAGTCCATCCCGTTTCTCTGTACCTTTTATTCGAATATAAATATTCCGCTCTTTTAACAGCTATTGTAGTAGCTACCATAAAGATTGTACTGTTCTCTATTTTTTTATCAGTAAAATTCATTTCTTTTACCCATTTTTTTAATGTGGTTTAAATTATCAAAGTTGCTAATACTTTCTAGTAGAAGCGACCACACTGCACAGTTGAAAATATTTTCAAAAGAGAGAGCATATCCATTTATATAAACCACTAAATTTTCAAAGTGATCCCTTGACTATTTCTCCATAAACGCCTAATAGGCCATACACCATCAATCACCCGGTATACTATTCGGGAAACAGACCTCCGAAGATTGGCGCTTCGTGAACACGGTTCAATAATTCTTCTCTAATTTATACGGGCCTAGAGTACACTAGTTCTTTTATACAACTCCAGAGGTGATCTGGGTGGCTAGTTCCAGGGTCCCTGTGGTCCAATCCACCGATCCTCGAACATCAAGGTTAACCGCTGGTGTACAGCTATAGTGGAATGTGCTATAGCACCATCCATTCAGGACATCACTAACAAACCCTCTAAATATTTTCGAATATCTAGCCCCATTCAAATTTGTATCACTCACACGCTTGATATGTCACTCTATTGTCCATAATTAAACAAAAAAAAAACTTTAAAACTGAAGTGGTCCTGGTGATTATGTTCCCTTATGACGTGTGGATTATCCTGTGCCTAGTAGTGATTGTTTTATCTGTTGCAAATTTGGTTCATCAGTTCACATAATGTTACGTAATCCGTGCACTTATTTCACAATTATCTATTACGGGCTTTAGGTGATTTCGAGTTGCACTTACACTCCCGGTTGCCATAAACCGAGCTTCTATTCTTGCGAATTTTCCGCGAGTCGTTGTTGGTAGGTCCAGATATCGTTCGTTAAATAATCTGCGTGTTCGTCTGATAATTCGCCCATATTCACCAAAGTTAACAAACCATTATTGGAATATTGTTCAATATTATAAACGGTATTTGAGAAAATTAACAAAATTACTAGAACTGTAAGTAGATACCTAACGAATCTGTGAGCTGATACTGGTTTGACTTAAAATCAACATTGTTTCTATTCCTGTCAAAATCAAGTTTTACTAGATAGGACTTTTGGAGTTTCATCGTCTTTTGATGGAAAATATCGATTAACAAGAAAACCGTTACAAATAGGTGTAGGGATAGTTATAGCGAAACTATGTGGAATCATTCTGTATCCGACCATTTAATAATATACAGGGTATCACAATTGAAATAACGAACTTTTTTAACTTTGAAAATGATGTAATTGGTCATCCAATTTAGAATACCTTGTATGCGATAAATCAGTTGTCAACATGGCTTTCAAAAGTTTCATTCTTGTGTACCGTCTACCCCAGAAACGCTTATCACCAATCGAAAATGAGTGAAAGGCGCAGTGTTGAAAATAAGGCTACATTTTCCAAAATTTTTAAAAGAATCAAGATATCTAAGAAACAGTTGAAAATAGGTATATTATACCTGATGGAACTCATTATGAAATTTTCTCTGGAGTCCAAAAATGAAATAATACACCGGGTGTTCTATTTAAAATAAGGAACTTAATGGCGACTTCCGGGATAACCGGAAGTGGTATGACCTTGAAAATATTTTTAAATGAAAGAGAATTTTGAATAACCCTATAGTCCAAAAATTCAGAATTTTATGTATAATACGTACATATGCAATGGTTTCTCTCCCCATGAAAACTTCTAAGGAACGCCTGTCCCCTGTATAATTGTCTATAAAATGAAACTATACAAAGGTATGTACTTCAACTATTTGGAAATGCATAAGGAGAGCCATATATTGATGAAGGTCGCGTGACGGAAGAAAAAAAAAGGAATACGAGTAGTTTAACCCTCACTAAGCCAATAATTAAGAACTTTTATTTCATAGTTTTGGTCTAATTAAATAATAAAATACTTATCTTTTAGGTATTTGAATCGTGTATTTTTCTATTTACATTTTATATAAATTTAAACGTTTCGATAACAATTGCAGTTATCGTCCTCAGTAAATGGTAATAATAATAACAATTTTTGCGTTTGCATATTTTTAATGTTTAGTCAATTTGTTTTAAGATCTCTAGCAACTCTTAAAGATATTACCATTTACTGAGTATGATAACTGCAATTGTTATCGAATACCGATTTAAAACTTGAAAATATAAGTATTTTAGTTATGTGCAATAATCGTGAAAGTTTGCATTTTCATAATTAAACTTTACGATTTCCAAATTTTAGAAAAATAGAAATAAAGTTGTTTTAAAGGAAAAAAACTAAATTTTGAAGTAATTTTGTTAGACTGCATTTTAGATCATATTCTTTTATGGTATTAGTATCCGTTTGGAACCAAAGATGCCCATAAGCTTTGTTTATGCACGAATTTCATTGTGGAAACGGATGGACAAGTACGAAAGATTATGGCTGTAAGTTGTAGGTCATTTGATGCATACAAACTTTATACGATAACTAAAATTATTATCGAAACGTATAAATTATATTTTATCTACGATTTTTTTATATACGATTTAAGTAACCCAAAAAAGATGAGTATTTCTAACTATGAGTTTAAATCGTAAAAGTTTACATTTTCGTAGATGTTACGGTTTTATGGTGTTGATTAGTATTTGGGGTCATAGACGTCTAAAAACTGTATTCACAGATTGTGTTTGGAAAATGGCCAAACGCATTTACTCGGCGACCCAAAACCAAATTCTGTTGTTTTAGGCCGTTGATCATCTTTTGAAGCCAAATATATCAAAAACTTTATTTATTCACAATTTTCGTTGGGAACGTGGCCGAACGGACAAAAAGTAAATGTTATTGTATTACGGTGTTCTTGCTTAGATTTACAAAAACTAAATATTTTTTTTTAAATCCCACTTTATTTGCAATCTGTAAACCACATTTATTTGACAATTACATCTATGACATGCCAGAGAGTGCTCAGTAGCACTCTACCATATATAAAAGGTTTTTTTTTACCTATTATGACTAATGGGAAAGTACTTATAAGCTAAACTTACATCAAACTAACTTATTTAAGTGCAATTAAAATCTATTTGGTAGCTCATTGGGCGTAACCCTTGGAAGCCTTCTTTGGTTTGGTGTCGGTTTCATAAGATTTGTTACCAAATCATTTGAGTGCACATTGAGTCTAGATTTATATTTTGTGCTAAAATTGCTAATTGCTGTGAATCGTGCCTAATTGTTCCATTTGTCACATACCACGGTGCATCAACCATCATGTGGAGCACTTTGGATTAGAAGCGTTCCAGGATCTCTAGGTTTGAAGTTGAGGCAGTTCCCCAAAATTGAATCCTGTACGACCATATTGGTTTGATAATAGTTTTGTAGATTAAGAGCTTATTTTCGATGGCAAGTTTTGAATTTCGCCCAATTAGCCAGTACATTTTGGTGAATATTATGCCTAAATGTTTTCTGTTTGTAAAAATGTGTTTCCTCCAGGTGAGTCTTCTATCTAAGTGTAGACCAATGTATTTTACGTCATCTTGTTGATTAACGGGAGAACACGTTTCTCGTTATTATATATTTATGAAACAATTTATTGTAGACATATTGAAGTGGGGTTGTGTGCTGACTTGACGTCAAGTTTGCACCTCACTTCAAAATGTCGTTTCCTGCCATTACTTCTTCGTTACAACAAATTTTTATTATTGGCTTATGTCTGTAGGTGTACCCCCACTAAAAATGCCGTTTCTTTGTCTGTACTTTGAGTTACAATCTTTTTTATTGTTGGCCAAAATCAGTCTTCAATTAGAGGAACATGCCAAGTTTAGAGCGATGGGGATGTAAAAAAATGAATGGAGTCTATACTTTCATAGTGTAACATTAGAAATTATATGTATTCAGTTTAGCGCTTCTTTCTAAATAAAAATTCACTTTAACAATACTACCTATTTATTATAATATATTTTAACATTTTTTAAATTTATCTTCATTTATATTACAATCACTCACTAAATAAAGCATAACTAATTTATTAACTTCACAGAATTTACGCCGGGCTGTACGAAACCGAACTGACACCATCGTAAAGGAGATTATAAAATAGCACTTTCCGACATGTATACTTGTGGCACTCTTTGCACTGTTACAACGCTTTCGATGTATCATTCAACTGATATTATTTTAGCATGTCAGTAAAAAGTGTTCCGTTCCTTTTACATGTGAAGTGATTTTAACTAGATCAGTTAAAATCTGTTCACTATCATTTCCGTCATATTATTTTGTACTAATAACCCAACATTTGGTACACATTTCTTTTTTAAATTCGTTTTACTTAAAAATGTATGTCGATGATGATCTATGAAACGTTTAATAATAATAATAATAATAATTTAAGATTAATTTTGTAACTGTGTCATTTTGGCACAATCATTTTGCTGTGATTTCGTCTTTTCATTGGGGTGGTGACTACAAAACCATTTTCTATTTCATGTTTTCATTTGAAAATTGCTAAGTCTTCCTCGGTCTCCAACCAGCTAAATAAGACGCTATATTGTGACAGTATTTCGTACCAAAAGTGGCTGATATCGGGATTTTTCGGTGTATCCATGGCAACTACAAAAAGTAATCTACTTTTTGTCCTAGTACAAAAAATAATTTGACCTTCACTAAAAAAATTCCGGTGTAGACAAAAGTTACTTTAATTTTTTAGGCCTCAGTGATTACTCTACAATTAAATTTCATTAAAGAAAGTTATGACTAATTAATTATCGGGTTTCGCCTTTTTCAATAAAGTGCTCGAGATATTCACAAAATGTACTTTAACGCCCTCTGTACAGTATCTTATTTGTAAATATATCTTAAGAGTAACTAAATATAGTTTTATTAAAATCGGTCGCGTATTTTTTAAGTTACCGCGGCTACACACAACACGCGTGCTCCTTCATAATCTCACAACCTCCCACGCTCAAATTTTCACTTTCTCTCACGCTCACAGTCACATGCACCATACTCACACTGACAGACACTCACACACCCATACACATATACCCTCACACACCCATATCCGTGCACGCACACACACCTACTGACCCACACACGGGCTCACCCCTACAGTCCTACACACACGCACGTACGCACACACTCAGGCAGACATACATACCGCACGCACGCACACATACCAAGTACACACAGTCCCACCCACACACAGCAGCGCACGCAACACACCCGCACGCCCACTGACCCACGTACAGAACCCCCCTCTCCTACCCTCACATACGCAGACCCACACACAATCGCGCGCGAGTACGCACGCACGCACGCACTCCCTTCCTCCCACATGTGCGCCGCACGAAAATAATATTTTACTTATGGGGACCTTTCGTATAAGAAAGCAAAAACCGCATCATTGTACATCCACCGCTCTACTCAAAATGCAGATACTGACGTATAGAACATTCCCTAATATGTTTTAAAAATGTTTAAGTACTGTAAGGGGCCTGAGCGACCCCCTTAGGGGTTAAATGCTACTTTGTACGTCTTTTACGTAACGTATCCATCTTTTCCCCATGAATTTTGTCGTAATATGCTGGTCACACAACGTTTTACAATGTTAACTACAGTCTCATGTCATGAACCTTACATTTAGGTCAATTTGATAAAACATTAATTTCTAAAATAGAAATAATCTTTTCATAAGATAAACATTTTTTTTTAATACGATAGTTGTTTTTCCAAATTTAACTAAAATATTCAGAATAATATTGGTATTCAAACATTTAATTAATTATATTTCTATATTTTTGATAGAGCGGCTGGCACAGGTTTTTGTTCCATTAAAAGAAGCTTTTTATCCCTGTTGGGTTTTGCAAAGGTAACTCGGATAGTTTGGAAATATACCAGAAATGTCACCTATGTATGGTTTTAATGTCACCTATGTATGGTTTTGAATATTTCATCATAATCATTTTACCAAATTTTTGTCAGTGTCTCTCAAAACTGCACATATTTGTCTTATCACTATTATAAGTACCTTTACATTACGGAACACTATACTTCAAAACCATTTACTAATTCACTCTTCTGACAGAACATACAAACTTTTTATAACGTTGACGTTTGTCATGTTAACTGAACGAAGAAATCTATCTACTTGTCGTAACGTCAGGTCACGTGACGTGAATAAACCACCTCTTTGTATTTAGGTGGTGTTGATTAATTTTATTGTTTGATCAAGACAAAAGTATATTAAGTATTAAGAACGGTAAGGATTTTTTACTGGTCGAAGAGGATTTTTGGAAACTTGAGCGAAAGAGATCAGTTAAATCCGTACATAACAAATTATGAAGAGTATATATTAACATGAAGGCGTAGCGGCTTCCTAAGGACGCTGGGTCCCTTTAAAAATGAATTCAAAGAGGCAGTTTTTCTTATTACTAAGTAACAGAAATTTACAAACCACTCCGTATCATCATAATATCGATGAAAAATACCTATAATAACAGAATTACGCTCCCCTTAGTGGTAACAGTTCCCATGTCACATACATAAAGAAACTCAAAGTGTACCTGGAAATATATTAAATAAAAACTACCTGTTGGACTTCATTTTCAAAGGCTTATAGCGCCTTTAGGAATCCGCTGCGACCACATATTAATATATACCTTTCTTTAGAATTTCTTATGTTCGACCACTCACCGAAATGTGGCAGCAGAATTTGTACACTTATTAGGGAGGCGTGCAAAAAGAGAACCTCAAATTGTATCTGGAAAGGTACATGTACTTTAGAAATAACGCCATAGGATGAACTACATACACTTGTACTAATAACGAACAACGTAAATCAGAAACTAAAACAATGGTCAACAATAGACATCACAGCGTTTAATACTAGCTCTTGTAATACATCAAAAGACACACTGACACCGCAAAAACTTAAGACAATTTATAACCTGAAAAACCAAACAGAACTGTTTTAGCAGTATCAGTCATCTATTATACTAGTAAATAGCACCCAAAAATAGTATTATAACAGACCAGATTTAACTCTTCATGGCACATTAAATAAAAAAGTTTCCCTAATTCAATATCAGCACCGAATACACCAATTTCGTATAGAAACATCAAGAAAGAAACAATATGGACCTTACACCTTACCGAGAAGTTGCGATAGTATTATGAGAATAGAAACATAAAGAAAAGAGGTTCTACAACGTGAAAGAATATGCAACTTACGTCTTACTTACAAGAAGACCTATTACTACGAAAATAGTTCCAAATACACTTATCACAGCTTACAAATCATGGATATACCACATCATACAGTATACATTGTGGAAAATATGATCATTCTTACAATTCGACATAGAACTACGAGAATATAAGAATGTAGTTAACGCCCGCGTCCCACTATGTTCTCCCTGAAATGGACTAAACAAGAAGAATATACAGTCTGCTGAGTAGGGTAAATATAAGCGCTAAACCGAAATTGAAATTTATTCATTATATGAACTATAGTTTTAAATACACTTACACGTATCAAATGAAAATTTTCACAACTCAGGTTCATAATTAAAATACTTTTTTGGATTTAACAGCAAAAGCAAATTTCACAAACTTTAAACATTTCAATAGCAATTGCAGCTGTCCTCCACGACTTTTACACTTTTGTCGAAAGGGGAAATCTGGATCTTTCACATTTTTCCAAGTTTTGAAAATTATACTTGCAATACTTTGACCTTTCACTAATGACACATTACTTTCACGGATTACGTAATACCAGGGTTTACACTTACGACTCACTGTCCAAGCCTTTAACTTATTCATAACTTTTATATTAAGAAACTTTCTGAAGATAAGTTATGTAATATTAAATCTTCTTTAAAACATGACTACACTTTTTCTTAAAATTTTAAGCAACACTTAATTTCTACCTTACGAATTTTTTTGCCGCTAAATTACGTGCCGTATCAAAAAATAGCTAGGTATCTTTATATCTTTGTAATCTGCAGCTGTTTTAGAAATATTTGATAAAACCAAAATCTACAGTAACCCCCCTCTCCGCCGCTGTATTTCTCCTGAAATCTAATTATCTCCAAGCGAGATGAAAACAAGCTTAAATACAAAATTTTAAGTACGTAGGTGTTTTCGTTCTGGAGATATCGACTCTCTCTTTCACATACACACACACTCGCGCACACACACTCGCACACTCACTCGCGCACACACTCACTCGTACACTCGCGCGCACACACACTCTCTCTCACTCTCTCTCTCACTCTCTCACTCTCTCACCTCTCTCACTCTCTCTCTCTCTCTCACTCTCTCTCTCACTCTCTCTCTCCTCTCTCTCTCTCTCACTCACTCACTCACTCAGTCACTCACTCACTCTCTCACTCTCAATCTCTCACTCTCAATCTCAATCTCAATCTCTCACTCACTCTCTCTCCCTCCCCCTCTCTCCCTCCCCCCTCTCTCACTCTCACTATCTCTCACTCTCTCTCACTCTCACTCACTCACTCACTCTCACTCACATACTCGTCGACACACACACACACATACACTCACACTCACATATTCACGCACTCGCACATTCACGCACTCACACATTCACGCACTCACACATTCACGCACTCACACATTCACGCACTCACACATTCACGCACTCACACACACCACACACACACACACACACACACACACACACACACACATACACTCACACACTCACATACACACACTCGCGCACACACGCTCACACGCACGCACACACCCACACACACACACACTCACTCACCACTCACTCACACGCACGCCCACACACACTCACACACCCACACTCACACTCACACCCACACTCACACACACACTCGCGCACACACACACACACACTCACACTCACTCACTCCTCTCTCTCTCTCTCTCTCTCACTTACTCTCACTCACTTACTCACTCACGCTCTCACTCACTCTCTCACTGACTCACTCACTCTCACTCACACTCACTCTCACCCTCATTCACATACTCGTCGACACACAACACACTCACACCCACATATTCACGCACTCGCACATTCACGCACTCACGCTCACATACACTCACTCACACTCACGCACGCACGCACACACACACTCACACACACACACACACACACACTCACTCACTCACTCACTCACTCTCTCACTCTCCCACTCACCCTCTCACTCACACACTCATTCACATACTCGTCGACACACACACACACACTCACATATTCACGGACTCACGCTCACATACACTTACTCGCTCACTCCCTCTCTCTCACTCACTCTCACTCACTCACTCTCACTCACTCACTCACTTTCACAAATTCTCACTCACTCCCTCTCTCACTCTCACTACCTCACTCACTCTCTCACTCACTCTCACTCACTCACTCTCACCACCTCACTACCACCCTCACACTCTCACTCCACACCTCACCTCATCTCACCCTCCTCACTCACACCTCATTCACATCTCCACACACACACACACACTCACAATCTCACATCACTTCACCACTCCCACTCTCACCCTCCACTCACCTCACCATCCATCTCACCACTCCACTCACTCCCACACTCACCTCACTCACTCACCACCACCCACCTCACACTCTCACCACCTCACCCACACACTCCACACTCACACCCTCACACCACACTCCCACCTCACACACACCACACACACTCACACACACTCCACACCCATCACACCACACTCCACACCACACACCACTCACCTCACCACCCACTCACACACACACACACACCACACACACCACACCCACACTCACACACACCACACCACCACTCACACACCACACACACCACCACACACCCACACACCACACACACACACACCACACTCACACACACCACACACACACACTCACACACACACACCACACACACTCACACACACACACACCACCACCACACCACACCACCCACCACCACACCACCCACTCACACACCACACACTCCCACTCACCACCTCACTCACTTTCCACCTCACTTCACCACTCTCACCACACATCACACTCACATCACTCACACTCACCTCACCATCACCACTCTACTCCTCACTCACCACTCTCCTCACCTCACTCACTCACTCTCACCACTCACTCCACTCTCACACTCTCCACCCTCACTCCTCCTCCACACTCTCACTCACCCCTCTCCACTCACTCACCTCCCACTCACCTCCACTCTCACCTACCACCTCCATCACTCCTCTCCACCTCACCTCACCACCTCACTCACCACTCACCCATCACCCACCACACACACTCACACACCATCACACTCACACACTCACACACACACCACACACCACACACACCACCACCACCTCACCACCACTCACCCACTCACTCACTCACCCTCACACACCACCCTCACTCCTCACTCACTCACCTCACCCACTCACCACTCACCACCACCACCACACCTCCACACCCACACCACACACACCACTCACCCCACCACACACCCACACACCCACCCCACACCACACCACACCTCACACCACCCACCACCACCACCACCACACACCCCCACACCACCACCACCCCACCACATCACTCCACCACCTCCACCACCCACACCACCTCAACCCACTCACTCCACACCTCACCTACACTCACCTCCCCACCCACAATCACCACAACAACACAAACACACATCACCAACACACACACACACCCAACAACAACAACCACACACACCACACACACCAAACCAACCCCAAAAAACAACAACCTCACCACACTACACACCCACACCACACCACCACACACCACCACACACACACACCACCACACTCCACCCCACTCACTCCTCACTCCACTCACCACCACATTCACAACCTACAACACCACCTACCACAACCTCACTCCACAATTCCCTCACCCATCACGCCACACACGCTCCAACCCCCACACACACCACACACACCACCCACACAACCACCACAACCACACAACACCACCACCCCCCACCTCACACACTCACAACAAACACCCCACAAACCAACCAACTACCCAAACAACCAAACACACACACAAAACACACACAACAAAAATTCACCACACCAACCCAACACTCCTCCCCACCTTCTCACCACTCTCATCACCCCACCACTCCCTCACCCACTCCCTCTCACTCCTCCTCTCCCTCCACCCCCCTCACTCCTCCTCACCCACCTCCCACTCCCACTCCCTCACACTCCCTCTCACTCCCCCCTCCTCTCACCCCACTCCCTCCCTCTCCTCACCACCTCCCTCACCCCTCCCCACACCCTCACACCACCCTCACCTCACACACACACCACCACACCACACACCACACACACACACACACACACACACACACACACACACACACACTCACCCCCACCACCTCCACCACTCCACACACACCCACACCACACACCACCCCACTCCACCCACCACTCCCACCACACACACCACCACACACACACACACCACACACACACACACACCCACACACACACACACACACACCCACACACACCCACCACCCACCACCCACACCACCACACACCCCTCACACCACACTCCACACCACCCACACACTCCACCACACTCACCACCCCACACACCCACCACCCCACACACCACACACCCACTCCACCACTCACACACCTCACCACCCTCCCACTCCACTCCCTCACTCACTCCACCACCCCCACCCACCTCACCCTACCTCCCTCACTCCTCTCTCACTCCACTCCCTCACTCCTCACTCACCTCACCCACCCCTCACACCTACTCACCTCACACTCCACTCACTCTCACCTCACCCCTCACTCACCACCCACCCATCACACCCACACCCTCACCACCCCACACACACCACCCACTCCTCACCCTCCACCACCCACCACACCACCCCATCACCACCACCCCACACCCACACCTCACTCACCTCCACACTCACCACCACACTCACTCACCCCACTCACACCTCCCTCACCTCACACACTCACCCACCCCACCACCACCACACCACTCCACACCCACTCACACCACCCACACCCCACCTCACACACTCCCTCACACACCACCCCCTCCCCACTCACACTCCCACACACACACCCCTCACTCACCCTCACTCTCCTCACCCCTCACCTCTCACCCTCCTCACTCTCTCCCACTCCTCCTCCTCCACTCCCCTCCTCTCTCTCCTCCCACTCACTCTCACACTCCACTCACCCTCCCCCTCTCCACCACTCTCTCTCACACTCTCACACCACTCCCTCTCACTCTCACTCACTCACTCTCACCACCTCACACTCACACTCACTCTCTCCTCTCCACTCACACACACCACCCTCACACCACACCACACCACACACACACACCACACCACTCACCCCACACACCACACCACACACACACCACACCCACCATCACCACCCACACCCACACCCACACACTCTCTACACACACTCACCACCTCACACACACCACACCTCACACACTCACCATCACACTCCACCTCCACACCACTCACCACTCACCACACTCACACTCACTCACACCATCACACACCCACTCCCACACACCACCACACACACCACACTCCTCACACACTCCACACACACACCACACACACCACACTCACCACTCACACACACACCACTCCCACCACACACACACCTCACACACACACACACCACTCACCACACACACCACACACCCCACACACCACACACACCCACCCACACACCCACACACACACACCACACACACACACCACACACACACACACACACCCACTCACACACACACCTCCCCCACCACCTCCTCCACCCACTCACCTCACCACCACCCACTCACTCCTCACACCACACTCACCCACCACACACCACACACCACCACCACCTCCACTCCTCACCTACCACCTCACTCACTCACTCACACTCACGCACCCCACCTCACCACTCCCACCTCACCTCACACTCCACCCACCACTCACCTCCACCCCTCACACCACCCCCCACACACACACACTCCACACCACACACCACACCCCACACATCACTCACACACACACACACACACACACACCACACACACACCCACACACTCACTCACCACCTCACACCACACTCACACACACACACCCACATCACCCACCCACACACCACCCACATCCACCCACACACACACACACCACACCACACACACACACCACACACACCACACACACACCACCTCACACACACACACACACCACACACACACACACCACACACACACACACCACACACACACCACACACACTCTCACTCACTCCTCACTCACACACACACTCCACCACTCCACTCATCACTCACTCCACTCACCTCACACCTCACACTCCACACCACTCACTCTCACCACTCCACTCACCACTCACCACTCACTCCACCACACTCACACACACACACACACACTCACACACCACTCACACTCACACACACTCACACACACACCTCACACACCTCACACCACACACCACACTCCACACACACCTCTCACTCACACTCTCACTCACACCCCCCCCACCACCCCACCACCCCCACCACACCCCCACTCCCACCACCCACTCCACCCCTCACCCACCACCCCCCCACCCACCCCACACACACCCACCACACCCACCCCACCCCCACCCCCACACCCCACCCCCCCCACCCTCACCCCCCCCATCACCCCCACCCTCCACCACCACACCCCCCACCCCCCCACCCCACCACCCCCCCCACACCCCCCCTCCCCTCCTCCCCCCCCCTCCCACCCCCCCCCCCCACCCCCCCCCCCCCCCCCCCTCACCCACCACCCCACCCCAACCCACACCACCACACACACCCACACCACACCCCCACCACCCACCACCACTCACTCCCCACCCCCCCCCCCTCCCACCCACTCACCACCCACCACCACCCACCCACACCCACCCCACCCACCACCACACACACACACACCTCACACACTACCACACACTCACTCACACCACTCACACACACACCCACACACCCCACACCCACACTCACACCCACACACACACACCACCCCCACACACACACACACACACACACACACACTCACACACACACACACACACTCACACACACACTCCCCCCACCACACACACACACACACCCACACTCACACACACACACACACACACCACTCCACCACCCACTCACCTCACTCACTCACTCCTCTCTCTCCTCCTCACTCACTCCTCACTCTCCACTCCTCACCACCACACCACACTCACACTCCACTCACCACACTCACACTCCTCACCACCACACTCACCACCCTCACCCACACTCCCTCACACCACTCACCACCTCACACACACACTCACACACACTCACATCACCCACCTCACACCACACACCCACATCACACCACACCACACACCCACACACACACCTCACACACACACACACACACACACACACCACACAACTCACACACTCACCACACACACCTCACACACTCACACCACACACCCACACCACTCACCCACTCACCACTCCACCACACCACACCACACACCCCACACCACACACACACTCACACACACCACACACTCACCACACACCTCACACACCACACACACACACACACACACACACACACCACACACACCACACTACACACACTCACACACACACACACACACACACACACACTCACACCTCTCACTCACTCCACCTCCCACTCACCCCACTCTCACCCTCACTCACTCACTCCCACTCACCTCTCACTCACTCTCTCACCTCCCACTCACCACCACCACTCACCCTCACACCCCACCTCCACCTCACCATCCACCACCTCTCACCCACTCCCCCACCCCTCCACCACTCACACCACCTCACTCACACTCCACCACTCCCCACCCACTCCACCACTCCTCACCCACCACCACCACCCCACACCACACCCACACTCACACCACACTCACCACTCTCACCCACTCACCCCCACACACACCTCACCACCACACTCACCACCACCACCCACACCCACCACCCCACCACACACCTCACACCACTCACACACCACACCTCACACCACCACTCACCACCCACCACACACACACACACACCCACTCACACACCTCACACACTCCACACACACACACACCACACACACACCTCACCTCACCACACTCACTCACACACTCACTCACCTCTCACACACACCTCACACACCACCACCACACCCATCACTCACACACCACACACCACCACACACACCACTCACACACACACACACTCCACACACACACACACCACACTCACCACACACACACACCACACACACACACACACACACACACACACCACACACACACACACACACACCACCACCCACTCACTCACCACTCACTCACCACACACTCCTCTCACTCACCACCACCCTCACCATCCACCTCACTCCCACCCACTCCACACACCACTCACACCACCACCCACTCACCTCACCACTCACTCACTCACACTCACACACACACACCACACACACACACACCCACACCACCTCACCACACACACACCCACCACCACCACACCACACCCACCACACACCCACCACCTCACCACACCCACCACACACACACACACACACACACCACCTCACACACACCACACCACTCACCCTCACTCCACCACCACCACTCACACCACCCCACCACCACCACCACTCACCTCCACTCCTCTCACCCCCTCACCACCTCCCACCCCACCCACTCACCCCTCACCACCCTCTCACCACTCCCCACACTCCCCTCCCACCCCCTCACCACCTCCTCTCACCTCCACCACCCCACACCCCACTCACCCCCTCACCTCACCACCACCACACACACACCCACACACACACACACCACCACACCACACCACACACCACACTCACCCCCACCCACCTCACACACCACTCCACATCACCACTCACCACACCACCCCACCCACCCCCCACCACCACACCACCACCACACACACACCCCACACTCACCACCTCACACACACCACCCACACCACCCACACCACACACACACCACACACACCCCACATCACACTCTCACACACCCACACACACACCACCACACACACACACACACCACACACACCCCACACCACACACATCCACACTCACCACACACCACCACCCACACTCCACACACACACCACACACCACACACACACACACACACACACACACACACCACACACCACACACACACACACACCACTCACACCACCACACACACACACACACACACACCCACTCACCCCACACTCCTCCTCACTCCTCACCACCTCACACTCACACACCACCTCACCCTCACCACCACCACCTCCCACCACACACCACCTCACCCCCCACCCCACACACACTCCACACACACACACACACACCACACACCACACACTCACACACACACACACACCACCACTCCACCACCACCTCCACCACCACCCCACACCCACCTCACACCCCACACACCACCTCACACTCCACCCCACACCACCACTCACACCACCACACACACACCATCACACCACACACACACACACCACACACACACACACACCACACACACACACCCCACACACACACACACACACACACACACACACACCACCTCACCTCACACACCACACACACCCACACCACCACACACCACCACACACACACCACACACACCACACACACACCCCACACACACACACACACACACACCCACACTCACACACACCACACACCCCTCCACCCCACACCACCACACCCCCACCACCCCCCACCACCACCACACCTCACCCCTCCTCACCCCCCTCACTCACCCACCACCCACCACCTCACCACCTCCACACACCCTCACCACTCTCACTCACCTCACCTCTCTCACCACTCTCTCCCACTCCTCACCTCCACCCTCACCTCACCCCTCACCCTCACCCCCCACCCTCCACTCACCCCACCCCCACCACCCACTCACTCCACCTCCCTCACTCCACCCACTCCACTCCCCCACCTCACCACCTCCCACACTCACTCCCACCCACCCACCACTCCCCACCCACACCACCACCACACTCACCACACCTCCCACACCACACCCACCCCCTCACCCACCCACCCACCACACACACACCACTCACCCACACCCACACTCACCTCACACACCACCACCCCACACCACCACCCCACACACACCCACACCCACCCACACCCCCCACCCCCCCCCACCACACACACCACCCACACCACACCCCCCACCCTCCCACCCACCACCCACCCACCACACACCCCCACCCCCACCCACCACCACCACACACACACACCCACACCTCACCACCTCCCCCCCCCCACCACTCCCCCCACCCACCCCCCCCCCCACCCCCCCCCCTCCCCCCCACCCCCCCCCCTCCCACCCTACCCCCCCCCACCACTCCCCCCCCCCCCCACCCCCTCCCCCCCCCACCTCCCCACCCCCCCCCCCCCCCCCCCCACCCCTCTCCCCCCCCCCCCCCACCCACACCCACCCCACACACCACACACACCCCACACACCCACCCACCACACCACACCCCCCCCCACCCACACACCCACACCCCCCACACCCCACCCCCCACCACCCCCCCCCACCACCCCCCCACCCACCCCACCACCCCACCACCCCCCACCCCCACACACCCCCACACACCACCACCACCCACCCACACCTCACTCCCACCACTCACACACACTCACCACACCCCACCCACACTCCACACCACACACTCACACACACACCACACACTCACACACTCACACACCACACACACACACACCCCACCACCACACACACACACTCACCCACACACCACTCACCACCCTCACACACACACACACACTCCACACACTCACACACACACACACACACTCACACCACACCACACACACACACTCACCACACTCACCACACACTCACCTCACACTCACCACCACTCCACACACCACTCCACACACTCCTCACCACACACACTCACACACACCACACTCACACACATCACACACACTCACACACTCACTCACACACACACCACTCACCACACACACACACACACACACACCCACACACTCACACACACCTCACACCTCACACTCACACACTCACTCACCACTCCTCACTCACTCACACACACTCCTCACACCCACCACACCTCCACACACACACACTCCTCACACCACACACATCACCACACCACTCACACACACTCACACTCACACACACCCACACACTCACACACACACTCACTCACTCACCACCACCACCTCACACTCACTCACTCACACTCCCACTCACCACATCACACACTCACACCACACACCACACTCACCTCACACCACACTCACTCTCACTCACTCCTCACTCACCTCACTCTCTCACCACCTCACCACTCCACACACACACTCACTCCTCACCACTCACCACTCCTCACTCACACTCACACCTACACACTCACACCACTCACATCCTCACCCACCTCACTCACCACCACCACTCACACTCACACTCCACACCCATCACCCACTCACACCACTCACACACCCACACACACACACACCACCACACTCCTCACACACCACCACACCACTCCACACACTCACACACACACACACACACACACACCTCACACTCTCACACACTACCTCTCACCACACTCACCACTCACACACCCATCTCCTCCACCACACACACACACTCACACCCACACACTCACACACACACCCACCACCACACACACACACACACTCCCACACACACCACACTCACCACTACTCTCACACCACACACTCCCACCTCACTCACTCCTCACCTCACTCTCTCACTCCACTCCTCCTCACTCCTCTCCTCCTCACTCTCACTCCTCACTCACTCTCACTCTCCATCCTCTCACACTCCTCACACTCACTCTCTCACTCACTCACTCCTCTCACCTCACTCTCCTCACACTCCACATCTCACACCTCTCCTCCCCTCACTCCACTCCTCACTCACTCACTCCTCCCACTCTCACTCCCTCACTCACTCTCACTCACTCCTCTCTCACCTCACTCCCACTCCTCACTCCCTCCACTCCTCACTCACCTCCTCACTCCTCACTCACCTCTCACTCTCCTCACTCCTCACTCTCACTCTCCTCACTCTCACTCCACTCTCACTCACACTCACTCCTCCCTCACTCCTCTCCTCCTCCTCCACTCTCTCACTCCTCACTCCTCTCTCACTCTCTCACTCTCTCTCTCTCTCCTCTCTCTCTCCTCCTCTCTCTCTCTCTCTCTCTCTCTCTCTCTCTCACTCTCTCACTCTCTCTCTCTCTCTCTCTCACCTCTCTCTCTCTCTCTCTCTCTCTCTCCCTCCTCTCTCTCTCTCTCTCCTCTCTCTCCTCTCTCCTCTCTCACTCTCTCACTCTCTCTCCTCTCACTCTCTCTCCTCCTCACCTCCTCACTCACCTCCTCCCTCTCCTCTCTCTCTCCTCTCTCTCTCTCTCTCTCTCTCTCTCTCATCTCCCACTCTCACACCACTCACACACACACACACACTCCCACACACACACCACTCCACACACACACACACCACCACCACACACTCCCCACACCCCACCACTCACACTTCCACACCACATCACCTCCACTCCACACACACCACTCACTCCCACTCACACATTCCACCTCACTCCCTCACACTCCCACACACACACCACACACACCACACACCCCACACACACCTCACACACACTCCACATCACACACACTCCTCACACACACCCACACACTCACACCCACACACTCACACCCCCACACACCCACACACCACACACACCTCACACACACACACACCACACACCACTCACACACCACACACACACACACACACCACACACACACCACACACACCACACCCACACACACTCACACACCTCCACACCTCCACACACCCACCACCCTCACACACACACACACACACCACCACACACACACACACACACACACACACCTCCACACCTCACTCCCTCCTCTCTCTCTCTCTCTCTCTCTCTCTCTCTCACTCTCCCCTCCTCACCTCCACCTCTCTCTCACCCACTCCCTCCCTCCTCTCTCTCCTCTCCCCTCCCCTCTCTCTCCCCTCATTCCTCCTCTCCACCCTCCACCTCCACACACCCACACCCCACACACACCACACCACCACACACCACCCCACTCCACTCCTCCTCACGCACTCCTCCCACTCCACCCACTCACCACCACCACTCACCACTCCACACCACTCACCACACTCCACCACTCCACCACACCACTCACACCACCCCCACACACACACACACACACCACCCCACCACACACACACACACACACACACACACCCACACACACTCACCCCACCCACACACACACCACACTCCCTCCACCACACACACACCACCACCACTCACACCACACACCACACACACACACCACCACACCACACACCACCACACTCACACCCACACACACACACACCCTCCTCACTCACCCTCACTCCTCTCTCTCTCACTCTCCTCCTTCACCTCCACCCTCCTCTCTCACCCCCACCTCCCACCACCACTCCCACACACACCACCTCACACTCCTCACCCACATCACGCACTCACCTCACCACACCACCACCACCCCACACCTCACCTCACCACACCCTCTCACACTCACACTCACCTCACACTCACACTCCCACACCCACACACACCCACCACACACACACCACACACACACCTCACCTCCTCACCCTCACTCCCTCACCACCACACACACACCACACACACTCCCACTCACCCACACACTCCCACACCACCTCCACACCCACACTCTCACACCCTCACCCACCCACACACCACACACCCTCACCCCACACCCACACACACACCTCACACCCTCTCCTCCCACTCCACCCCTCCCACTTCTCACGCTCTCCCCCCTCTCTCTCTTCACCCCACTCCACTCCACCTCACCCTCATTCCAACCTCTCACCCACACCACCACACTCATTCACCACTCCACATTCACGCACTCACCTCACTCACACACTAACACGCGCCACACACTCACACGCACACCACCCACCCCACTCCACTCACACTCACCTCACTCACCACACACACACACACACCACCACCACCTCACCCTTCCACACACCTCACTCCACACTCCTCACCCCTCCCACTCCACCCACACACTCCCACACTCCACCAACCCCCCACCCTCCTCCTCCCCTCACCTCCACCACCCACTCACTCACTCCACACACCACCTCCCACCCACCTCCTCACCCTCACCCCACCTCACACCCACACACCCACACCCCACCCCCCCACTCCACACACCCCCTCCCCCCACCCCCCTCCCCCCTCACCCCACCACCCCACACACACCCTTCCCACACCCCCCACACACCACACACACACACACCACACACACACACCACCTCACCCCACCCCCACCCTCACCACCCACCCCACCCCACCCACCACCCACCCCCCCCCACCACCTCACCCCACCACTCTCACTCACTCCCTCCCTCCTCCCTCACTCTCCTCCTCCTCCTCTCCTCACTCTCCCACTCCCCCACCTCACCTCCCACTCCCTCACCTCCTCCCACCTCTCCACTCACCTCCTCCTCACTCCCTCCCTCCTCTCCTCTCTCTCTCACTCCCTCCTCCTCTCTCTCACCTCACCTCACTCACCCTCCCCCCTCCTCCCCACTCCCTCACTCACCCCTCACCACTCCTCCACACTCACCCACCTCACACTCACACCCACACTCACACACACACACACACACACCTCCTCCACTCCTCCACCACTCACACCCACCACTCCACACCACCACTCCCACCTCACCACCACTCCCTCACCACCTCACTCACACACCTCCCACACCCCTCTCCATTCACGCCTCCACCTCCACACACTCCACCACCACACACACCACACACACACACACACACACTCTCACACCACTCCTCCACTCACACTCCTCACCACCCTCACACACCTCACCACACTCACACCATCACACTCCACTCACACTCACCTCACTACACACTCACTCCTCCTCACTCTCCACTCACCTCACCCACCACACACTCCCACACACACATCACACTCACTCCCACACTCACCTCTCACCTCTCACCACTCCCACTCTCACCCTCCTCTCTCTCTCTCACTCCACTCCTCACTCTCCTCACTCTCACTCACTCTCACCCTCACTCCCTCCTCCTCCTCCTCCTCACTCCTCTCTACTCTCACCCTCTCTCATCTCTCTCTCTCACTCCCACTCCACTCCTCTCCCTCACACTCTCCACACTCCTCCTTCCCACTCCCTCACACTCCCACACCCCCTCCACACCACACACCCACACACCACTCCTCACTCTCCCCCTCCCCACCACACTCACTCACACTCCACACACACACACACCACACCACACACCACACACACCACACACCCACACCACACACTCACTCACACACACACACACACCCACCTCACTCTCACACTCACACTCACCACCCACACACACACACACACACCACACACACACCACACACACACACACCACACACACCCCACACACACACACACACACACACCACACACACACACCCCACCCCCCACCCCCCCACCCACTCTCTCTCCCTCACTCACTCCCCCTCACCCACTCACCCTCACACTCACCCTCACCACCTCCCCCACCCTCCACACACACTCCACCACCACCTCACCCCCACACCCCCCACCCACCACCCCACCACCCCCCACCTCCCACCCACACCCACCCACCACCCACCACACACCACACCCACCCCCCACCACCACCCCCCCACCACCCACACCCCCACCCACACACCACACCCCCCACACACCCCACACACACCACCACTCCACACCCACCACTCACCACACCACCACCCACCTCACCACACACCACCCCCCCACCCTCCCACCACCTCACCCCCACCCTCCCACCCCCCCTCACCACCACACACCCACCCACACCCACACACCCCACCCACCCCACACACACCCTCCCACCCCACCCACCCCACACACACCACCCACACCACACCCACCACACCACCACCCACACTCACCACTCCACACTCACACACTCCACCTCACCTCCTCCCCCTCTCACTCCACTCACTCCTCACTCCACCACCCCACCACACACACACTCACACTCACCCACCACCACACCACACCACACTCACACACACCACACCACACACACTCACCACTCACCACCTCACTCACTCACACACTCACACTCACTCACACTCACACACCACCACACTCACCACACCTCCACATCACACCACCACTCACACTCACACTCACACACCCACCTCACACCTCACCCACCCACACTCACACTCACCCACACTCACACCCCCCACTCACCACCCACCACACACCACACACACACACACACACACACACCACCACACACCACCACCCACCACACACTCACACCTCACACACCACCACACCACACACCCACACCACACCACACACACCACACACACCTCACACACTCACACACCACTCCACACCACACACACACACCCACACACACACACACACACACATCACACCCACACACCACACCACCACCACACACCTCACTCACTCACACCTCACCACACACCCACACACTCACCACACTCACACTCACTCACCACCACACCACACCACCACCACACACACCACACACACACTCACCCACACTCCCCACCCCACCTCACCCACCACCCACCCTCACTCCACCTCTCACCCCTCACCCACTCCTCCACACTCACCTCACCTCACTCCTCACCACTCCACTCCACTCACCCCACTCACCACCACCTCACCACTCCACCACTCACCTCACCACCACCACCCCACCCACCCACTCACACTCACCACACTCCACACACCCACTCACACCTCACCCACCTCCACACCACACTCACCTCACCACACTCCACACCTCACCCACCTCACCCCCCCCCCACCCCCCCCCCCCACCTCACCCACCCCCCCCCACTCCCCCCCCCCCCCCACCCCCCCCCCCCCCCCACCCCCCTCCCCACCCCCCCCCACCCCCACCCCCCCCTCCCCACCCCCCCCCCCCACCCCCCCCCCACCCATCCCCCCCCCCCCCCCCCCCCCCCCCCCCCCCCCCCCCCCCCCCCCCCCACCCCCCCCCCACCACCCCCCCCCCACCCCCCCCCCCCCCCCCCCCCCCCCCCCCCCCCCCCCCCACCCCCCCACCCCCCCCCCGCCCCCCCCCCCCCCCCCCCCCCCCCCCCCCCCCCCCCCCCCCCCCCCCCCCCCCCCCCCCCCCCCCCCCCCCCCCCCCCCCCCCCCCCCCCCCCCCCCCCCACCCCACCACACCACCCACCACCCCACACCACCCACCCACACCACCCACCCACACACCCCCCACACCCCACCCCACCACCCACACCCACCTCCCCACCCACCACCCACACCACCCCACCCACACCACCCACCACCCCCACCCACCACCCACACCCACCCCACCCACCCCACCCACTCCCCCCACTCCCATCCTCACCTCACCTCACCACCCACCCTCATCATCACTCCCCTCTCCTCACCTCCTCCCACCACTCCACCCCCCCCCCCCCCCACCCCACCCCACCACCCCCCCCCCCCCCCCCCACCTCCCCCCCTCCCACCCCACCACTCCCACCACACTCACCACCCACACACCCCACCCACCACCCCCCCCCCCCCCCCCACCCCCACCCCCCCCCCCCACCCCCCCCCACCCCCCCCCACCCCCACCCCCACCCCCCCACCCACCCCCACCCCCCCACCCACCCCACCACCCACCACCCACCCCCACCCACCCACACCACCACCCACCACTCACCTCACTCTCACCACCCACCCCACTACCACCCTCACTCCACCTCACTCACTCCCTCACCCACTCCTCTCCTCACCTCTCTCTCACCTCACACATCACTCCCACTCCATTTCACTCACTCCCTCACTCACTCACCTCACTCACCCTCACTCACTCCCCACTCACTCACTCACCACACCCACTCCCACCCCACCACTCCTCACCTCCCACCCTCACTCACCTCTCTCTCACCCTCACTCACCCACTCACCCCCCACCACCTCCCACCTCATCACCACTCACTCCACCCCACCCACACCACCACACCACCCCACTCACTCACACCCACCCCACCACCCACCACACCACCCACCTCACACACCACACCACCACACCCACCCCACTCACCACCCCACCACCCTCACTCCACCCACCTCACCACTCACTCACCACACCACCTCCACTCTCACCTCCCACTCCCTCCTCCACTTCTCTCACCTCACTCCACCACCTTCACCTCCTCACTCCCACCCTCTCCACCACTCCTACTCACCTCCACCTCACTCTCACCACCCACCTCACACCCTCACTCACTCACTCCACACCACTCCATCTCACCACCCACATTCACCACCACCCACACACACCACACTCACACACACCACCCACCACACACACTCCACACACCACCACACCACCACACACCTCACACTACCCACACACACACTCACACACACCACCACACACACACACACACACACACACACACATCACACTCACACTCACACACACACACACCACTCACCACCCACACACACCACACACCACACACATCCACACACTCACACCACACACACCACCACCACCACCACCCCACCCACCCACACACCACCACACTCACACACCACTCACACACCACACATCACACACACACCACACACACCACCACCACCACCCACCCACACACCTACACACACTCCACACCATCACCACCACCACACCCACACTCACCCACCCCACACACTCACCACCACACCACACCACCACCTCACCACCCCACCTCCACCACCACCACTCTCCACTCACACACTCACCACACTCACAC
>JARFJB010001801.1:160000-515000 GCA_036346205.1 Vesta saturnalis
GTTATTTCCAGGTACCCCCACCATTTCAAGCTCAATCCTGAGAAATCAATTTTCAAGGTCAGGGGTGTATTACAGTTGAGACACATTGTCGTCTATGCTAAAAGGTAGGTTAAATGGTTTTTGTATTGCCCAAATTGACTTATTCAAGGTTACAATCTATTGGTATCTTATTACAATCAGTTCGCGGGCAGATGTTGTTTATGCTAATAGTGTAGGTCAAGGTTAAACGATTCTTTTATTGGCTATGTGTGTATCTATGTTTTGACGTCCCCCTCACGTTTTTTGACGTTTGGTTGATGAATTTTGACGTTTTCTTGGCGTTTTTGACGTTTCTTTGAGGTTTTTTCACGTTTTTTACGTTTGCCTGGCGTTTCCTAATGTTTTTTGACGTTTCTTTGGCGTTGTGTGTGTGTGCGCACGCGAGAATTGGTCTAGGTCACATCCCATTCAAGGCGAGCGAGACACGTCAAATCGAAATTTCGTGGTTGGCATTTTGCAATTCCACCCACAGGCATATGAAGAAGGACATGTTGTTTATGCTAATTAGTAGGTCAAGGTTAAATGGTTGTGTGGTTGGAAATTTTCAAGGTCTCCAAGCAATTTGATTGTCAAGACCATATGTGTTAACCTACAGGCTACCCGATCTTACCCGATATCCGACCTTTCCGGTCGAAATTTTTTAAGATCACCAAGCAATTCAGTCGAGTTAAGGTGTTAAATCAACTATTAAATCAACATGCAGGACCAATTCTAAACGGTTCATGGAAACAGGTTGTTGTTGAAGAATGATGACCTTGCGAAAAGGTAGGTTAAGTGGTTCCTGTATTGGTTAAATTGTTTATAATAATAAAAGAGTATGTGGATTCTTAATACCAGTGTCCTAACCAGGAGCTGGCCCGTTTCCCCCAAGAACTGGATCCGTTTCCCAAATACAGATAGATGTTTCCTGACGTTTTCGGTCTTCCAAGGCTAGTCAATTTAGGAATAAAAATGGCTGCCATTTTAGGTACAGTACTAATTTATGTTTTTCGGGTTGCTGAACACGAATCTGAGTGTGAAACGTCTACATTTAGTCAATTTTTTTAGGTTTTGGGGCTAAACCTCGACAATTATACATTTTTTCAAAAAGGCCATGCTTTACGAAAAATCAATTTAAATCTCCATTATGTAAATCAAAGTCATTGTATTTTTTCATTGTAACGCTTCAATAACAGAATTTTTAGAGAGTTAGCATAAATGCCATTTGCCAATTTATTAAACTGTCACTGTTTGTTCTTTTCCAATAAATCTGTATACTTTTCTTTTATACGTTGTATATTGTCCATTTTCGCGTCTTTAAAGCCGGTTCCAACGTACGTCAACTGGGGAAAGGGGTTCTATTTCCTTATGGGAGATTATATTAGTTGTTTAACGAGACCCTGAAAATCCTTGCATAAGATTTTCTAGAACTAATTCCTATCAAACCATATTTCCTAGTTCAGTGTTTCGATAACTTATAGTACATAATATGGATCACCTTCCCATTTGGAGGAAGAAAGTTGATATCGGATAAAATCCTAGGACGGTAGTATTCTGTACTAATGACTAGACGTTTGTCAAATAGTTCCCACGCCCAAATATAGATATGCACAGCCAATAAGGAACCGTTTAACCTTGATGGGTTGACTGCACGAGGATAGAATACTACCGAAAAACTAGTCCTACAGAAGCTTTTTCACCTTTGTCAGCAATAAACACACTCTTTGTAAAATGATTCTAGTTAAAGCATGTATACATATGGTTGGGGACGCTACTATGTTTGTTGGTTTTCTGACTGCACCCAAACTACTCATGAACACATTCTTTGTATTTAGCAGCCTTTTAAATTTTCTTGGAAATACTCGTAAAAGCACCGACGTAATGCACATTTAAACTCCTCCGTTTCTAACACTATACGTTCACCATACTTCTCAACCTTTCATGCTTCTACCTTAGTACACTATTTTTATATATTCCTTATTGCTAATACACAGCTTCATCATTTTCTATTTTCATTATATAACACTCTAAATCGAGTTTTATTGGCTTTATTAACGTCTCCAATCGCTCACTCCTCTGCACTTACTGCTTTCTGTCCAGCTTTTTCAGACCCACAAAAAGTCATTCTCATCGAAAACGGTTTAGAATTTGCTAAAAACTACCCATGGACGATAATCCTGTTGACTTATTTCAGCATCTATTGGAAAAGCTACCTCTAAAAGTAGGTGATTTAAGCGGATGATTCAGCTTTTCTATAATATAAAAACTGTCTTCTATCTGTACCTTGACCTATTTTCAGATTTCTAAGAATTCCGGCAAAAGTTGACTCAATTTAGACACCACTTAACCTTTTTAGCATAAACAACAACCTTCCCATGAGTTGCTTTTTAAGAATATGATATCCTTCGAGCCAATTAACTTCAACCCCCTCAGATCAATCAATTTTACCCCTGTACGGCCTTTGTTTTCTGTGGGGGAAACGACTACTGGGTTAGCTGTTTTGGGAAACGACTGTCTGTATTTGGGGAACGGTTATCTGTCTTAGAGGAACTAAGCCCTGCTGGTGGTTAGGATAGTAAGATACTGTAAGCATACTATTTAGCCAATACAGGAAACCTCGATATACGTTTAGCATAGACAACCCTCTTGTTTCCACGAACTGATTCTCTTGTTAGAATTGAGCAATAGGAACGCTTATTTACTATTCCCAAAACAACCTTCATGTTTCCACAAAGTGCTTCTATTTTTAGATTTCTAATCATACCCCATACGCACGACATGGCTGGAAAATACATCGCAAACCTCGAAATAACGCCATGAAACGCCGAAAAAACATCAAAAAACGTTGTAAAGCGTTGCAAACACCAAAACATGGATACATGGATATGTAGATACACAGAACCAAAAAAGCACCGTTTAACCTTAGGAATTCTAAGAATACCCTTGCAGTCCAGCTTGATTTCCAATAATTGTAATAACTTCTAGGAATCTACGAATTTTGACCTTGAAGCGGGGAGCGCGTACGTGCACGGCGGATTAACTAACGTTCAATTCGTATACTGTGGATCAGGATCGGTTCTATATCCTAAACTTAGTCACCCACATGTAGGATCCAGCGTCCAATCAGAAGACCGAAAACGTCAGGAAACGTCTATCTGTATTTGGGAAACGGATCCAGTTCTTGGAGGAAACGGGCCAACTCCTGGTTAGGACACTAGTATTATGAATCCACATACTCTTTTATTATTATAAACAATTTAACCAATACAGGAACCACTTAACCTACCTTTTAGCAAGGACATCATTCTTCAACGACAACAACCTGTTTCCATGAACCGTTTAGAATTGGTCCTGCAGGTTGATTTAATGGTTGATTTAACACCTTGACTCGACTAAATTGCTTGGTGATCTTGAAAAATTTCGACCGGATAAGGTCGGATAGTATCGGGTAAGATCGGGTAGCCTGTAGGTTAACACATGGTCTTGACAATCAAATTGCTTGGAGATCTTGAAAATTTCCAACCACACAACCAGTTAACCTTGACCTACCTATTGGCATAAACAATATGTCCTTCTTCATATGCCTACGGGTGGAATTGCAAAATGCCAACCACTAAATTTCGATTTGACGTGTCTCGCTCGCCTTGAATGGGATGTGACCTTGACCAATTCTCGCGTGCGCACACACACACACACACACAACGCCAAAGAAACGTCAAAAAACATTAGAAAACGTCAGGCAAACGTGAAAAACGTCAAGGAAACGTTAAAAAGGTCAAACACCTCAAAGGAACGTCAAAAACGCCAAGGAAACGTCAAAATTCGTCAAGCAAACGTCAAAAAACGTGAGGGGGCGTCAAAACATAGATACACACATAGCCAATAAAAGAATCGTTTAACGTTGACCTACACTTATTAGCATAAACAACATCTGCCCGCGACCTGATTGTAATAAGATACCAAAAAATTGTAACCTTGAATAAGTCAATTTGGGCAATACAAGAACCATTTAACCTACCTTTTAGCATAGACGACAATGTGTCTCAACTGTAATACACCCCTGACCTGGAAATAACACCTTTGACCTTGATAATAGATTTCTAGGAATTGTAATATCTTCTAAGACTTATACTTTACACGGTGTACGAGAGGACCTTGAATATAGGTTGATATAGGTAATGTGTACAATGACCATAACCTTGAAAAACTATGTACTTGGACGTGAACAATCAGGACCTTGAGGAATATACGTATGCAATGTGCGAAAATTGATACATTTTGGGTGTTGACCTAGTTAACAATCTATTTTTAGATTTTTAGGAATTATGACCTCGACTAGGCCAGGATAAAATTTTCAATCGCAGAAGGTTGGATAAGATCGGGACACCCCTGGAGGTTAATACATGACCTTGACCCAGTCAAGAATTGCTTGATTGAAAGCCACGTGGCGTCATTGATTAGGAATGCTGCTAAATTTGAGTTCCCGACATATGGTCTCAACCAGTTTGATGACCTAACCCTGAAAAGTAGAATCCTTCGCACCTTGAAAAGTCTATTTGAATACCCCATTCAGCTGATTTCTATGAATTATGAGCCGGCCAGAATTGCTTGAACATCGCCTTTGTGCTTGAAAATTTGTTTCTGATATGTGACCTTGCAGGGAAAGTGTACGTTACCTAATGCACTTGCGGGTTTTCCTTAATAAATTAATAAGTAGATCACTATACGTGACCTTGTTGAATACATACAGGCAATGTGTGTACGCAATGGCCTTGAAACCGAGAAAGTGGATCCTATAGTGTACGTCATCTAGAAGAGCATTCTCCTATATACATTTACCAGCCATGTATTGAGATACCCATACGGGTTGATTTCTAAGACTTATGACCTTCAAAATTGATACCAATACATTTTAACGATTGACAATCTATTTGATAACCCAACAGGTGATTTCTAGGAATGATGACCCTGTCTCAGCCAAGAATTACTTGAACAATGGATTACCTTTGCCCTTTTCTCAGGGGTGTGACCTTGAAATGGTGGCGGAAACGGTTACCTGTGTTGGGTAACAGATCCCTGTTCCCGGAAACGGCTCCCCTGTTTTGGAAAACGGATATCTTCTTTGGGAACTGGATCCGGTTCTTAGGAAAACTACCTCATCCTGGTGGTTTAGAACAGTAGTATTATGAATCCACATAATCTTTTTATTACAATTTTGCCAATACAAGAACTTTGAACTCACATTTCAGCATAGACGACAATCTGTACGATACCCCGACCTCGAGAATTAACGTCTTGGCTCAGCCAAGAATTGCTTGGTTGACCCTGAAAGGTAGAATCCTCCACCCCTTGAAAAGTCCACTTAACCCCTAAGAATTGATTTATAAGAATTAACACCTTAGCTCAGGCAAGAATTGCTGTGTGACTGAGGAATATACGTAGGCAACGTGTATGATGGCCTTGAGCAAAACAACTTTGACCTTGAAGCGTCGGTTGAACAATTGATCGCCTTTGTTCTTGAAAAGTGATTTCTCAGAATTGAGCTTGAAATGGTGGGGGTAGTTAGATAACAATCTATTTTTAGGAATTATGGCCCTAACTCAGCCAAAACAATGGATGATCGCCTTTGATATTTTCTCAGAGGTGTGACCTTGAAAATTGTAAGCATAGACTTTGAAGCGTCGGCCTGAACAATGGATCACCTTTGTTCTTGAAAATTGATTTCTCAGAATTGAGCCTGAAATGGTGGGGGTAGCTGGATAACAGTCTATTTTTAGGAATTATGACCCTAACTCGGCCAGAACAATGAATTGCCTTTGTTCTTTTCTCAGTGGTGTGAAGTTGAAATGAGGGGGAAACGGCTACCTGTGTTGCGAAACAGATCCCCTGTTTTGGGAAACGGCTACTTGTCTTTGGGAAACTATCTGTATTTGGGAAACGGAACCACTTGTGGTCAGTGCACTTTGCTGGGGGATGGGGGTGGCGTGACCTTACAAAGTAAACTTCCAAGAATTGCTTGATGACCTTGAAACATGCTTAGCATATACAACAAACTATGATACCCATTGAGAACACCTCAGGGCTTGAGACAGACGTCAATGAACTTCCTAGAATTGATGGGGGGCGTGACCTTGAAAAGAATCAACATTTGGTTTAGAATCGACCTTGTTTTCTTGGTGCATCCTCCTAGATACCCTCAATTGCGTGTGACTTTGACAAACGAGAAGGTTGATCACGTAACCTTGAAATCCTAAGAAGACCTTGCAGCGAGGCGTGTGTACGTTAAGAACATTGACAATGAGAGTGACAATTTCATACCACCTGACCTTGAAGCGGACAATCTGTACGGGAGTACCAATGACCTTGAAAATAAATCTAGTAACTTCTAGTACCTTTTTCAAATGTAGTTACTTCAATGGCCTTGACGAATATACTTTGATGCAGGCAATGTGTGTGATGACCACGACCTTGAAAAACCATGTACATGGACGCTTCGACCTTGAAACGGCGCGCGCGTACGTGTACGGATAACCTTGAAAAATATGCAAGCAATGTGAGCGACCTTGACCTTGAACATTCTAATTGGCTTTTATGTTTGAATTGTATGTGACCTTGACCTTTAAAACCAATCTGGTGAGTTTTCTAGGAACTTCAAATCTGGTTACTTCAATGACCTTGGGGAATATACTTTGATGTAGGCAATGTATATGATGACCTTGAAAACTGTTAAATTCGCCGTAGGGAATGTGAGTCCCTATACCTTGAAGAATATACAGACAGCGTGGACCCTTTGAAAACCTTGACATAGGTAAAGTGACCGTGTACGCAGGTAATGTCTACGATGACCTTGAAGGATAGGTAGGCAATATGAGCGACCTTGAAAACTATGCACTTAGGCGTAGACAATATGATGACCTTGAGAAATATATTTCGACGTAGGCAATGTGTACGATGACCTTGACCTTGAAATTTAAATTTCCCGCGGAAAGTGAGTTAGGATCGGCCTAGTATACCTACTGACCTTGAGACATATTTCGATGCAGGTAATATGTACAGTGACCTTAACCTTGAAAACCATTAACCTGATGTGGACAATCTGCTTCGATGACCTTGAAAAACAAACTAGTAACTTTTTTAGTGACATTTTCAAATGTAGTTACTTCAATGACCTTGAGGAATATCCTTCGATGCATGGAGCGCGTGACTTTGAAGCTAAGGGCGCGTGCTAGCACGGATGGCCTTGAAGATAAGCAATGTGAGCGACCTTTAAAAACCATGTACTTTGTCATAGGCAATGCTACGACCTTGAGGAATATATGGAAGTAATGTGTACGATGATCTTGAAAAACCGTTGACCTTGATGTAGACAATATGCAGGGGCGTCTAGTAACTTTTCTAGTTAATTCAATGACCTTGACCTTGAGGAATATACCTTGATGCAGGTAATGTGCATGATGACCTTTACAAACCATGTACTTGGACGTAGGCAATGTGATCTTGAAAAACCTTGTACTTTGACATAGGCAATGTGTACGTGAGCTTGACTTTGAAAAACCTTGTACTTGGACATAACAAATGTGTACGTCAAAGTGCCCCAGGATCTATATAGTAGATCTACTTCAATACCGTTTTTGCCTTCAATATGTGGGTTGGGATTTTAGGAAGACGGATAATAGGACCTTTTTTTATAAACAAAATTTAACATCGCAACGTTACTTAAGTTTACAGAAACTACTTTGGAAGACGCTCTTGATAATTTGCCGAAGTACGCGATTGTTGGTTTTAGCAGGAAGGTGTACCTGCACACAATAAACGCATGGTTAAGGATTACCTTTCAAATGTTTGCCGAAAGAGTTTTAAGCATCCATTCTGAAGCACCCTCGCCATCTTCTCCCGATATAACTCCGCTGGATTTTTTTCGTTGGGGGTTCATAAAATTATTTAAACATATTTTCTTTGGAACAGAAGAACTCCGAAGGTTGGTAGTTCACGCATTCAAAACTATAACACCTACAATGTTAAAGAATGCTTTGGATTCTACAGTTAGAAGATGCTAGTTATATTTGGAGAACGAATGAGAGCTTTTCAGGCTGTTATTATAATTTTTTGTTTAATTATTATTATCCGTTATGTTTAAATTTTCTTGTTATCTGTCCATGTATGCGTTGTTGAATGATTGTAATTAATTGGTTATAAAATTTATATTCAAAATTGAAAAATTCTGTGTCATTTCATTAATTTGATGAAAGCACAGTTAGCAAAAGCCAATTTATGTATAAAATTTAGTTTAAATGTTATTGGAAGGGATCCATGCTTACAGTTGGATTTTCTCCGATAGTCGTAAATAAGTATAAAAATCGGTGGTTACTCGAAAACGAAACGTCGGATTCCAATTTGCTGCGTTCCATGTTAAAGAACGTTAAAAAGTACCTGTAGGAAGGTTCCCTTACTTTTTTAACGACCACAAAGTAACAATTTGTCAAAAACGAAATCGTGACAAATCGCTTGTGTCGATTTAACGTAAATTACGTTAATACAAAAATACTTCCTAGTGGAATATGCCCAATCGTATGGCGTGAATATAATTTTTTAGTTGTACTCATAAGCGGCTCGTTTCATTGACGTTTTATTTATAAGTTTTTTGTTTTTCAAAATTTCGCAATTTTAACGTAAAATTTAAAAAATTTCAATTTTTTCATAAAAGAATGATACTCTTGTCTGAAGTCGCTACGACGCACCGTTTTCAAAACAAATCGATTTGAACTTTTCATGTGTTAATCATACTTTTATAAAATTAACTAACGAATTCATTTACAATTATGAAAGATGGCTATGGAAAATAAACAAAATAACAATTGCGTGAACGTCAAAATAACTAGTATTACAGATACTAGTTAAGGTTAAAGTGTCAAATTAGTTTTAAGTGAAAGATTTTTTATTGTTTAGTTACATTACCGTTAATACAAAAAGTTGAATATTGTTAGAATGGTTTCGTTTAGTAACGAAAAAAGTAAGAAATTAACTCGGGTAAAAAATAATCGTTTTTAATACAAAAAAATGAACTCGTTAGTTATTTATATTGTTTATATAGTAATTTATAAAAGTATGATTATCACGTGAAAAGTTCAAATCGATTGATTTCGAAAACGGTGCGTCGTGGCGACTTCAGACATTCTTTTATGAAAAAATCGAAATTTTTTAAATTGTATGTTAAAATTGTGAAATTGTGAAAAACAAAAAACTTATGAACAATAATGTCCAATGAAAGGAGCTGCTTGAGTACAAGTAAAATCATATTCCGCCATACGATTGGGCATATTCCACTAAATAAATATACAGAACGCTATCATTTAAAGGAAACTATTTTGAAGATGTTTGAATTAGACCGATGTTAGGGCGCCATCTTCCAAGAGCTCCAGCTCTCTTAGGAAGTATTTTGTATTAAGGTAATTTACGTTAAATCGACATAAAATCAGCAGTTTTTTTGTGAAGTTTGTCGATGTATATATATATATATATATATATATATATATATATATATATATATATATATATATATATATGTATATACTCAGAGTGTCCGAAAAGTATGCGATATTCTTTATATCTTGGTAAATGTTTATTTTATCAAAAAATGTCTGAAAAAAATTGTCTAATATTAATTCTTCAGTACAAGAAGATATTTAGTTCGTGGTTTCTTAAAAACAAAAGAGCAACGAATATCACTACAATTTTTTTAAGTGACGTCTTCATTTGGGTATAAAACAGCCAATGTATGAACTACCTCAGATCGCAAAAGATTTAGATAAACCTCGCCCGTTAAATTACCCTCAAAAAAATAAGGTCCACAAATTTGGTTTCCCATCATTCCTGCCCACACATTAACTTTGTGCTGGTACTGAGTGTGCCCTTCTAGATACCAGTTAGGATTTGTTGATGACCAGTATCGCGCGCGTATTTAGCTTATTAACTGTGCCGTTTAAGTAAAACGTTACCTCGTCAGTGAACAGAATGTTTTTGTAAAAATTTGTATTGCCGTCTAGTTGGTTGGTTATTTCTTCACAAAATTCCAATCTGCGATCCAAGTCGTCTGCAAATAACTCCTGAACTACACACGCTTGGTATGTGTGCCACTTTTCCTTTTTTAGGACGTTATGTACAGTGGATTTGTTTGTATTACAATTTCTGACAATTTGTCTAACGGAAACATGAGGATTTTCCACGACGGTCAACATCACATTTTCACTTTCTTCGTTATTTAAAGCTGTAATTTTGCCCGTTTTTGGTAAATCTTTAACAGAGCCCGTATCTTGAAATTTGTGCCAAATTTTAATTGCAGTTGATTGCGTAATGTGAAATTCGGGGTACAAATTTTTAAAACAAATTGTGAACTTCTGTCGACGGCATCTTTCTTTCTCCATATCCCAGCATCATTAAAATTTCAGTACGTTGCCTTTCGGATAAATGGGCCATTTCTGTTTATTTCAAAAGTGTATTTCACTCACAAATAGATGTTAACCATATAAATAAGTAACTTTTTACTTCAAGTACACGTACTACCTTGACAGTTCTAAGTCGCAATCAATTGTTTCCACAATTAAAAGCAATCATAGTTGTCTAGATTAAGGACTATTAAAATAAACATAACATCGCTCTACCATCACTTTTTCGTTTTTTTTGTCAAAAACTAGTTCAATAAAAGTATTAAAGTTTTATATCATTGAAAAGAGAAAAACATCTCTATTAAATGAGATGCTCGCTGTATTTTTAGGCTCTTCTTTTTCGGTTACCCTTTCCCTGTTTAGGTTAGATGTTAGATCGGGGTAGCCATTTTCTTTGAGTGTTCTAGCGATATTTTCTTTTTCTCTGTTCAGGTCCTCTTGTTTTGAGCATAAAAAAGAAGAACCTAAATATACAGCGATAATACCATATATACAAGGTACCTCAGACAAAATACGAAGGATAGGCAGCAAATACAAGATTCCAATAATGCGCGAAGAGCTTAAGCGCAATACACCTGCGCAAGAGGTTACGGCGCAACATGCGCAATAAACTTCTGCGTAACCACGAAAAGTGATATATAATATATATATATATATATTATATATATTATAAATGAGTCAGTTTTGTAAACTATAACTTTATACGGAATAAACAATTTTCATAAAAATTTTATGTTACTATATAACATATGTTCTGTAAATATTTCAATACAAGACTTTAAATAATTTTATAATTCATTATATTAACGATGTTATTTTTTTATTTGGTAAGATAAATGTACTATTAATTAAGGGCTAAAAAAGATAAGAATGTTAAAATTAATGCAGGTAGTTCCCTTATATAAATTTAGAATTTAGCCAATACTATTATTTAAAAATGTATTTTATTAATTACATAGTTTAACAAAAATCAATGTACCTCTTTTATATCAAAATTTGTGCTTTCATATATTTGATATTTATTAGTACAATTATATTGCTTTATGTGAAATAATTGAATTTAGAAAGATTTTAAAAAAAATATATAATAAAATTAGACACTTTTAAAATGTAAACCTTTCTTTAAAATTTAATTTTCTTAAAGACGAGCTTTCGAATGATTATTTTAGGAACTTCTGTTATAAATGATGTAAGTCAATTTTCTTTATTTTATATATTCATTCAATTATTAATACGTATTGTTACAATAATAAATAAAGGATTGTAAAATTAGTTTAAACAATTAATTTACAAAATCTTTATTTATAGTTGATAAAGGTCTTTAATAGAAAGTGAGAAGGTTATAATTATTAGAATTCACTTAAAACTAATACATTTTATGGCAAATTGATAATAACAATTAACACTAGTATACATAAAATATAATACATTCTTTGTTCGAAAAATGTAAAACCGTACTCTTTTCAATACACATTTCACAGCGATACAAAGAACGTCTTAAGTTAACTAAAATGATGCTAAAGTTTATATTCTTTATTAAATTTCATCAATTATTAATTAAGATTATTAACTAATAATAAAATAAGATATCAAAATAATGTACTAAGACAGAATTTCGAAATCAAAAAGGTCTTATTTTGTAAAGTATGAGATAATGAATACAGTGCTTTTAAATAGCATGGCGGTTAAATTCTTATTATAAAGGTTACACCCTCACTCCCCATGTAATTATGGAAATTTTTCGCATTGTTTTATATAATTATATAGAATTATCCCCAACATGAAAAAATCTAAATGTTTATGAGTTTTTAATATGGGATAATAAAATTATCTAAATCGAAACCTAACCTTTCTACAATATATGATTTTGAAAATTTCTAAAGAAAATGTTGTCTAAAATGCTCAAAATTATATATATATATATTTTTATTAAAAATTTATATAATACACACAAAACACATTACTTAACTTAAACACACAACAACACACACACACAAAAACAACAACAACGCACAGAATTCAGAAACAGAAGAAGGTACATTATTGTTAAACTTATGTAATAATAAAATAATATGGATTTTGTGTAGAATAGTATTGGCAGTAAATCTATTTATGTAAAGTGTTGAAAATCATCCACTGTAATTGATAACATTAAATAGTTTTTTATGCCTTAATTAATAGACATATCCCTAAACTAGTAAAAAATAAATTGTATATATGAGTTATAATGAAAATATTGAAAAAAATTATATTCAATACCTTATTCGAAACGAATTCTACAGACATACGTTTATAAAACTTTTCTTTTAGAAACATGTGTTCTATCTAAAGTTTGTCTACAAAACTGACATATATATATATATATATATATATATATATATATATATATATATATATATAATACAACACACACACACACACACACACACACACACACACACACACACACACACACACACACACACACACACACACACACACCACACCACACGCACACCACACACACACGCACACCAACCACGCACACACACACCACACGCACACACATAAGTTCTACAAAATATATATGGATTACTCAGTGGCTCAGCGGTATAGGTGTCAGACTAGTAAGTGAAAGGTACCAAGCTCAAATCTGAGAGTAGTCAAGTGCTTGTGAAAAAATTATATATAACATATGAATTCGACTCAAGTGCGAAAACAGTCCTTCTCAGGACTAAGCCTAATGACGGAAGCAGAGTCCGCTTCCGAAACGTCGCGCTCAAAAGGCATAAACTGTGGAAATAGGCGAATCAACTCCACTAATGGGAAACCACAGTTACAAAACACTTATAATACAGAAATATATATATATATATATATATATATATATATATATTTATTATTATTATTATTTCTCTATTTTTCATTTCATTGCATCAGTGCCATTAAATAAATTTACAATATCTTAGTACAACTTGAATTCTCACATTCTTAAAATAGTGATACCTTGAATGTTTGTCGATGCCATTTATTTAAAACATCTCAATGTGGCATAATAATTACATGAACAAATTACAATACTCTAAAGCCAATTTCAAAATAAATTACGATGAACCATTTGTTTGGATTTTATTTGCCACCTTTGTAAGGGAAATAGAAAGTTATCAACATGTGGAAATCTTCATGTAAGCAAAATAAGTTATGAATGCAATTTAGACAGGATTGTTATTGCTAAGCTTTTAAAATGTTGCCAAATTGGTATATTATTGAGCCATCACAGTTTTGCTTATCAACTTTGATTGTACTTAAAACAAGTGTTGTACGTAACACTTTTCCTCTGTGATAATTTATCATCATAATTTGTTCAATTGTTTTTATTGAGGGAAGGAATTTCCATGTTACAACCAAATCGGTTATCAGATGACCTCACATGTATCAAATTAAAATGTTATTTTCAAACCACAATTATACTTCCCATTGAACTCTTCAATTGAGTTGCATTGCTCTAAGATTGAACTAAAAACGAAAATAACAGCTCAAAGTTTAGTCATCGTCTATTACCAAAACGACGCCGTAATAATTTGCATTTGTACACGGTATTCTGTACTACTAAGGCAATTCAACTAGACGTATTGGTTTCACCCTTATTATAAAAACGTAATTTCGTTTTTCAGGGGTAAAACTATATATTGTCACTGCGGCTACCATCTAATAATAGTTTTAAGATTTTTGTGTAATCATGGCAAAAATGTTTGCTCGGGTGCCTTATTGAACTTAAGCACTCCTTGGTACGCACACATCGCCATCAAGCTCTCTCTCCTCCCGGAGTGTTTAGCTCGCTTTCAAAAGTAGGACCTATTTATCGTAACTCATTTACAAGGTTTCGTGCTCCTGCTTTAATTCGTTCAAAAATTACGGAAATTATGGATGACGATCTGTACCTTTAGAACAGTTTTTTTGTTGCTATTTAGGATAGGTAGTTTCTCTTAGACAAAATATAACATGGTAGGATCCCCTTGTTTACGTTATGTAATTTTGAGTTGCCTCCCACTGTACTCCCTTGGGTTGGTGGTGGCAATCTATGTTCTATTGGTCTATATCAATTCGTTTAAAAATTATAAAAGTCGTTTTATTGTTAACAAATAACAGAATGGCAATGATTAAATTTTTCATCATTTGCATTTTGAACCACTGTGTACATTAGATAGCACAAAGATTATTATATAGAATTTTTAGGTAATGTTTTCTCACCTTATATGTCATATAAGTATAGTGAACACCAACACCAAAAATTTTTAAATCACAAAAATTATACTTTTATGTAAAAAGGGGGCAATATTTATATATGTAATTTATCATATGTATAATTGAAAATTAAACTTAATTTAAGTTTTGTTTATTTTCATGATTGTCAAAATACATTCTATAATATTTCCTTAAAATTAGGTACAAATAAACCCGGGAGATATTGGACATCGAAGAACTCAAGCTGGGATTCCTGCATTACACCTTTTTGGTCAAAGGGATGAGCTTGATTACTTCTCAGGATCCGATTCTGAAAATGAGGGTACTGGGATTAATATAGTTTTGGGTCGTAGACCAAATAGGTCTGATAGTTCCGCATTACGAAGAGCAGCAAGAAATAAGGCTGCCTTGTTAACACAATCAACCCCTTCTACATCAGTTGATATTTTAGGAAGTATTTTAGATACCCAAGCTAAACTACATTCAAGAAATAGTGTAATTTCGGTTAGAAGTGATGGAAGTTTGAAAATAGATATAGACAAGAAAATTCCCATAAATGAAAAACGTTTAAAAATTGATGGTCAAAAAGCTAAAATTCGCCAAACACCGATGGAACCTAATGCCAGTTCTAGTAGAGGTAAATACCCAATAATCAATAATGTACCTATTATTATTGTTGTATTTATGTTTGTTTTTGTTTTCGAAAAATTATCTTACAAAATAAATGTGTTATAGAAGATTCAAATTGTAATATTGATGATCTTATATAGGTCCTTCCGCCGAATGTAGTTCCAGTCGATATAATGATCAAGGCAACTTTCCAATGTATGAAAGTAATTTTCCAACGTCGACAGTTGGATATTCAGACTCAAACGAAAATAATCAATTTGGAGGTGATGATAATAATGAATCTCCTCAAGACTATTCTTTAAACCGATTGTACGACCCCTTTGATAAGAAAGAATCAAAAAACAAAAATAATGAAAGAGATAAAGATGAGGATGAAAATGAAGAACAAAGCGATTCTGAATTAGATATTTATAGTGATATAGAAACTGTAAGTACTAGCAAAATGGAGGACCAAGAAATGAGATTACCTTCACCCCCACCAATTCAAATGACAGCTATAAATACGGGCGATGATGATAATGAGAGTGATACCGATCTTATTATTGACACGGAAAAATCTGATCCCGATAGGTACGACCCTGAAGCAGCGTTTGATAGTGACGAAAATACAAAGGAAGAAATTGTTACGTCTACTAGCGAAAGCGTTAGAGCAGCAAAGCATACGGAATCTAATTTTACTCCAACACCATGGAATGCAGAAATCCAGTCTGAAACTGTGCAATCTTCAAATCAACTTGAATGCCAATCTCTTAATACTGATATTGACAATAATGATGAACAAATAAATGAAGAACAGGAAGAACCTGATCAAATGGAAGATGACTGCCCAAATTTTAATATTTACTCGAGCGAAAGTATTAATTTAGCAAAGCAAAATGATTTTAATTTAATTGTAAGAAATTCTGGAGATACTACAAAACCAGAAGAAAAAGAAAATAAAGAGGATGAAGAAGAAGATGATAGTGACAAAGAAAAAGAAAAGAAAAGAGAAAAAGAACGTAAATATCAAAATCAAATCGAAAAAGAAGATGAAGAGAATAATGATGGCGCACAACCGATCACTGTTGCTTTACCTGTTAGAAGTATGAAAAAAGTAGTGCCTAGAAAAAATAAAAAGGTTCATACCGGATTGTATAGCGATTCAGAAGATGAAGCTGTAACAAAATTCAATCCACAAAAACCATTTGGTATTGGAGATATTCGAAATATGACAGAAGATATTAGTGAGGAAGAAAGAAGTTATACTCCATGTTTAGACGAAAAGGAACCCACCAAGGAGGGACTAGAAGGTTTAGATACGGAGATGATTTCAGATGACGATAAAAACGATTTTGAAGAATCACAAGAGCAAGAGTTAAAAACTGTATCAGATGGTGATGCTTTAGAAATAAACGCTAAAGAATCAGAACTTGATTTTACAAGGCCTGAAGAATGTGAAGAGGGCGAAATTATTGATAAAGCAAAAAGTAAGCCAACTGAAGAAATTGTTAATATCAGCGAAGAAGTTGCTTCACCTGCAAATTCTCCAGTAATTGATAACAACAAAGAAAACGAAGAGCTAAATAAAGAACCTGTTTTTAAAAAATTAAGTAAAAATAATAAAGATAGAAATTATCGTGATAAAGAAAATAAAGGTAGAAGTAATTCAAAAGAAAAGAGAGATAAGGCCGGAGGAAAAGGAAACAAAAAGGTTAAAAGAAAGGAAAAGCGGAAAGAAATTGAAAGATATGACGTTCGTTCCATTGTTGAATCAAAACCTAAACGTGATAAATTTGGTAGAGATCCAACTCGCAGGAGGTCATATTCTTCTAGTAAGTCTACTTCTCCACCGCGCCGGTTTGGAAGGGACGATGTTAACAGAAGATCTGTATCAAAATCTAGCAGATCCATTTCGCCTGTGATGATACCAAGAGACGAAGTTCCTCAAAGATCACGGTCATTCTCAAGCAGGTTAGAATAATTGTTTCTAAAAATAGTATATTATTTTATTAGACTTAGTAGTATGTATTACTTTTTGTGGAGAATCTGTTCGTTTGATCGCCGATCGAAGTGAGGGGAACTAGTGCAGATGAGCGACAGAGTCACTCCTAAGTCGTATAAAATATACTATTTTTTCTCCAAACGCTTATTAACATCGTTAAAATTTTGATTTTCCAACATAAATTCAGTGCGTACACCTAAACGTGTAGTTTGTTGTGTTTTTTTTAAATTGTGTAAAGTAGCCTTAATTTGTTCAGTGGTATTAACAGTACTTTACTGTCATTACGAACGGCAGTAAAAGTACTGTTACTGCCGCTCAAAATAAAAACACACAGCGGCTGAGAAATATCACTTGAAGTACGTTTGTGAAGATAAAGTCAAATTTCTGTGAGGTTTGGAGAAAAAATTACTTGTTTAGTTTTTTATGTTACGAAAAATATATCCTTTTTATACATTTTTGTGAGAAATGCAAACAATACATACTATGTATTAGGTTAAAGGTTTTGCCTGCAGCTTTAAAAAAATATCTAGTGATTCATGTGTACCAAAACAACAAAAATGCAATTTTTTTATAAAATTGGTTTTTAACTCATTAATTGGGCGAAATTTAGAAGACATTAATTAAAGATGAAAATCTAATATTGATAGATCTAAAATAGCAAATAGCGATTAATTGAATTAATTCGGCGTAGTTTTATTTTTGTTTTTGTAGTTACACATCTTTTATTTTTGTAGTTACACATCATTAGGCACTTAATACAGGGTGAGTCAGTGAAAAGTTTGATATTCAATAAGCTGTCACATAATTGCAGGTCGTTTTTTGTTTTAAGGGGGACACATTTTCATGTAGGCGTTATTCTCGTATGTCATTGGTCACATTGGGGGTGTCACTTAAAAACCTTAAAGGGCAATACCACACTTGTGACCCATCATTGGAAAGCGGTGGTCATGGGGAATACGCCACACGTTTGTTTTTTAAAATCCGATGACATTTCTACGACCATCTAAAACTAATCAATTTTTATCGAAATCTGAGCCATTTAAATAAACTTAAAAGTATTAAAAGTACAATTAATCACTTTATCCAATTGTTCAAAATGTCCATCACCAACCTCCATACAGAAGTAAAGCCTGCTTCCAAATTCCCTTTGCACATTTGTCAAGATCTCTGGTTCATTCACTATCCTATCCCGTAACTTCTGTACAGAATTGGAAACTGTCGAGTAAACCTTATTCTTCATATAACCCCATAAGAAGAAATCCAGAGATGTCCAGTCTGGAGATCTCGCTGGCCACTTGATGGGACCCCTCCTTCCAATTCATTAACCTGGAAACTTTGCTTTAAGAACTCTCTAACCACAAGAGCATAGTTTAGTGGAGTCTCACCTTGTCGAAAATGAATATCAACCTCGGAATAATTGGGGTAATTTTCAATTGTCTCCGTCATCATGGGTTCAATATGTTTCTCCAACAAATTTAAATAATTATATCCATTTAGGTTAATTCAAAAAAAAAGTGGACCAATTATTTTATTACCTGAGGTGTTATAATAATTAATAGATAATTATCTTCAGTATGACATAATTATTAAGTGCACATAAGGTAACCTACCAAAAATTCCTGCCAAACGTTTAACTTTTCAGGATATTGTGTATGTGACTCTCTTGTTATTCTAGGATTACTATCGCTCCGATATCTACAATTATGTCGATTAATACTTCCATTTAAGAAGAAGCACTCTCACCGGAAAAACAAAAGTTGCACAGTTGAGTCATAATGTCACAGAATTCCAGTCGGCGATCTTCATTGAGTTCATTAACCAGATGGATTTTGTATAGATGAAATAATTGTGATGTTAATATTCGATACATCGATGACTGAGACACTCCAGTATCAAGTGATAATTGACGAGTACCTACTCTGGGGTTTAGTGCCGCACAACCCAATACAGCAATTTAAATGTCTTCATTCCTGGTTGGTTGTTGAGGACGACTCTTGATATTAATTACTGAACCAGTTGGGGTGAATCTGCTTACCAATTTTGAAATGTGTGTATAAGATGTGTTTCTTCCTGGATGTCTATTATGTAATATTGTAGCAGTAGTAATAGCAGTACGATTGTTCTCATAATAATTTCTATGGTTTCTTGTAAATGTAGATCATACTTTTAGAATTAAGTGACACTATTTACATAACCACATTAATCGCTGTCAAAATTTGATAATATTTTTTCAAAGCACGCTGAACAAAACCGATTATAAACAATTAAGATTTTGCTAAAAATTTATTAGTAAAACGCTTTGGATGGTCATAGAAGGGGGTATTGCCATTTAAAATTTTTAAGCGAACCTCCCCCCCCCCTACCCGACTCGGGATAATTTTCAAAACATTCGTGACTCGAAAAAATTTCCGGAAATAAACCGAGCACTAAGGAGACTACAAGTGATAATTGTGTATGTGAGTATTCTCAGGTTTTGATGTACTTATTTCAAGTTTACCACTATGCCGACAACAAAATTGCTTCCGCTTCATCTGAAATGCAGAAAGAAATTGATGATTATGATTGTGAGTTGAGTTGGTCTACTGACTTGTCAAGCACTTTATAGGCAAAATCAGCAGCAGAGCAAACAAGGATAATCGTTTACATGCGGTGAAAACTTTAAAGACTCTTTTCTGAAAGTACCCGAAGACTATTCTCAGCTTTAATAATAAAGCGTAAATAATGGAAAACAATTTAAAAAATGCTTTTACATGCCAAATAATCCGTCTAAATGTTTTCCAATGCTACAAAGCAGCACATCGAACGTATTAAGCAGAGATACCCACATTCATTTGCAATAGATGATTCAACTGTCCTAAGTGACTTTTTGTGTGATATATGTCGACACAAGGTCCCAAAGAACTGTTGTCACTCAAGGGGGAAACTCATGGACAAGATATTACGAACACTGTAGGAAAACATGTGGATATAACCCAATTGGCTTAAATATAACAATTTCCATTGTGTTTATAAATTGTATATTTTAAGATAAATTGTACAAAATTTGTACATTTCAATACCCATTACAGTTATCGTCAGTAACAATGGCAGTTTTAAAAATTACGAATACCGGGTGTTTCATAATATGTGAGACGCACTTCAAGAGGTCTAGGACATGTCGAAAAAATTTTAAAAAATTGCCATAAATATATGTCTAAAATTTCTTTTAGAGGTACAGGGTGTTGAAAATATTAAAAAATATTGTTTTTCTTTTATTCGTTTGAATAAATTTTGTTTTTCTTTTTAGAAAATAGCTCAAGAAAACAATATGCTTATGGGAACTTTTTTCATTTTTTCAAATGCTCTATACCCTCTTGAAGTGTGTTCCACATATTATGAAACACTTGCGTTTATAAATCGTGTATTTGAGGAGAAATTATACGTTTCGATAACAGTTATAGTTATCGTCGTCAGTAGTAATGACAGAATTAAAAGGTTAAACCGCCAAACAAATTGATAATTTGAAAACGCAATACATAAGTCTGTTATAATATTTATATAATATCTAACGGACGAAGGTTAACAATAAATGCCACAATCACAAACCAAATGTAACAAAATTAAGTAGCATTCTAATGTTGGTGTAAAGTTGTGAAAAACTATTTTACAAGTGGTAAAAATATTCACATTAACTTGACATCAACAGAAGATCTTGGCCCATCATAACCAGAATTAAAATCCAACAAAGAATTCATAATGATCCATTATTATTTACATACAACAAAACAACGTATCATTTCGATTTGATAATGTGGAAATTTTATCAAGGCTAACTTTTTCTTTCACTTAACAATAAGAAGCTATTGAAATATATAAACATCCAAATCACTCAAACATGCAAGAAGAAAATTTCCAATTACATTGCGTGCCACATCATTCATGTGTTTCTTCAAAGGCTGTATCATTTATATATGCTCGACAGGCCCCTCGCAATTCTAAGTCACGGCATTTATATATGGATGACACTACATGCATCTTAATTTGTGGCCATCCTACACATTCATTACTGTAGGCAGGGCGCCAACTAAATGGGCGCGAAAAAGCTCCTGACATATAAATACGAAAATGAAAATAAAGAAATAGAAATATAGCCTGTCCGGTAGAACTGAACGGGTATCGGATTAACAAGGAGGATTGTCAATATATGGTTCTATTGTGCTTGAAACCGCCTTAATGCTTTGCTGTCTCGTACTTATTGTACGTGACAAAGAAAGATGGATATATTATGAATAATGCCTCTATTTCTGCCGAACAAAAGCGTTTGCAACTTTCACACATAATGACAAGGCAATAAGAATCTGATGCAGGTAGAATAGAAATTCAATAGGTATAATAAAATGCCAGTGGTTCTCAACACTGCTTTAACATTATATAATTTGTGAAGAAATGCAACTTTTGTATAATAAAAATAATAATCGATTACTAATTACCTATAAGTAATTTCAATTGACACCTTTCACTTATACTTATAACAACAATAACAAATACATTTTATTATAGTTAGTAAATATTAATTAAATTACAAAGATATACTTTTATAATTAAATGTAAAAATTATAATTGTCATTCGGCTTCAGATTCATCACTTCCTGAGTCATCCAAATCTTGGAAAAGATCATCGTCATCACTTTCTTCAGTGTTAACTGTGAAAATAAGAGGTCTTACTTCATCCACAATCTCTTCATTAACATGAATAATGAATTTAACGTTACGTGTTCCTTCTTCGCGTACATCTCGTATATTAATGCACGAATTGTTTGTTTTCCATTTTCTGGAAAATCTGTAGTGCAAAGTTTGACACGCTGTTTTTCACTGGAGGTTCCAACTCGCCGCCATTTTTTTTAAAGCACAGATTTTCCCCACCGTCGAAACCGAAAGTTTTAACGCGTTTGCTGTTCTTTGTTGAACAGAAAATGTAGATAATAGTGGACCACCATTTTCTTTTCTTCTTTAAAATAATCGACTGTATTTAAAACTAATTCGCGAATTTCTTTACTCAACTTTTTCGGCATTATATTAATGGTTAGTTTATATAAACGCTTACTCAAAGAATAATGATAATATAGATATTGCAGTTGTTTTATTTATACCTATATGTACCTACTAAATGGTATAATAATCTATTATTAATTACTTATTGTTACAGTATTGCATATTTATTTGGATTCTTTTGTAATTGGAGTACACTAAAACGTCATTACCATACTTAGGTATACAATGAACTTTCTAAATGTAAATTGAAATACCTATACTTAATCGAATATTCATTATTATGAATGGCTTTTATAAATGTTTATTATAAAAACTTGCATTCTTCCATAAATTTTAAATGTAATGTTAAAGCAGTGTTGAGAACCACTGGCATTTTATTATACCTATTGAATTTCTATTCTACCTGCATCTGATTCTTATTGCCTTGTCATTATGTGTGAAAGTTGCAAACGCTTTTGTTCGGCAGAAATAGAGGCATTATTCATAATATATCCATCTTTCTTTGTCACGTACAATAAGTACGAGACAGCAAAGCATTAAGGCGGTTTCAAGCACAATAGAACCATATATTGACAATCCTCCTTGTTAATCCGATACCCGTTCAGTTCTACCGGACAGGCTTTATATATATATATATATATATATATATATATATATATATATATATATATATATATATATACATCAACAATGCTTTACTCAGTGGAAAGAAATTTACTTAACAGAGGCATAACTGATTCAGAACTTCAAGAGCAAATTCAAAGAGAAAGTCAGAAGTGGTGTGATATTTTGAGAAGACTTTTACACTGCATGAAATACCTTGCGATACAAAACCTGACTATGCCAGGCCACAGAGAGTCACTTCAGTCAAATTTTAATACAGGAAATTTATTTGGTTTCTTGAAACTAATTTCTAATTTTGATCCTGTTGTAAAAGAACACATAAGATAAGAGACATATCTTTCACCGGAAATACAGAACGAGTTTATTCACATCACGGCATCCACTGTCCATAATAGTTTAATAAAAGAAATATGTACAGCAAAGTATTATGGAGTAATGTTTGACACGACTCCCGATCAAGCTCATCGTGAACAAATGTCTGCGGTAGTAAGATATGTTGACATAAATTTTGAGGAAAAATCTGTTCAGATTAAAGAATCATTTCTCGGTTTTATACAAATAAGCGGTAAGGGCGCTGCAACTTGGTTCAAGAAATATTGAAGCAGAGAGAAAGACAAATGAGTTTACAAGGTTGGAGGTCACAGTGCTATGATAATGTTGCTGTTATGGCTGGACACAAGACTGGTGTTCATCAAGGAAACAAGTATGGCAATGTTTGCGAATTGTGATAATCATTCACTCGATTTGGTAGGCGTCCATGCAGCCAAAGAAGAAGTATTTTGTTTTGTTCTCTCGCTGGGAAATGTTCAAAGTTCAATGCTGTTGTACCTGTGGCTTTGAAGTCCGATACCAGGTGGAGCGCAAAAATGGAATCAGTAAAACCTATTAACAAATGTCTCGAGGAAATAGTGAAAGTGCTCCAGAACATAATGGACGATGAAATCTCGACTAGTGAAATTACAAGCGACGCAAATCAACTCTATAATCGAATATTAACATATGACTTTCTAACGTTGATAGGGTTTCGGAACGAGATCTTAATTCGTATTGACCGCGTTCAAAAAAGGTTGCAGGGTGCTAAAATGAACTTTCATGATGCAGCTTTAGATTTAAAAGCTCTTCCAAATTATTTTCATGGTGAAAGAGTTAGTGACTCACTGAAAGAAGGAATTTGAATTTGCAATGAATGGACATTGAATTTGAGAGACGTCAAAGAAAGAAAAGAATGGATGGCGAAACATCGAGATATGCTGATTTATCAGCCAAAGAAGAAATTGAAAGAGTTATGAAAGGGACTGCCGACCGTCTATTCAATGAGATAAAAAGTAGAAGCGTTCGTTTATAAGAAATTGAAGAAAAATTTGGATTTCTGCTTGATATGGAAGGGTTGTGTTTTAAAACCAAAACAAGTTACCTACTTGATGAGCAAGAATTATATGAAGAAATTTTGGATTTTAGAACGCTGCTAACAAGCCGTACCGAAAAATATCAAGCTTCGAACAATTACAACATTTACTTAATTTTATGGTTCAGTACGGAGATGAAAACGTTTTTCCCAATGTGCGTATAGCATTGCAAATATTGCTGACAATCTCGCTTTCTATTGCTAATTGCGAAAGAGCGTTTAGCAAATTAAAATAGACACTTTCATATTTGAGAGCCTCGAAGGGATCTTGCTTTACTGAGCATAGAAGGAGCAATAACCGAAGAAGTTGACTTTGATAATATAATTAAATAATTTGCGTCACCTAAAGCAAGAAAGATAAATTTGTAATAAACTGTTAGTAGATTTAATTTATGTGCTTTTTTAACCAATTTTAAAGTAGTTTTTTAGAAAATCAAACGTGAGGAACCTATCGTCGGAGAGGAACGCAAAATCGTTGTTTGCATGGGCGCCATTCACCCTAGCTACGCCTCTGACTGTAGGTATCAACCATTTTGCCTTGTTTTCTGGCCTTTATGTGGCCACTGGTTTTTTGCTAACATTTCTAACGATTTTTCTGTGGCTTTCCGATACGTGCTAAACGATTACATTTTTGAACCTTTTTGTTGTGGCTAAAATATAGTAGGGTCAACAATAACTGATACCTATTTGGAAACATAACAGATTTCGGAACTTCTACCTTATAAATACCGGATTTTGGCCAATAATCAGGTATTCCACTTATCCTCACCTCACCAGTCCAATCCAAAGTGAATCCAGGAACAAAGAACAAAAATAGATTGAGAGGTATTTTTCTTCATAATAAATGAAATTTACAGCAAATTTTCAGAAGCACTTTGGAACGCAATGTGTTATTTAGGTTTTGGCATCTTGTAATTTACAGAGGTAGAATGGCACGTTTTTACAACTTTTGGTATTTCTTGGTTTCTTAATGAGTTTTTCGTACATCTCGAAGTGAGTGATTTACCAATTAATTATATTTAGTACGCACAACATTGCAATTTAAACGTATGCAGTTAAAATTAAAATTAGATTAAATGTAGACATTCTGTTTTCAATCCAATCATACTATCTAAAATAGAGTTAATCGTTTATTTCATACGTGAAGCGTCAGACTATTTAAGAGTTGTGATTGGTCCTACCTATCCATGTGAATAAAAATAAATTTATATGCAAGTTAACCGATAACAAATAACAATTAAGCTTAAAGTTCACAACAAATACTTACTATATGAAAATGGTATAAAATTATCATTCTAATTTGTACACTTTACAAAGCCTGAACAGTGATTTATTAGTATATTATTGTATTATAAATTTTTTGAGTTTTAAATATAACAAAATTCTTTTATTTTGTTTTTCATCAAAAAAATCCATAAGTACTACTACTGCAACAATTCAAGATGCGACTTTCTGAAAATGTTGAGTTGGCTTGTCTCAATTGAATGTGTGTCGATCATTTCCTTGTATTATTGAAAATCCTCAGAGAAGGCGGAATCCATCTAAAGGCATATTTAATATTGCATTTAAACTGTTGTGACCCAACAATATGAATAATCGCAGGGTTCATACACTGCAGAAGATAGCTAATAGTATGGTGTAAATGCTTAGAGTGGATTACTCAACCATATTCTATAGCAATCATTTTTCTAAATCGATGATTATAAGGAAATACTAGCTAAACTTTCTGCAAAAAAATTGTGGTGGCGTTTTTCCACGATTATGAATGCAGTTTTCTCAAGGTGGCGCCGAAGCATTATGCCAGAAGTGTTATAGAAACCCTTCACTATGGGCGGTAAGGTGTATAAATTTGTATCAGTTATGTTTCTATTTTCTGGGAACTACTAAACGAAATATGCATAGTGTTGCTATCGATGCAGAACAGTATTTGTGAGAAAGTAAGTTAACAAGTATTTAGAATAATGAACGCTTTTGTGGAATGAAGTAATAAAGTGATTACAACAGTTTGTGGTTCCTTCGTGTCTACTGATGCCATGTTGGATTTGGGTGCATATTTTGAAATGACTCATGGTCTTATTAGTCAACAAAAAATTTTGTATGAACTTTTTAACTTAGAATTTTTTTGTCTCTAATTTTTACCTATACTCTTGAATTCTTCTTTTAGAAACTTAAATAGATTCAATATATTAAACATGTGGAAACATATGGTGTACAAATTATGTAACCTAACTTAATTACAACAAAGTAGTAATGTATCATGTTTGGACAGGAAAAACTGAAAAAAATACCATGATCTGTTTAAATAATGTATTGGACTATTCCTATTGTCTGCACAGTCCCTGACTTGCCATGCTATGAAATACAGCAGGTAATTTATTGCGGACGGCTTTTAGTGTCTGTGAAGGGTCTTATGTTGCTCAATTTCTGCATCATTCCATACATGCCCTCTCGGAGACAAATCGGGTGGTCTATGTGACCATGGCATCAGGTAAACGTTAAATTCATGCAAATAGTTTAAAAAAGCTTTTGCCACATCAGAATGGGCAACCTGCTGCAGGATAGGAAGGACAGACCATTCCCTCAACATACAGCTGAGATTTCAAAATGCTTTGAATGAATGGGGCCCAGTCCCATAATGAATACAACCCTGTACCATCCTGCAGTTTGGTTTACTCTGAACTAATCAACAGCCAAAAGAACTACTTGTTACTGCCAATATTCGAAGTTGTTAGTTTTGCACCATAAGTCATTTTTGGCCTTCCCTACACCATGTCACATAACATTTTTTTGGTTTCTGTTAAGATGACTCACAATTTCTCTAACCGAAAACTCTCCATCTTGCAAACCAATAATTCGTCTTCTATGTAATTCGCTCAGTTGACGGTACTTTATGCCTGGTTATACTCATATACATATTAACACTTTTAAAACAGGTCAAACAGATGAATTAAAACCGAAAAGATTTATAATGAATACAACGCTGTACCATCCTGCAGTTTGGTTTACTCTGAACTAATCAACAGCCAAAAGAACTACTCGTTACTGCCAATATTCGAAGTTGTCAGTTTTGCACCATAAGTCATTTTTGGCCTTCCCTACACCATGTCACATAACATTGGTTTGGTTTCTGTTAAGATGACTCACAATTTCTCTAACCGAAAACTCTCCATCTCGCAAACCAATAACACTTTTAAAACAGGTCAAACAGATGAATTAAACCCGAAAAGATTTTAACTGATTCTTAAAAGGATCAAGAGATTCCCAGCAAAATGCCTTTCAAGAAAGTAAATTAAAAGAAATTCTTCTAAATTCAATAATATTTATTTGTATTTAATTCTCCACTGGTTTCAATATTACATATCATTCTCAAGAGCTTTAAAAAAATTATAACACTTACTTGATAACATTACAACCACTTTATATTCATAATAATTTTTCAAAAGCGATGTTTTGTTAACTTTGCTGAATTGATGTATAGGGTTTGTTTTGAATAGGGCTACAGTTGTGAATTATTCCGATTGTGAATTTTATTTCACATTTTTGTAATTGCCCTTCGAAAATTGTTGCTAATAACGAGTATTGCACTTTAGGTTCAACAAAACACTCTTTTTCAATCTCATTTTATAAAATTTTTTATAAATTTTGTTATGAATGTAGGTTCAAATCCTACTTGAGGTAAACTTTTTATTTATGTATTTAATAAGATTAATAATAATTTTTCATTTCATAGAAGTTTAGAATATAGACAGACATTGTTTTTAAGAAAATATATGACAGTGAGAGGTAAATTTTTAACGCTAAAACATAAGGAATGTCATTTAAGTAAAACTCTTTCAAAATTGTCACTAAAAAATGTAAAATTTTTGTTCAATGCAAAAAATTCAGCATAGAATGAATAAATATTTTTACGAAGAAAATCAATTCTATACAGAATTTGTGTGAACACGTCGAGTATTTGTGAACAATATGTAAAATCTAAAATATGTACATAAAAATGTATGTTGTATTTGACAGTTATAATGATGGCACTGCACCCGAAAGAAATCGTTGGTGTACAGTTAATGCTTCAATCGATTACCTACATGATAAAGGGATGTCTTTGAAAATAACAAAAGTTTTTAGTACATCATAAAAATAAACCAGATTTTTTTTTAAGTAGCTGGTGGTGAATAATTTTGAGGGCAGTCATGTAGATAGTGTAGCTGACTCTTTGATTTCATAATCAGCTGCTGATTGACTTTTTTGGATATAACTGAAGGTGAGGAATTATATTTCTTAAAACCAGCAAGAGGGTTTAATTATTAAAATTTTTTTTTTTTTTTAGAAACCCACCACCAGTTAACATTATTCATCAATAATAATAAATAATAGATATAATGATGTTTCAATTTAAATAAAATACTTATCTTTTTTGGGTTTTTTAATGATGTATTTTAAATTATACAATCTAAACGTTTTGATAACACTTACAGTTATCTTCGTCAGTAGTAATATCTATTAAAATTGTTAAAGATGTTGTAAACAACTTTGTCAAAGTTGAAAAATTAAAATTTTAATTTTTCATCTTTGACAAAATAATAATGGTGAAAGTTTACATTTTCATATTTCAACTTAAATAATTACTTTTATTTATTCCTCGAATCTATTTATTATTGACATATTACTTTTATCGTCAAAAATAGAATTAAATGTAAAAAAGATATTTTCAAAAATATTAAATTTTGAATTTAAAATGTTTTATCCCTCTGGTTAATACTTCTGATTTTAAATACTATAACAAATATTATAAAATCATTGTTCAAAATTCCTGAGGATTAGAAGTTTTGAAGATAATCACACTTTATTTAACTGACAGAGTTTTTAAATATGTTATTAAATATGTTTAATTAATAGAAATTTGTTATTAAATATGTTTAATTAATAGAAATTTGATTTTCGGCATTGAATATTATTTTGTAATATATTAAGTAATTAAAATTAATGGGATATAAAATTAAAACAACTTCTCAAACTTCTCAAAAAGTTTTATTGGTAAATAAGTGAAGTTACAAATGTTCTACTGAAAATTGTACAATTTTAGTATCTGTAATGAAGGATCTACAGTGGTGTGAATTGAATTGAATCACCGAATGTTACTCAAATATTTTGGCATAATTGCCTTACTATGATTAAAGTAATTAAGCACCTTTCTAAAGAGCTTCTGTAGAATATTATGCTAATTTTATCCACAATAGAAATTTAGAAATTTTTGCTCATTATTAATAGATTTCATCCGTTTAAAGCTTTACTAAATTACCACATCCAACTAATAAAGTCTGTGTCACCCACAACCTCTTCATTTTTGATTTAGAGTTCTCAAATCGTTAAAATGTCATCGTGACAGTGTGAGATTAAATTGGCGAAAAAAAAAGGTGGTGGTGTGTGTGCATCTCTAAGATGAAGGCTTCCGAGTTTTGGACACGGCGAATGGCGCACCTAAAAGAAGCCACTACTGTCAAAGAAGCTAAGATTGGATTATCTACGTTGAGCAAGCGAATACCGTGAGAGGACAACGGATGATTGGAAAAAAGGTCTTTGCATAGTGGAAGTTCATATGCAACATGTCTTTGGAATGAAAAATTTTTACTCAAGTGCATATTGCCGGCAATCAAACATCCCACCTCAGTTAAGGTATGGGGTTGAGTCTGTCCTAGGAGTAGGCAGGCTACACATGTCTAGCATGATGATTGCCAAAAAGTTGCAAACATGGTATACCAATAATATTCATAATAATATTAAATTCGTCTGATCTGAAACCAATTGAGAACCTTTGGCGTAGGGTTTCCAATATCGTTTCTAGAACAATCGTACGACAAAAACTCACCTAATTTAAGTCTGATAAACGCATGGTTCTATTGCATTTTACGAGAACTGGAGAAGTCTTGTGAATGCCACCAAAGAGGTGCAAATTATTTTTCAAAAATAATGGTTGGCCAATTAAATATTAATCCAATGTAGAATTAGTGGATAACTTAAGTTAAAACAGATTATGTTGTGTATTTCTTGACATGTATTTGTTTTTGGATTTTGTGATTATCGATTATGTCAAGTGGTAAGGGTAAATCACCACAATTTCTGTGCAGCAAAATTAACCCCAAGTTATACGATCTAATCCCTATTATTATTGCAAAATAACAAAAAACGTAAATAAAACGAGTGAGTACAAAACATGATTAAATTCGACGGGTCTTGGACAAACGGCTATTAATTAGTAATGTAAATAACTCTGTGAGCTTAAAGCACGTAAACAAGGACAAACAAATAATAGAGGTAGTGCCTTAAGTACAATCCACGGACGTAAACAAAGCTGTCGCTAAAGTACCGACGACGGCTCCCATACAAGAAAGGAAATACAAATTATGAACAAAAACCATAAAGAACGAACAAAAAGTTGTAGATCAATCAAAGAGTAATTGGCAAAGGGAAACGAAGTAGAAATTAACCAAATAACAGAGGACCAAAATAAAAGAAAACGAAAAACCAGAAAAGGACAACGAAAACACAAGCGATATATCTCTAAGAAGTAAGAAGACTGCCAGGACACCAGAAAGTAGAACCAACTCAAAAGAATACCAAATCATAAGAAAGGATTATAAGAAAACAGAGACCTCCCTGAACACAAGAAATACAGAAATTGAAGAAATTAAAGAACTAATAAAGGAGATGAATACAAACATGATGGCGGAGAAGAAGCCAAGTAAAAGTAGGAAAGATGGGAAAAGGAGAAGAAACAACTAGAAGACACAATTGAAAAGCTGGAAGACAGATTGGAAGCAATGGAAAAGGAGAGTTGAAAGAATAACTTTGTCATAACAGGACTAAAAACATTAGGAAATATAAAAAACAACGTAGAGGTATTCGTAAAGGAAGAACTCACAAAATACAGTAATAAAGGCAACATATGGAATAGGAGAAATGGAATCTCTAAAAAGATCATGGTAGAAATGGACAACTGGGAGAACTAACAACAAATAATGGAGAACAAACATAAATTAAGAAACAAAGACATTTTTATCGAAAACGACCTAACACTAGAAGAAAAAACATCCAATAGAAAATAAGAGAAATAGCACGAGAAGAAAAAATAAAGGAAATATGGTGAAAATAGCCTGCAAAAAGTTAATCACATACGAATGAAAGAAAGGTACCGGATTAATAAAAACAAAATAAAACTGGAGAGGAACACCGTATCAAGAGCAGTGGCGATTCCAAAAACCACTAACACAAGACTCCTTAACAAGGTGCATTAACTCGATAACGACAAGGCAAAGGAAAAAGCACACGAGTAAGGAAACTAAAACAAAAATTTTCAACGGGAAAAACAACGACAAAGAACAATGAACAACAGATAAAAGAACCATGGGCACATGGAACATTAGAAGTACTTACACCGAAAGGAAGATAAAACAATTACTAAGAGAACTAAAAAGATGTGAGGTAGATATAATAGCAATACAAGAGACAAAACAAACAGAAACTTGGATTAACGATATAGGAGAATATACTTTTTTTAATAGTGGACATGAAAACAGAATGCTAGGGACAGATTTGATAACAAATGAAAGAATTAAAACCAAGATAATCAATTTTAAACCCATGAATGAAAGAACGTGTTACCTGAGGATATGAGGAAAATATAGGAAAATTTTCCTACTAAATATACTATACACGCACCAACAGAAGAAAAAGGTGAGGAAAAGGGCAAATTTTATGAAACCCTGGAACTGGAATATGAAAAAAATACCCAAACACGACATTAAAATAATACTGGGAGATGCAAACGCGAAAATAGGAAGAGAAAGGGCATATATACCAACAATAGGAAACCAAAGCATACCATACAACCACAAACGACAACGGTGAACGGATCATCGGATTCGCAATTGAAAAAAAACATTAGGATTAGAAGCACTCAATTTTAGCACAAAGACATACACAAAGGTACCTGGATATCACGAAACGGGAAAACAATAAATCAGGTCGGTCACATACTAATAGAGGAGCAACACGTTAACACTATTACAAACATACGATCGTATAGCGGAGCAGACAATGATTCTGACCACTTCTTGGTAAAAATAAAAATACACACAAGAGACTAAACTACGCTAAATTAAAAGCAGAAACAGCACAAACGGAATACATAAGAGAGATAAACTTGAAACTACAGAACCTGGAAAAAGAGGATATAAATAAATACTGGAAAACGCTAAAACAAGCAATAAATGAAGCAGCAGAAAAAACCTGATAAGAAAATACAAAAGCAAAAGAATCAAAATGCATAGACCAAGAGTGCTGGCAAGCAGTAGAACACAAAAAAACGCCAGGCAAAAAATGATATAGACGAACACAGAACAAGCGAAAATAAAATACACAGAGAAAAGGAACACTGCAATACAGAAATGTAGAAATAAAACTGTTGAGAAGACAAATAGAGGAAATAGCAGAAAACTACAAAAATAAAGCTAATAAAACTTTTTACACTAACGTAAACAATATCAAAAAAGGAGTAACGCACATGACAAAATTGTTCAGAGATAAAAGAGGAAATTTGATGAGACTCATAGAAAATATTAGAGAAATGGAAAGAACACTACAGAAGAACTAAATACTAACAGAGAGGAGTATGAAGAAACAGACGAACCAAAGTACAAGAAGAACTAGAAGAAAACGACCCACCCACGAACGAAGAAATAACAAGAGTAATACAGAAATAAAAGAACAATAAAGCAGTAGGCGAAGATGGAATACCAGCCGAACTAATAAAATATGTGGAAGAACTGCTAATCAGCAACATATGTAACCTAATAACAGAAACATGGCAAAAGAAAAATCCCAAAGGGATGGTCTGAAACCATAATCACACCAATACACAAAAAAGGGGACAAGACAGAATGCCGGAACTACACAGCTATCGCATTATTGGACGTAGCATATAAAACCATTAAAAGAGAGACTAGAGAAATATACAGAAAAGCAACAAGGGGAATATCAAGGCGGCTACAGAAAAGCGAGATCCACCATAGACCAAATATACACATTGAAACAGACACAAGCAAGCTGCTACGTATATAACACATATCCACGCTCCGTTCATAGAATTCAGGCAAGCCTATGACATAGTAATAAGAAAACAGTCGTACAAAATAATGCAAGAATTCAAAATACCAAATACCCTAACACGGCTGACTCAAATAACACTACAAAGCACGGACAGCAAGGTCAAAATATGAAGAAACCTTTCAGACAGTATCGAAACAATGGACTGGGACAAGGGGACCCCCTCTCCTCACTATTGTTTAACCTGGTACTTGAAAAAATAATATGAACTCGCAAATTAATTTTTTTTAATATGGACTTGAACAGGCTAAATTTGACCTATCATGCTAAAACACTTAGGAGAATGGATAGAGGGACATAATTGAATTGCCAAAAGATGCCTATAAACAGCTACCTTAAATTTTTTCATATCATAAGTGAGAGCAAAACAGGAACTAGGGAGATCATTCCAGAGTTTAGAAGCCGTGTAGAAGAAGATTTGTGCTGCATACTGATGATGTGCTACACCCGGTGGGCACAAACCTCCCAGGCGGCTAGACCAATCTCATCTAAACTTGGCAGGTTGGTGGGGGCTTCCCGGCACTTACAATAAAGCGGTTGGTGACATACCCGCGACGCCACTATTGGACATCATACGAACGGGCGGTCGTGGGAGGGGATTACGGATTCCGAAAACGGATTGAGGGGAGGGCGAAAATGCTTCGCTGTGCCGGGTGGCATATCTCCCGAAGGTCTCGACCGATTCGGCCTAAAGTTGGAGTACGTAGGAAGGGAATGTGCCGATTTCAGTAACGTCGTTTGCGGTAATCTCCGTAATGGAAGGTAGAAAGAGGAGAGGGCGTTCGACGAAGGGCATCGGATCAGACGGTAAATAGAGAGATATGCGCCTTCAAATTCTGAAGAGACTCATTGTGTTTTTGCGATATCAGGAACGGTAAGTCAGATTTTGACGAGATAGTGTCTTTGATTCATCTCAACCTCCTAAAATTATAAAGGTTTGGGCGAAGTCGGATAGGGTGAGGACGGGGTTTAAGGGGGGGCGCTTTACTATAACATGCACTACCGCTCTTTACCTTTGGTTTATTATGTTCAACGTGGGATCAGTATTCTAGATCGCGTCGATATCGAAGGGCGTATAGTCATAAGTAAATAATTCATTTGAATAAACTGTATTTTCAATTACAAAAAATTGGTAGCCAAAAGGTGTTGGATGTAAATGAAATTCGTTGTACTGTTTAAGATTTGAAACATTAGATTTCTGCGGTTATTTATTATACTGAATCTCTTTTATTTTCAAGATAACAAAACTACTCAAAAGGTTAAACCTTTTAAGGATAAATAAATGGTATCACACATGTTGTACTGCGAAATGCAGTTTTGTTATATGTAAAAAGGATGTCCAACCATCATAAGTAGAGCTAAATAATTCAGTTGAATGTGCTATATTTTCAGTTACAACAATTTGGTAAGGGGTAGAGAATTGAAGTTGAAAAGTGTTAGATGTAAATGAAATATTGTGTTGTACTGTTTAAGATTGAAGCATTAGGTTTCTGGGGTTACTTATTATACTGAATGTACTTTTATTTTCAAGGTAATAAAACTTCCAAAAGGTAACGCATAATAGTTAATTATTTTTAAGTAAATGATTCATTAAATTGTCTTACCAAATACTATTCGAGCTTGTGTTTTACTTTCATTTTGACAGAACTCAAGCTTTGTTGCTTTTAGGTAAAACGACTCGAGCAAATAACAAAAGGTAAAATCACAACACCGAATTACCATGTTATTTGCTCTGGTCAATTACCAAGCAACAAAACTTTCGTTCATTTTAAAATGGAAGTTTGTCCGAATAAACACAAGCTCTTATGTATTACCCGCGAAAATTTAATTCATCTGTCAAAAACAATGCATTCTAGTATACGTTTTATCACTTTCACATCGGATATACTGCTAGTAGGTATGTTTCCAAGTGGATAAACTAGATGTTGATATGTTTTCATGGTAAAGATAGTTAAATTCTATCAGTAACACTTAAAATATAGTTTATTATTTTTAATTCAATGATTCATTAAATTGTCTTACCAAATACCATTCGAGACCAAAAGCTCAAATCGCTCCACCTTCGGTGACGTGCATTTGCCATGTAATTTGCTCTCGTCAATTACCAAGTAACAAAACTTTCCTTTGTTTCAAAATGAAAGTTTGTCCAAATAAACACAAGCTCTTATGGTATTACCCCCGACTATTGCACTATAGAAATAGTCACCTTCATTTTGTGTTCTTGTTTTTGTATTTCTATATTCAGTTAGTAAAATGTTTTCTAATTTTTATTGTGTAATTAATTTAATTTACGCGGACAATATCTTCCTAAATATAACACTACCTTAATAAAGACTGCTATTTTTGTTGCTAAATTTCTCTAATATTTTACAATTTGATTCGACATCATTTTGGCATTAATAGTCTTCGATTAAAGCCCTCGAGCTAATCAGATTATTAATGCCAAAATTATGTCTCATCTAATTAATACTAAAATATTTTCAAAATTTACATGGAACAAAAATAGCCGACCCTTTATCAGGGCCTTGGTATATTAACCTGGATTGTTACATTATTATGTACTTATGCAATAATTGCTTACTTATCATGTATCACTATAGTTTGGTTAAAAAGTCAAATGATCATTTAAACCATTCTACAGACATATAATGTTATTAATAATAAAATTTTCATTAAAATAAAAGTTTTTGGTAAAAAAAATATCATGAATGTGCGAATTGATAATGGATGACAAACTAGCACAGAATACTTTTATTTCTGATTTATTTACTTAAAGGCGCTGGACATTTTCTATTTTTATTACATGTTTACTGTAGGGTTGTGTGAGTTAAACTGGGCCGATATTTTATAAGTTGAAGGTAGCATAGCTATCGAAGGACACCATTTATTATTATAGATATGGTTCAAATAACTTTTCTCTAATCAACAACTCGTTTTATGTTGCTAATTTAGCTTACCATTATGTAGTAGATTCAAATTTCAACTAAACTGTTGACTGTTTTGCATGCAATAAATGAATAACTATTTATAAGTGTTCTTCCATCTTAGTTGACAATTGTTTTTTTTAGCTCAATTTCTGTCGCCCTGGCTGTTATATATGCCCAACTTAAGGAGCAAGTAATTTGCATTTTTGTACGCTGTACAAGAAATGTTGTATTTTTATCCAACTTTTGGTAATGTTTTAGTTGCCAAGCTAATAGGAAGAGATGTAATAGTAAAATTGTCGACTCAGCATATTACTTTCTAATTTTCGCAACTATTATAAATCGAAACAATTATCTGTTCTATAGCATTGAGAAATTTACCATGTTTGAATTTTATATACATAGCTGTTTAACTTTCTTATCTTATCTTTCTTCAAATCAAACTAAATGATTGTACTATAGCTATAATATTAATATAATTTTTAATTACATATTTACCTTTGAACTTATTCGTTCATAACAAAAACTTATAATAATATAGCTATAATAATTTGCTTGAAAACTTGCAGTGGCCTGTATTTGTTTTAGTGAGTGTGGTATTTGATCGACCAAATGGTACCTAATAATTCAGTAATTAAATAATATATTTTTGATTCGTTAGTATTGATACTCTTGTAAGTAACTTTCAAAAAATTTATTTGAAAGGTATTTTTATTAACAAATACTACATTCAAAAAAACTATAGTGCTTGGAGGGTAATGTTAGTTGATTTTTGGGCTTTGTGTTCTCTTATAAGGTAAATGTATCTTGCTGTGTGGGATATTGATAAACAAAGCAACGCTTAATTCCTTTATGTAACAATGTGGTATGCATATTCCAGTTTTTCGTTTCCTACAGTGTCATTCACTTTGACTTTACTTTTGAAAAATATTCAACAAAGGACAAACTATTCCAGTACTCATTGTAAGCTAGGATGCGTTTCACTGCAACTCAAATAAAATCGACTCATGTCGTTTAGTACGTAATTGGATATCAGTTGGCAATGGTAATTAAAGCTGGTGGCGCTGCGTTCGTTTTCATTAGGACCGTGGTAATAAGTAGTTTGTTTTGTGTATGAGTAATTCGAAAACTTAAGCTTATGATATACTTTTTTCACCGACTGTTATGAAATTATTCCACTGATGGTGACATTAATTTCCACCATCAATTATTTAATTGTTAGTGAAAGTATATCTTACAGTTCCAAAATTTGAGCGGTAGTAGAGTGAACGCGTTTTGTTACTAACCGTGAATTTGCTCGTTGAACATAGTCATAATTTTATCGCCCTGTTTTTTACCGCATTTTCAGAGGCGTAGCGTGGAAGGGGTGGCAGATAATATGCCGGACAGGGCGTCCTTGGGATATGACGGCAAGTAAGAAGCAATAAGGGAAAAAATCTCGTGATGATGTGTTTCAGTTTATTTTAAGCTTACGTAACGCAGCGCTGGCGGAAAGCTCCCAAGGAGTGCAAAATAGTTAATCGCGTCGGCGAAGGCGTTTGTTTCTGTATGTGTATTGGCATTTTTTGGGAAATTTGTATTGACTATCAACTAAATTACAATGTTTCAAATTTTCAGAGTTAGTTAGACCCAGTTAGGCGTTCTCGGTATTTTCTGTTTAAACAGTATAAACGTAAATGTGGCCAGTAAATCGCAAATCTGTTGAAATCGCCGTCTGGAATTGGAATAAGTTTGGTAACACCTATTCGCAAGAAATATTTAAGTTCAATGTATTGTAACGTACACCGTCACTGGTCAATGCCTCACGGAACGCTACTGACAGGGCGTACCAAATTGTTTGGATAACGATATTCACAGAGCAGCTACGCGCCTTGCTGGAAGCAGGGCTTGATAATTGTGCAACATCTGGTTCCGAGTCCGTGGAAGTTACTCTTGCCGACAAAGCTACCAGAGGAGATAATAGAAGACTTACTCGTAATTGGTTTTTCCCAACCTAGCCAAATGGAGAGAACTTTAGCCAACCTGGATGGTGTGCTCTCCCTCCAAGGCATCGTTATTTTGTTTCTGTTGTTAGCTCTTTAGAACGAAAACTTCCAATGATTCAGGATTCAACATATCCATTGGTTTTACAATGTGGTGTAAGATGAAGTCGAAAGTAGCTGAGCGCGAAATCAACCAGTTCCACCTAGACAATTTAGAATTAGAAAAATTTGGAAATCGGACTTGAAGCAGAAATGCTATTGACAACGAAGCGCAAAACGTTCTTATAAAAAATGTACAAAAGTGACGAGACGTTCTAAGAACAATACTCGCTGAATTTCGGTTTTTAGCTAACCAGAGTTTTGCACTGCGAGGTGATAGAGAGAATGTGGATTACAGTGACGGCATCGGTAACTGAGGAAACTTTAGAAATCATTTATCGATCAATCAAATACGATGCGGTGTGTCAACACCTCACACTGCTCAAATTAGGAAAAAGGCGTTCAGTGTCCTACTTATCGGCCGTAATACAAGTGTAAATCAACTACTTGGGGGATCATGTTCGAGCAAGAATTAGAAGCTAGTGTTTCTCCAATATACTTGATAGTACACTCGATTGTGCCTACAGGGACCAACCAAGTCAAATTCTACGCTTTGTGAAATCGTTAGTCGATTTCATTAAGACCAAAGGCAAAAATGTTGAAGACATGGTAAACACAATTCTTGTGAAGATCGACAACCACGGTCTCGATACTCAGGATTGCCACGGCCAAACGTTCCAATACTGCAGTGATGTCCTGGATTCACACCAGAGTGCAAGCGCGAAGCAAGGCTGAGTACGTCGTCTGCACTAATCATTCATTGAAGTTGCTTGGCGTAGATGCTTCTTCCTTCGCACTAGATTCTGTCACTTTTTTCGGAACGGTTGAGCCGGTGTTCGTATACTTTTCTTCCTCAACATATGCTAGACTTCAGTACATTTATTATAATTAGTAGTTCTACACCTTAATCTACCTATAATATAAAGCTTTTCCCCTTAAATGTTCCATGACATCTGGTTGAAACTCACTATTATCCTTAATACGACGTCCCCTAAGATCTTTTTTTTAATTAGAAAATATTACGGAATCCTATGAATCATGTATTTCGGAACTAGGTGCCATATCTTTTTAGAATTTCGTATGTAGTGTTTTAATTGCTTAATGTATGCACTTTTTTGTTGCTTGATTGCAAAGGTTAGACAGTTTGTTCTATCTTTCTAATATCATCTATGCTCTTCTCTTTTGATCCTCTGAAACATTAGAAAATATTTTGTTTTCAGTTTAATTGTTTCTGTAAGGTTTCTACCTTTTATTTAGAATGGTTATTGTTTTGAGATGTGCATAGCATGAATATTATCATTTATCACCAATTCTATTTATTTTATTCCAGTTTACCTTACATCATACTCAAAATCAGAATATTTAATATTCTTCAAATTCCTGTAGGTAGTGTTTGGTTTCTCTGCTTTGTATAAGAATTTAGACAACAAAACACTAGTCTGTTATCGGACACATTTTCACTTTCTAATACATCGTATTTTAGAGGCTTTATGGTTCTTATTTTCTTTATGGTTGTTATTCTTGTCGGTTCATTAATAATTTGCTGCAAATTGAAGGTATAATCCGTTTGAGTAAACTTTGATTAAATCAGATTCGTACTTTATTTAATAATACACATTCAGATTTTCTTTTTTGCACATAACGTTAAAAGGAGAAAGAATTTGCAAGGATATTATATTGGATTACGCATTTAGTATGGATATTTCAACGTATAACGCATTCAATCCCAACGTAGGAGATATTAGGGAACGTGTAGGCGTATGAATGATAATTAGGTATATGATTATTTTGAACACAACTTCTTTTTTAAATGGTAAATCTTGAAAGGGTTTGTATTTTACGCCACTAGTTTTAATTTAAATGCCGTAAATAGCGTTTGAATAAAGAAGTGAGAGTACTCACGATAACAGATTGATTTATTTAATAGGTTTTCTTTGTAAATGTAAACCCTATCATGGTTTTATATAGTGTTAAGTTTAATAATGCCACCTATATTCAAGAGTTTGCGTAAAATAGGAAGTAACAGATTTGGAATTAATAGAAAAAGTTTTTACTTAAGAGATACTAATTTAATTATATCATGTAGAAATTAAATGTAAAGTTAGTATTTAAATTAAGTAAGACGAACAAAATATCGATCGTTTACAAAAGCACAAAAAGGCGATAAAACCCGATAGGGATCGAATTAAATGTCAACCCTGTCAATTAATGTTATTGACTACATTTAAATTTAGGTACGGAAGGAAAGGGCCACGTATTTGATCCCCTCCCCAAGGGGGAGGGCGGGCAGCTCGAGCTTTCCGAGCTACTTCAGCCACAATCATGGATTGTCAGCATACAAACATACATTACGTATATATGCATGGTGGGATTAAGAATGGGTATGGTCAGGATAGGATTCTGAGGGGGAAAATACTACCCCAGCATTCTCCTAAGTAGCCGCACATGGTGTGCATATACGCCGTGACCATGCCGCTACATGTGTATGAGGGAAACCCCCTGAAAAAACCTCATACAAGGTAGACGGTAACGGTAATCGAACCCATTACCTCCCGAATGCTAAGCAGGTCGTGTCACCACTACGCTACCAGCTCGGTATTTAGGTACGAAAAAGTACACTTAAGACTGCCATGTGACTGGAGCTTAAAAACAAACCGCGCCGACCAACCGAGAGTCTTCAATGGAGCATCACGCCAACATGTGCTCTCTGATCTAGTTAATTAGGCCATTTACATTCTTTCGGGTTTAAACGCATTGTGCTAAAATGTGCAAACAATTCGTGTATCGGTTAAATAAATAAATTGTTATGTGCAGGAAAAGGTAGTAACTGTGATAGAAATATTTTTTTTAATAAATAAATAAAAATTTTTCAAATTAAGAAAAAAAAATGCTTCGGCAGATTTAAATAAATGACAAGTTCGCAATTAATATACGAAACTGATAACGCTTTAATTAATGAGCAGCTTTTATAAAGTAACGTTTAAAAGGAAATGAGTGTCAAAGATACTTTTTCAATGATACTGACATCATGAATTACTTTAATGTAGTTTTGTGGAAGAAAAACGTGCTTTTAATATGAAGTAATTGAAAGAAAGTTAAGGACAGTTTGCGATATTTAACTATCGCAAACTAAGAAACGATCGGAGTGTATTATCGATAAATAAAGGAAGGGACCGGTTGACGTGTAAAGTGTGGATTGCAAGAAATAATTGACTAGTGAAAGGAGTCAATTAACTGATATTCGAAGTCTGTGTGAGGTAAATTAATACAAGTGTTTATGACATTACTGGAAGTTGTGGGTAGGTGAACAAAATTTAAAACAATGGACAGCTGTAAATTTGGATTAATTCGATTAGGTACATTTTCTTCTAATTTAAAGTTTAAAACAATACAAGGTTTAACTAATATAACTAAATTATTTATTTTCCGGTTACTCCCTCTGTATTACACACGTTTAATTACTCAGATTTTCTGTCTCTCACACGTCAACTAGCTCAACTCATCACCGCTTGCTTAACACATATACACTGAGATGCCTTATGTTCGCTCTGATTCGTGGTTGAAGACGAAAACTTGATTGGTGTCGAATTTGAACAAATCCTTTGTTGGTACACGCGTATTTCTTCTTCAGCTGGTAATAAAGTAGGGTTGCTCTTTAAGATCGGAAGATTTTTCTCTTCTGTCATCTTTTATTCTCTTTATACCATACAAATCTGGCGTAACCTGAAACCAATAAAGTTTCAGTGTGATGGGATAGTAAAACAGTAAGTAATATTTATTATTACATAGTAAATAATGTGTTATAAGTGTTTTATAACTGTGGTTTCATATTAGTTCAGTTGATCGGCCTATTTCCACAGTTTTTGTTTTCTAGCGCGACGTTTCGGAAGCGGACTGAGGATTGTTTTGGACTTGAGTCGAATTCATATGTTATGATTTTTTCCCAAGCACTTGACTACCTACCTAAGATTCAAACTTTGGTACCTTTCACCTACAAGTCTGACATCTTTACCGCTGAGTCACTAAGTAATCCAATATATATTTTTTAGAACATATATATATATATATATATATATATATATATATACACACACACACACATATATATATATATATATATATATATATATATATATATTGCGATGGTTATAAATAGGTGTAATAGAGGGGGTAGAGTTTTATCGAGTTCAAATATTAGATAGTATGCAAGTTCAAATAAAGTTGAAGAAGTTGTACAATTTGTTATGAGGAAAATATAGTATACGAATATAAACATATGGTTTTTATACAACAAAACAGGTTTTATGGAGTTTGCACAATGATGTTGTATTCATAAAAGCATTGAGCTATGGCAGTAGCATGTTAAAAAGGTCAACACGATACATATTAGTGTGTTAAAGATAAATAAGAAATTTCACATGTAAATCAATATAATTAAGCAATTAAACACATTATAGATATTGATTACATGAAGTAGAATAATCCTAACGTGTAAAACATGTATAATAATTGCATAAAAACTCTGCAAACTATAAAAAGGGTTATGGTACGAAGACGTTATGTTGGTAGATTATAGACTAAGTGTTTAAAAAGTGCTGAAGAAGTTAAAGTGCCTTAGAAACATCTAAGAACATGAACAACACATCTACAGTGTGAAATTAACGATATAAGTACAATTTGTGTTCAAAAACTTACAAAATGTTAACATGGAACAAGTTTAAGGTGACCATTTAATGGAAAATTCAACAACACATGTGAGTTTATTTTATTATCATAACCTAACAAATTGCATTGAGTATTCTTTTGATGTCCTGTATTTATGTTTTTTTTTAATTTGTGTATAATTGTTGTGCGACGACGTGTATCAATATCTGGAAAGGTAATGAACAAGTGTAATCATAAATATAATAATTCTAATTTAAAGAAAATCAAAATCGTACTTACTAGTTGCACATATTTCAGTTTAGCAAGGATGTAGCGCATGCATACATTTTGCAAATTCCATAGAAGTCTGTTACAGGTTAAAGCAAATAATTGCAAAGAATTATTAAATTTTACACATGAAAATGTGTGAAAATAATTTTTATGATTTCACGTTAATATTTCAATTTATAATTAACAGGTTAAATGTATTATTTTTATTTGCCAACAAAATTCAATTGAACTCTATCCCCAAGTATATACTTATTAAATTAAATAAATAATTATCAAGTCAATTATACATTGCAAATATTGGCGCCCAACGTGGGGCCAAATTAGTTGGCAAATTAATAAAAAAAAATTATTAGCGGATTTGAATTTTGTTTTGTTATTTTTTTGTGTTACATTTAGGATAAGTAAGTTGAAGATTAGGAAAGTTGCATAATTTATATAGGTTAAATTTTTGTATGGAAGATAAAAGAGTGACTAGGTCAGGTAAGATTTACGGGACAAGAATTTTAAATTTAGAAACACAAGAGGATGAAATTAACCAGGAAAACAAAATGAACCAGGATAAAATTGAAAAGGGTCAAAAAGGACAACAGGAAGGAGAATGGAGTCAGATAAAAGAAAATAAAGGGTTGGATACAGAAATGATTATAGCCATGTTCCAACAAATGAACAATAATATAATGAAAGCAGAGGAAAATAGAAAAGAAGACATGCGAAAAACAAATGAAAAATTGCAAGAAAACAGTATAAAAATGGAGGAAAAATTCGATAATTTAGAACGAAACAGAAAAGAAGACATGCATAAAGCAGAGGAAAATAGGAGCGAAGATATGAGGAGATTGGAGGAACGTATAAGTCCACAAATGAGTAAGTGGGCAAATGAGAAGGAAAAATTATTTAATAAAATGGAGGAGACAAAGGAAGAGCTAACCCGGGATATACAGAATGAAAATGAGAAATTATGGGGGACGATTATAGAAAACAAGGAAGAAGTGGATGAAAAATTAGAAAATATGGATAAGAGCATACGAATAGAAAGTAATTTGAGAGAAGAAGCATCCCGAGAGATGAACAACAGAATGCGGCATATGCAAGAAGTAAACGAACAAATGTGTTTTCAAGCGGAAATAAATAAATCAAACAATAAAAAGCAAATGGGGGACATATGTGATAAATTAAGGATACATGACCATGATTTGGAGGAATTGAAAGAAAGAGAGCCAGGGAGAATGTTACCTGTAGGTTGGGAACATTACATGTATGGACAGGAGCTACCATACAAATTTGAGGGCAGGAAATATGATTCACCGATGCTATTCATTAAGAACATTGAGGAATATTTTACTGAGATAAGAAACAACAAGAGGATGCGATTGAGAAAAATGTTGAAGGAAATGCTGAATTATGGTACAACCTGGTGCAAGAACAATGTACAGAGTATGAGCAGTTTAAAGAATTGTTCATTAAACAGTACTGGAGCGACGTGCAACAAAATGTCATTAGGGAAGAATTTTCAAGGGCCAGATATGATAAAAACCAAGGAAGATGAAGAAATATCAAATAGCGAGATATTTTACACCATCTATGAATGAGCAGGAAATGGTGCAATATTTAGCGAGGCAGTTAGAAAACAATGTGGTAGAAAATATCATACTCCAGAACATTCGGGACGTGCCATCGCTACTGCAATTTTTACGAAGGTACGATGCGTACGAGCAGCATCAGACGAACAACAACAGGAGGGAATATAATTATGGAAATAACAGGGATAATAACAGAAATGGCAGGGAGCAATTTAATTACCAACAAAGAAGAGGAGGATATCACAACGGATATGATAGAAGTAGATTTAATAATAACCAAGGAAGATTTAATGGACAAAATAGGGATAACAACAGAGAGAATCAGATTAGCAGAGAGGATCGACAGAGAGATAACACGAAAAGGGAAAATAGACGACAATACCAGGATATTATAAATGAGCAGAACCATCAGGTGGACAATAACCACATCACGGTGTCAAATACAGTACCGGAAACACAGAATAACACCACAAATAACGTCACGCAAGAGACGGATTTTTCATAAACAGCATCCTCGTACGTAATATTAAAACAAATTATCAACACCCAATGGAATTTTTACGCACGGACCAATTTACAAATCAGAATAATAAATTAAAATTAAAACTAACATTTATAAATATCAAAATTATAAATTTTATTTTAAAAGGGTTAATTGACACAGGGTCAGAAATTTCTTTAATTCAAGAAAAGATTATTATAGAAAATAGCGAATTGTTTAAAATGAAGTCATGAAAATAAACAAATTGGAGGTCATAGCGGCAACAAATAAGAAAATCAGCACCATAAATAGAATGCTGAACACTGATGCTAAGGTAGGGACATAAATATCAAACACAATGGTTTATAACAAGCAAATTAAAACTTGATGTAATTATTCGCATGAACATGATAAAACAACTTAAGATGACAATCGATGCCTAGAAGATGAAAATTATGGTGGGAAAAGAAGAAATAGACTGAATACAGCCCAAAGATAAAGAAATAAATTTAAATAAACCGCATATCCAGTATATGAAAATAGAAAATGTAATTAAGGATACATGTAAAATATATCAAGTATAAAGGAAACGTTATAGGTTTAATTAAGAATAATTTAGTGTTAATAGACGATCAGCCTAGTTTAGCGAAGAAGTATGTACATCATGTAAAAGTGTCGGATGAAACTCCATTTCATAACAAAATTTACCCAATTCCATATGCTACAAGGGAACAAGTTAAGAAAGAAATTTCTGAAATGTTAGAAAATGGTATTCTTGAACGTTCTAAAACAAGCTATTTAAATCTATTGGTTGTTGTGAAAAAAAAGGATGATAGTATTCGTTTATGTTTAGATGCAATGAAGCTGAATTCAAGATCCAAACCACAATATGAAACTCCTCACAATATGGACATTTTATTAAATAAGATTTGGGAAAGGAAAATATTCACGAAACTCGATTTAAAAAATTCATTTTGGCTAATACCTCGTAAATATACAGGTTTTAGCGTGGAAGGTGAAACATTTCATTGCAAGGTGGTACCGTTTGGACTTAGCTCGTCATCAGCAGCATTAGTTAGGGCAATGCAACAGATTTTAAATAAGTATGAACATTTTTGCATGCACTACATTGATGACTTATTAATTTAGTAAGGATATGGAAGAACATTGTGAACATATTAAAATCATTATGGAAGCTTTAGCACAAAATGGTTTAAAGTTAAATTTAGATAAGTGTAATTTTTTTAAAGAAAAAGTGATGTATTTAGTATATGAGATAGGACAAACAGGTGTAAAATTAAATGCAGAACGTTTATTAGAAATAAAAGAATATCCACGACCAAGAAATTTAAGGACATTAAGAGGATTTTTAGGAGTAGTTAATTACTATCGCAAGTTTGTGCCAGAATATGCTAAATTATCCATTCCGTTAGTGGAGCTGCTAAAGAAGAATGTTAGATGGAAGTGGGACGATATTCAAGAAACAGCATTTTTAAGTATAAAAAGAAGTTTATACGACAACAGGATATTGAGACATCCAAATTTTAATTTACCTTTTATTCTAAAGACTGATGCTTCATATTATGCTATTGCGGCAGAATTAAGCCAGAAGCAGGGAGTGGAACAGGTTTTTTATCAAGAGTGTTAAAGGCCCACGAAGTGAAGTATACTACCACAGAAAAAGAATTGTTGGCAATCATGTACGCTGTAAATAAATTAAGATTTTACCTATTAAGAAATAAGTTTAGTATAGAGACGGATAATTCAGCCATTACTTTTATGAAAACCACGAATTTCACAAACCACAGGATGTATCATTGGTCACTGTTATTGCAGGAATATGATTTCGACATTTGTCATCGACCAGGAAAGGAGAATGTTGTAGCGGATGCGTTGAGTAGAAAGGATAATGTGGAAATGAAAGAAAATAAAGTTTTGTGTGCTTTTGAACAAATAAAACCAAGTTATTTAGTACAGGAAATTATAAGAGCTCAAGATTCACCAAAAATAAGGGAATTAAAGGAGAAAATTCAAGAATCACAGGAGAAAATTTATAAGGATTATAAGATTGTGAATGAAAGCGTTGAAAGAATTCAATAGGAGGCAATTAGTAGTTGTAGATGAAGATGTGACTAAGGTTATTATAACGGATATACACAAAACGTATGGACATTTAGGGATTAGGAAGACATGGATGATTTTTAGAGATAATTTTTATGCAAGGAAAGATATAAATATTGTTAAGACGATTATAAATAAATGTGAACTTGGTATATTAGCGAAGGAGAGGAACCATACTAACCTAAATATTGTGAAGAGTATAAAAGTAAGTGAGCCGATTGAAATAATAGCTATAGACTAAATTGGAAATTTAATACGTGGACAGTATGGAAATAAAAATATTTTAGTGATAGTCGATATTTTCTCCAAGTTTGTTAAATTATACCCAAGTAGAGCATGTACTTCAAGTCGAGCTATAATTTCAGTAGAAAAATTAATACAAGAAACAGGAAGACCTAGAGCAATACTAGCTGATAATGCAACTTACTTTAGAGGCCCAAAATTTATTAAGAAATTTCAAGAGAATGGCATTAAAGTATATTTTTGTTCAATAAGACATCCTTAACGAAATCCAGCGGAACGCTACATCAAAGAGGTAATAAAATTTCTGAGAATTTTCAGTCACAAGAAACATAATGCATGTAAAGTACATGGAGATTGTAGAAAAGTGCATCAATGAAGTTCCGAATGTAAGAACGGCGGTGGCATCGATTACATTAATGAAAAGAATTATACCAAAGAGACCGTGGAGAAAACAACAAGATGAGGTGGAAGTATAAGAGCTAATACAAGAAGTCAGGAATAGATTGTGGACAATTTTGAATAAGTATGTCAAGAAGCAAATGGAGAAAATTAAGAAAAAAGTGAAATTTAAGGAGGGTGATTTAGTTAATATAAAAAGGTTAACTGCAGCGGATAGGGCGCATAAAACATGTGCAAAATTACTTTTGCCATATGAAGGACCTTTTCGTGTAAATAAGTGTTTTGGTGATACCCCATATGAATTAAGTAGCGTTGAAGATGGTAGTATAAGGGGAAAATTTCATATTTCCATGATCTATCCATATTTAGGAACAGAGTAATAGGTAGGGCAATTAAAGAATAAAATATTTTATTCATTACGTTCAAAACTATATTCATTCTTAAATTGGGGAATTTGCGATGGTTATAAATAGGTGTAATAGAGGGGGTAGAGTTTTATGCAGTTCAAATATTAGATAATATGCAAGTTCAAATAAAGTTTAAGAAGTTATACAATTTGTTATGAGGGAAATATAGTATACGAATATAAACAAATGGTTTTTATACAACAAAACAGGTTTTATGGGGTTTTCACAATGATGTTGTATTCATAAAAGCATTGAGCTATGGCAGTAGCATGTTAAAAAGGACAACACGATACATATTAGTGTGTTAAAAGATAAATAAGAAATTTCACATATAAATCAATATAATTAAACAATTAAACACATAACAGATATTGATTACATGAAGTACATTAATCCTAATGTGTAGAACATGTATAATAATTGGTGCAATGCATAAAAACTCTGCCAACTATAAAAAGGGTTATGGTACGAAGACGTTATGTTGGTAGATCATAGACTAAGTGTTTAAAAAGTGCTTAAGAAGTTAAAGTGCCTTAGAAACATATCTAAGAACATGAACAACACATGTGCAATGTGAAATTAACAATATACTTAAATACAATTTGTGTACAAAAACTTACAAAATGTTAACATGGAACAAGTTTAAAGTGACCATTTAATGGAAAATTCAACAACACATGTGAGTTTATTTTATTATGATAACCTAACAAATTGCATTGAATATTCTTTTGATGTCCGGTATTTATGTTTTTTTTTTAATTTGTGTATAATTGTTGTGCGACGTGTATCAACATCTGGAAAGGTAATGAACAAGTGTAATCATAAATATAATAATTCTAATTTAAAGAAAATCAAAATCGTACTTACTAAGTAAAGATCGTTGTTGGAATTTTGACTAGTTGCACATATTTTAGTTTAGCAAGGATGCAGCGCATGCGTACATTTTGCAAATTGCATAGAAGTCTGTTACACGTTAAAGCAAATAATTGCAATTAAATTTTACACATGAACATTTCCTTGTGTGAAGATAATTTTTATGATTTCACGATATATATATATATATATATATATATATATATATATATTATGATTGTGGACCTGAACAGGCTAAATTTGGCCTACCGTGCTAAAGCACTCAGGAACACTTAGGAGGATGGATAGAGGGATAATGAATTGCCAATAGATGCCTATGAACAGCTACCTTAAATTTTCTCATATCATAAGTGAGAGGAAAGCAGGAACTAGGGAGATCATTCCAGAGTTTAGAAGCCGTGTAGAAAGATGTGGATTGCACCCGTTCGGTACGACAAGTGGAGATTTGTACTGCATACTGATAATGTGAATGAGCGAATCGAGTATTTCTCGCAAAGATAGCCCGAGATGGTATCAAAGAATATAATTCAGCAGCACAATAGCCGTTGTAATAACGATAATACAAAGAAAAAACTGAAACCATCCTTCTATGCTCAAGGGACTGTATGTGAGAAGTTAAGGACGGGTCATTTATAAGCCTAATCGCTCTCTTTTGAATACGATCAACGATATCGAGAGCGTATTGGGGAGCACTAACCCAGAGGTGAGAATTATATTCCAGACGAGGCCGAACTTGGGCCTTATACAGCAGAAGGAGTTGTCGAGAGGTAAAGTACTGCTTAGATCTGTACAAAAAGCCTATTTTACGAGCAGCTGTTTTGGTAGCTGACAGAAGATGGTCAACCCATGAGAGATTTGAAGATACAGTCATACCCAACAGAGTAATAGAGTCTGAACACTTAAGAACTGAGCCATTCATACTTACAACAGGAAATGATCGATCTTTTTTGGCGGAAACAAGGCAATACTGAGTTTTGTTAGCATTAAATTTAACTAGATTATTGCTTCCCCATTCGAGAATACTTTGAATGTTTTTGTCTTTTCAGCTTTAATTTCTTGATTTGACATAGAAGGTGGATTTTCACTATGAGTAGACTGAGATGAACTACAGTGAAGAGTGCTACCGTCAGCAAAGCAATGGATGGGGTTAGTTGTTGAAGAAATAAGGTCATTTATGTACAGCAGAAAAAGCGTAGGCGCTATAACGGATCCCTGTGGTACTCCCGCGTTAATGCTAACTTTTTTTGAAAAAAGCCATCAACTACGACACGTATTCGTCTTTTATCAAGGAAACTAGAAACCCAGTTGATGAGCGTATCATTTAACCCAAACGAGGTGAGTTTGGCAAGTATACACTTATGCCAAACTTGGTCAAATGCCTTTGAGATATCTAAAGCGACTACTACTGTTTCACCGGACTGCTCTACTGTATTGTTCCAAACCTGGGTCACATATGAAAGAAGATCACCTGTTGAACGACTTTGCCTAAACCTATATTGGTGGTCACTAAGGAGTTTGTTTGTTTCAAGGAACGTGAGCAGTTGCTGATTGATGGCTTTTTCCATGATTTTAGACAAAATGGAAGTGATGGCAATTGGTGGGTAGTTTGAGGGATCGGTCTTATCGCCTGTTTTGGGAATAGGTTGAACATTTGCTAACTTCCATGATGAAGGGAATTCCCCAGAAGACAGAGATCGTATAGAGCTTAGATAGGACTGGTATTAGTTCAGGGGAACATTTCTTTAAGACAATAGCTAGGATACCGTCTGGGCCTACTGATGATCGATTCCAAGAGCTTGTACCGAAAATGAATTGGTTTCATAGCGTATGAAGAAGAGTTGACTAGGGTCACATCTTTTCCGGAATCATTGAGACACGAGTTTGATGCAAACAAATCCACAAAAACGTTGGCTTTGTCTACAGAATCAGCAACTACCGATCCGTCAATAGATGTCAGGGGGGGAAGTGAAGATGTTCCAAAGTTTTTACTAATGGCTTTAGCTAAAGACCAAAATTTACGACTGGCTAAAGGAGATGTAGCTAGTTCATTGCATTTTCGTTGTTCGAACAACTTTTTAGTTTTAGTGATGACACTTTTGCAGATATTTCTGGCACCAACGTATTCTACATGACTGTCGACCGATTTATTTGATTTCCATTTAATGTAATATTTATTTTTTAAAGATATTGCATCAGTACATGCCTTATTGAACCAGGGTTGGGAACGTGAATAACCTATACGGTACTGTTTTTTGGGAATGTATAACTCCATTCCCATGAGGATGACTTCAGATACTGAAAGAACGATCTCCGAAGAAGAGGACGACTTTAAACAATATTCACGCCATGGAAAGGTTGCAAAGAAATCCCTTAAATTACTCCATCGAGCTGACTTAAAACACCACAAGGTTCTATCGGTTTTGCGAACAACAGTAGAATTAGGTACAGTAGAAATGATTTCTATTAGACAATGGTCGGAAAGACCTAAAGGCGAAAGAACGGAAGTTTTATAAACAAGAGGGTTTGATGTAAGAAAGAGATCTAGAAGATGTGGAGTGTGGTTAGGGGGATTCTTGTGGGTTCAGAATCATTTGTGTGAGATCATATGAAATAGCAAATTTTTCTGCACTATGACTAGCAGGATTTGTAGTAGATGAAAACTGAAGCTAATTAGAGTTATGAACATTGAAATCGCCTACAATTGAGATATCGCAAGATGGAAACTGAGACAGCAGATAGTCAACTTTCATACTAAGGTAATCGAAGAAGTCTTGAAAGTTACTGTCTTAGGAGACCTATAAATGCAACAGTAGAATTTCATAAAATTAGGATCAGAATGTTTAAACCAAATCACGTCAACATTTTTATTTTCTAAGGAAGAAACCCTCTTGCAAGCAATTCTGCCCTTGATGTAGGCACATACGCCTCCTTTATATCAAAAGTTGGTATTGAGGAAATTGCAAGTCGTGTGGCTCGGAGCTTTCAGAGGAGACTTGTGTATCAGATAGAAACAAAATATCAGGTTGTAATTGTTCAAGATGTTGATGAATAGCATTAAGATTAAACCTGATACCGCGGATGTTGCAGTAGTGAATCAGAAAGTTGATACTTTCGATGACCGTGGTCGCTTGGGCCCTGTCCTCCCGGACGGGGCAAGATTTTACGTCCGGAATTTATTACCCTAGAAACCACAGCCATCTTATTTTTTAATTTGGCACTTTTAATCCGATAGGAAGACAGTGAGGGCGAGAAGGAAGAATAAGGATGAGAATAGATTAAGGATGAAGAAAAAGGTAACCGGCAGCCCTTACCGAGCTCAGAAAATCGAAGACCCAATATTAAGGAGCCCATGGTAAGGGTGGTGGTACCTCCCCGGCTGGCATGGAGTATACATGCCTACCACCTTTAGTGTATATATATATATATATATATATATATATATATATATATATATATAACTTTTTCGTGGTTGCGCAGAAGTTTATTGCGCCGTAACCTATTGCTCAGGTGTATTGCGCTTAAGCTCGTCGCCCATTATTGGAATCCATATGTGTTTCATTTCCGCACTAGCTTAGCTTATTGGATTTTCTGCTAGTGCGATGTATGTGGCTTCTTTGAGTTTTCGGCGAGTTGTATTCTCGTGCTTTGCCACTATCTGTATGTTATCCCATTGGATGCGGTGGTCTTCGTTCCAGACATGTTCGGCGATTCTTGATCTTTTTATTTCGCCATTGCGGATGTTGTTATGTTCCCGAGTTCTGTACTGCTCTCTCCTATGTATACTCTGCCGCATTCGCATGTGTTGGATAATTCTTGGAGTACTGGTCTTCATTGAGTGGGTTGGTTTTAGTTAGTATTCCCCTGAGCATTCTGGTCGATTTGAAGGCAGTACGTATCTTACATTTCCTGCCTATCCTTCGTACTTTGTCTGAGGTATCTTGTATATATGGTATTATCGCTGTATATTCAGGTTCTGCTTTTTCGGTTACCCTTTCCCTGTTTAGGTTAGGTGTTAGATCGGGGTAAAGTGTTTTAGCGATATTTTCTTTTTTCAGGTTCTAAGCATATACTTTTCGCTTTAACTATCGTACAAGTACGCCTAACTTAAATTAAGTTAATATTAATCTGAACAAAACAAAAAAAAAGAAAACTACAATGAATGTTCAAATTGAGCACCGTTCACAGCCTGGCAGTGATAAATTCTAAGTTGAAGTTCATCAATCGCATTTGAAACCGCTTCAAGTGTGATGGCTCTCATCTATGTATGAATTTACTTGGTTCACTTACGTCCCTATTTTTTCATTCTTTTAGAAGATTAGATAATTTACTTACTGGTCTTATAATTACTACCTTCGATTATATACATATGCTATATAGACAGCCCATTGTCTTGAAAGTGAATGTTTCAGAAAAAAAGATAGAACTAAGTTATGTACCATATGATTATGAGCATGGTCAGGGTGTAAACTACATCTAATCAAAGAAGGTAACCTACAGTTTTAGTAAACATACGCTATCGAAATTATTTTTGCTTTTCCTTTTTAATATTCGCTCATGACATGTGTATCTGTGCAATACAATTTAGTGCAAACTTATGTTTATCTCATTTCTATTTACTGAATAATTAGAACTATTTTCCTTGCACAATTTGGAACTCGCGGTTTGCTCGTCTATCATAATAAATTAGTTATCCACGTAATGTATATCTTCAAAGTTTTGCAATAAAGTCTATAATGCATCCTAAATTAGCAATTTTCAAATCATTGTAAACATTTAGTATTTGTTTTTGTTTATTCTTAACGTAAAAAATATCAAATATCAATTTTCATTTGAAATACAAATTACTTACAATGCTGAGAATTATATTATACAAAATCAAACGCTTCACAGCAGAATGGACAGACCCAGTTCTTTACTGTTTAAAGCAACTACTGATGTACTTATTTTAAGTGTATCGTGTAAACACAATTAATGGATAGTGTTTTCGAGATAATATAGTAAAAATGTTGTATGTATTTAGTGAATTTCAAGGGAAAGGTGCAATGAATTTTAACTGCCTCGGTGTCGTTAGTCATCATCACCAAGTGTTATTACCACAGCTTAAAAATGATGCTTTATTCTGTTTTGCTCACAAATGCCGTTATTGCGTTAAAGATACTATGTTGTAGAAATAAGTCGATCCGTAACGTTCTCATCACAGTTTAGAGCTTAAATGCTTATGGTTATTACTCTTGAAAAATCGTTAGGACTAATTTTTAACTCCATTGGTAAACTTGTCATTGGACATTAACCTTTGTTTGTAGTAATAGTAAACACTGTATACCTTTTGCTGTTCTCATATAATTCAATTCGGTAATATGACAGCGTTAAATCTAAATCTGAAAAATATACTGGACCTCAAAAGAAGTCTAAAATGTCTATTATACATGCTAAAGGAAACTTAGCATCTTCTATATTTTTGTTTAATTCTTGGTTATCTGTGACTACGTTTAATGGTGCTAACCAATCAGACTTCTCCTCAATAATACCGTTTCTTAATAACTCATTTACTTATATCTACATTTGTTAGTTACTTTGTCTTGTTCCATAAAGAACACATCTGCGTACTTTGTGCAGATTATTTTTAATTAAGTCTTGTTCCTCAGCATAACAATTATTAGTGCATACATTAATTATTTATGCGCTTTAATTATTTTTCTAATCTTTAATAATGCACATTGTAAAAGATTATTTCTTTGCGCACTTCTCTGTAAATTTCTATCGTAATAACTAAACTCTTCTTCTTTTTCATTATATTACCATAAAACACATATTAATAAATAACAATAAAAATTGACCTTTTCTTGCTCATAAATTCATTTCCTTTTCTCTTCTTTAAGCTTACTGCTTTTTCAACCAATTTGATGATTTCGCATCTTATTTTCGTTTCCATGTTCTTACATTTTGACACGTATATGGTTATTCCAACAATTAGAATAATTACCAAAACCATGCTAATTTTCTTCTTTTTGTTGAGAATTGCCCTTTTTTATACTCATTTTTATTAACTAATTTCCACCTGGTATTTACTATTAAGTAATACTGCTTTAATTTTTCCCTCATTGTCTGCATTTAACTTAACAACGCCCAACGCAGTTGATTAAGTATACGTGACACGCCCTTCTTTTTCCACACTTGGGTTTATTGACTTTTTAAACGTTTTATTAAATTTTTTGATAGGATTCTTTTTCGCAGATCTTTTTTCAGGATCAGCTTAATTTCAGGCTTTGTCTTCAGAATCACCGTGTAGTGTATTGATAGTTATTTCGGATTTAAGTTTTTCGAGCTACAACATGGGGATCTCAGTTATCTGAAGACATACAATGTCGATCAAATTAGGGTAAAGTTGCGCATTTAGGTGCTCAATAATATGCCGTTACGAAATTTCGGATGTTTGCGAGATTTTTAAAAAAATCGAAATTTTCAATCTTCCATTTTCCTTTTTATTCCAAAATCTACAAAAGGTGGACGTTTTAAACTGAAACATTATTAAGGCACTTTTTTACGAGAAATCCAAATATGTTATCGAAAATTTCAAGGTACTCTAGATCTAGAAGTTGTAGTAGTTGACGTAGTTATTTTTTATGGCATTCATATTGAATTTTTGCTGATTACAATGATATATCATATGGTAAGATTCCCTTCATATATGGAAAAAAACATTTTTGCGAAAAGTGCTTTGGAAAGAACACGTATTCCTTTGTTTAAAAACACTATTTTGATTAAATTTGAAAATGTATTATTTATTTAAAAATTTATTATTATTTATATTATTTATTAATCCTAATAATTATACTAATAATAATGAAAAATAAACTATTAATGTATAGCGAACATAACTGAAAGAAGAAGCATTATAACTGATGCTCAAAGGGTTCACCATCGACCTCTAAACATAGGTTTATGCGTCTCCTTAAATTTTGTGTTGTTCTTAAAATATCTCTTCTTCGTATTTTGGTCCTTAACGTCGTAATTATCTTTCTTCCTAAATCATGAATATCATTGGGTGCAGTTTTGGAAATAAAGTTGTTCATAGTTCCCCATAAATAGTAGTCTCAGGAAGAAAGGTCCGGTTAATGGACCTACCAACATATGTCCCCATTATTAGAAATAGCTTTACGGGGGAATAATTGCGATAAATAATCCCTTGCCCTTCTAGTGTTATTTGGCGGAACACCGTCTTGCTGCAACCAGATATTATTCAAGCGGTTGTGGCAAATATTATTATCAATGTAATCCGTGAGATATATCCTTAAAAAGTGCAAGTATCCATCTGCAGTTAAAGTATCCTGATAAATCTATGGACCAATGATTGTGTTGTCAAATAAACATACATTTAGAGCCAATCGTATTTGTGGTCGACGTCCTTGATGTTCACGAGACGTGTTCGAAAGCAAATTAGGATTTTGTTCTAACTGATCCATGAAATTCGTACAAAACTCGCCGTTCGCGATCTCCAGGATGCAGTACTTGAGTTGCATGAATTTTGAATGGGCTATATACATATTTTTTTTTAGTACTCTCCATACCAGCTGTCGCGATGTATTCATATTTGTTGCGATGACCCGTGTGGAAGTAGAAGGATTACGTTGAATCTATCTGAAAATTATTTATGGACATTCTTTAGTGTTTTTTAGAAAGTTACTTACTGCCCGTAAAATTTCATCCTCATTTTCCTCATATTCCTGGATCTAGCAACAGTTTTTCTTGGCTAACAAAAGGAACCAAACTTGCCCAAATTTCGATGTAGCGCGATAAAAAATAGTTTTGAGCAGGTTGTTGCCTTTCTGGATACCGCTCTAGGTATGTTCGTGCAGTAATATGCGTATTAGTTTTTTTTATCTATTATCTAACTATTTAATTTTAAATACTTTAAATTTTATTAAAAAGTTTTTGTCTGAAATTGAAATTGTTAGAAAATGGTTTTGAGCAAGTTGCTTTTCTTCTTCATAACTATTCTATGACGCATAATACATTTTTAAAAAACAAATAATATTGTTTTTAATTTAATCAATGTGTTTTTTAAACAAAAGAATGCATGTTTTTTATACAGGGCTTTTCACGATGATTAGACGTTTCTGGCAAACCAGACAACGGATCAACCTGAAAATTTGACCGTATGCATAAATTAATATGATCTACACGCCTAAAATATTTTAGATGATGCTGCGTTGCCGCTTCTACTACAAAGTAGTGACTACTTTGATTTTTCAAATGGAACACCCTGTATATAATATCATATTGTGATTTCCTATTGCTTTGTCAACAACTTCATGTACTATTTCCCTATACCTATGTATTACTCTTTAACAGGTATAAATTAATTTCGATTTTTTTTTTTACAAAACGTACTTTTATAAACCCTGATAATCTTGAACTCTCTGGTACTAAGACCATCAAATTCGAAATGGAGTGGAGTGATACCATGAGGATCTTCACTTCGACTCATATTTTTATTTGCCTCATACAGGGTCTTTAAAAAATGCAAATACTTTGTTCACATGAAAAAAGGAGTGGAAGTCAATTTTTTCAAATGGAACACCCTGTATATTTACACATTTTTGAGCTCTACATCCAATTTTAGATTGCCTTTAATCAGATAATGCTATTTCGATTTCGAACCGTTTTAGGCGTGTAGATCATATTAATTTATGCAAATTGTCAAATTTTCAGGTTGATCCGTTGTCTGGTTTGCCAGAAACGTCTAATTAACGCTCATCGTGGAAAGCCCTGTATATAAATGTATTTTTGTAATCGTTTCTTTTAATACATAAACAAAAAAGTGGTATATAACTAAATATATAAACTTTTTTGTTTATGTATTTAATTTGACATTTGTCATCAAATATTTCAAAATTTTAATTTTTTCTAAATTTTATGTAAACGATTACAAAAAATTTTATTCGCAACACGTGCGCTGTCACATTTTTGGTGCTCCACCTTATATTTTATCCGTCGGCTACGCTTCGGGTAAAAAATAACGGCCTCTCTCCAAGAAATGTGTAAACAACGCACTAGTTACGAAAATAACTATTGGACTTTTTGTTTTAAATACAATACATTGGACATTACCTACATCAAATACTTCCTACAATCCTAGTCACCTAAGAAGGCGAGCGCGGCAATGCGCAAACGACGAATTTACGCTGCTTGTAAAATTGGCACATATCTGTAAGTCAGTGTTGTTTCATGTTGTTTTTGTATATATGTTTATTCAATACAATACAATAAATGTAATTAAGTACCTACTTTATGACAAACAAAATATATTTCAAATTCTAAAAATGGTGCTATAAAATTAATAAACCACAGAAATAACTAATATATAAAAAAATGTCATTCACTATCGCTTGAACTTAAATCACTAAACTGATATTCACTGTCACTGTCTTCATACACATTTATCACTAATTGATCAGTTTCTATATCTAACATGTTATCACTTTCACGATATTTATTTTCAATTACTTTATCACACCGACTTTTCCACTCTTCTCGTGTTGTTGATTTAAATGCATCTTCGGTCAATCTTATTACATCATTTAATTGAAAAGTAACGTTTTTGTGTGCAACTTCATTTTTTATTTTCGCCCAAATTAATTCGATGGGATTTAGGTCCGGATGATAAAGAGGAAGTCGTAATACGGTGTGCCCATGCTCATTCATTAATTTGTCGAATGCATACGTTTTGTAACGATTTTTATTGTCTTTTATAATTTTATACAGTTGAGGTTTAAGCAACTCCGGCGAAAAGTGAATATTTTTTGTATGTAACCATTCTATCATTTGATTTTTTGTAGAATTGGAGGTGGGTGCAGGACTTACTTCAACACAATGATACGGGGCGTTATCTATTACAACAACAGAGTTGGGCAAATTTGGTACAAGACGTTCTTTTACCCACTTTTCGTAGTTGGTACCATTGATATCTTCATGGTAATCTCCACTTCTTGTTCCAGATTTAAACATCAATAAACAGTTTGGAATAAAACCCATGTCGCCTCCTGCGTGAATTATAATTACACGTTGGCCCTTTGAAATAGGAGAAAATAACCCTTCGGTGCTATCGTTACTCCAACTACGTGATTGAGTATGCCCTCCATGAATATAACTTTCGTCTAAAAACACGATCGGTCTATTTTCATCATGTTAATGTTTTTAATATAATGTATTCTTTACCGTTTTTTTTCCATCTAAAACCCTTTTTTTTTAACAATTCGTTGTAGTGACGACTCTGAACCACAATAACCGAAGTCTTCGGATAATTTTTGCTGTAACGATTTAATGATCACACGACTCCGGTCCGTTTTATGGAAGTTATAAATTACTCTTATTATATTAGTATCATATTCTGTCAAATCAGTAACTGTATGTTTTTTTTGCCGCTTCTTCTTGGGAGATTTCAGCATTACAGTACCGTTATTGTGTTCTGATGATTCACTGGTCTCCTTTATAATACGTTCGCAGAGATATTTTCGTTGGATCTGAAGTTGTTTTCTTGATACTCGCCATGGACTCTGTTTCTCTTTTATGACTTAAAAAGTATTGAAACACGTTGAAAACTGCGTTTCGCGTTTGACCGCTTAAGATTTTTCCTGAACTAGACATTTTCGATAACCGCAATACAAATTGTTAAAATTAATTTGTATATCGCTCAGAAATCACTTTGCGAAAAACAATAGCTGCCAAAGAGTAAGGATATTTATATTCGATTGGTAATGGGTGTCGTTATGTTAATAGCTTTTCTCTTTCATTATTTTAATTAAGTTAATCGTCTTATAATGTTCATTAGATTTTCTAATATCATTCTACATCACTAAATATGAACATTAATGTTATTTATTGAATTATAATTGCAGGGTACTTACATATTTTAGTGATATATCATCAAATTCAAATTAAGTTATTGAAAAAAATGCACATGTGGGAATGCATTATTATGCAGAATAACAATAAGTAAATGAAGATATGATACGCCACTGACTTGTATTTTTACAGTACTCGTCTTTCGTAATCATGAATCGGGTTGCGCCGGTTGCTCGCCTTCTTAGCTGACTAGGACTGTACATTAATACTTGAAAATGCATCTTGAAACTATCAAAATATGTATTAAACAAAAAGTGAAAATCCTTAAGGAACTTAGTATAATATTGTTGTAGAGGTGTTGAAGGACATGTAAAACGTGAAATCAAAAAATGGCAGTTTCATTTTTGCACTGTACGTAGTTTTATGGTGTAATTATGAAAATCCGCCAGTACTTTTATGGTATACTAGTGGTACCCGGCGCGCTTTTCTGCGCTCAAATATAATACACATTCTCCCTCTCCCACTCCCTTTCATGGCGATCGGACGAATTGTGTAGTATCCATATGAGCTCCTCCCCCTAGAGGGCTGATATTAACAAACGTTTATACCAAAAACCTTCGCGGGAATGTACTCAACACCTTTCCAAAGTTTCGTGGTGATCGGGTTAATGGTGTATTATGCGTATTAGGCCCCCCTCTGGGGGGGGGCATTATTTAAATTTTTTATGCCTATAACCTTCACGCAAGTGCAAGCAATAATTTATCAAAGTTTTATCGCAGTCTGATGAACGGTATGGCATTGCATAAAATACGAACAATCAAACATTCATTTTTATATATTAGATATATATGTATACGCAAATGTTAGTGGAGACACTCCAGATCTTTTATTTCCCGCATTAGCATAACCCTTAGGGGTTAATAAATAAGTTTCTCAGTTAAAATTGTGTACTGTAATTAAAATATAACAAGGTTAATGTAATAGTATATTACATAACGAGCTACGAAAGTGGTAGATATCGCACAAGTGAGAATTTTCACACGAGGGTCTCAGCCCAAGTGTGAGAATCCCGCGAGTGCAGTATACATATTTCCGTGTAAGCTTAATGTACAGAGTTACCCATTTTCGACACTTTTACTGGTTGTTTCGGTAATTATTGAATTTATCAAAAAACTGACGCAGGTTCATTTGGGAGAAACTAAAAATGGTAAATGCAGAACTTAAAAATATTGGCTGGTTTAGAAGATGTGTAAATCGAAAAATTGTCGATTTTAATTTTATTTATCCCCTGTATGTTTTATTACTAGTAATAGAAGAAAATAGTTCCTATGAAAGTTTCTTAGTTTGCTAAGTAGAATATTATGCCGCCTAAAAATCGCATAAACCGTGTCAAGTCAAAAAGTTATCGCATCCAACTTTCTCATTTTAAATGGAACACTCTGCATATTTTTAGTCAAAAAATTTCAATTTTTCTTTTCATACATACAGCGTGATTCATTAATAAGTATAAATATTTTACACAAAAAATCCTGAGCAAATAAAATATGGCTCTTTACTGAGATACGGTGTTTTTTATCAAAATCTAAAAATTATTTTTGTCCGTTACTTCAAGACTTGGATATTTTTTTATCATACTCTGTAATGGATTTAATCATATGAAAATACATTAAAATTTATTAAGATATAGCATCTGCCCCCTACCAAAGGAGTACGACAGGGGCAAGGGTTTTTTTCCTACATTCTACGCCACTGGCGGAATCGTCATTTCAGTAGAATTTTTCGATTCTCCAATACTTTTTATGTAAATGACCTATTCTTTCTTCGTACCGATTAAGGCAAGATTTTGCGCGATATTTACTGTTAAACATGACGTTGTAAAATGGTGTGTATTCAAATCTGAAGGTATTTTTCATAGCAGGATTATTTTTTATTATGCAATTAATACATGAATAAAACATTGTAGTTTGCTATTTAATGTTTAATAATAATAAATACACTTTAAAACATAACGAATTTAACAATTTAATGTAACCTATGTTGAAGAGCATACAAAATATAAACGGTTTTAGTATAGTAATTGACTATGGTCTGAAATTTTAAAAAATAGTACTTAAATATCAAAAAATCCAAAAATCTGTTTATAATAAATGTTCAATGTGTTCCCCATTTGGTACGATTAGTTTGTTTATTCTTTTGCTTATGCATTTTCTAATTTTAAAAAATATGTGTGGCTGAAATTGAATGAGTTATTTATTTGGTTCCACAGCTCCTGGCGACTATTATTTTTTTGGGAGTGTACAAGGGACTTCATATGTCCCCAAAAATAAAAATCTAAAAGATTACAATCTGGAGTTTGCGCCAGCCACAGAAATTCGCTACCTCTGCCAATTCAACGATGTGGAAATTGATCGTTTAAATAGTCACATACCAGTATAGGATAATGAGGTAGCGCCCCATCCTGCTGCATGAACCACATATCTCGCCTTAGATTAAATGGAATTGATTCTATTGCGTCAAATAGTGTTTACGGTAAAATCTCCGAATAAAAGTTACCATTCAAATTTCCGGGCAATTCGTAAGGCCCCAAGAAACTCTTTCCAAAAATGCTGCACCAGACATTAATTTTGAATTCATGTTGAAAATGATACTCACGAGGTAGATGAGGATTTGCATTGTCCCAGCTATGATTATTTCTCCAATTAAACACTCCTCTACGAGTAAAAGTAGCCTCATCGGTAAAGAGAATACTTTTGATAAGGTGAGGATTTGCATTTTTCTTTTCTACTATCCACTGTGCAAAGTTCAATCTTACAGGAAGATCTCTTTGTAATAAGATCTGAACGGATGTAAAATGATATGGTCGAAGATTGTTGTTTTTCAATATTCGAAAAACTGAAGATTGACTTACCTCCGTAATTGCTGATAGCCGACGAGTGCTAAGTTGAGGATTTTCAGTAATTCGTATTAAAATTTCATCCTCCTGATTAACAGAAATATGTCTGGTCGTCCCACTTCTCGTTTTGGCCTCGGTTGGTGATTTGGTTGTATTCTATTGGGATACATTACTGCATATCTTCTACAAGCAGCAAGATATGAATAGTTTTCATGTGCGTATACACAAAGCATATCTCGCATTTCCGTATTTGAAAAGTTATTGTGGCCAGCCATTTTCACTTTATAAATCTTTCAAGCAGCACAGTATTACATTTCAGTAATGACACTGACATCATCATACTATATAGGACCAATCATTATTTTAGACCATATCCAACTACTATACCAAAACCGTTTAAAGTGTATTTATTATTATTAAACATTAAATAGCAAACTACAATGTTTTATTCATGTATTAATTGCTATAACATAATAAAAAATAATCCTACTGTGAAAAATACCTTCATATTTGGATACACATGATCTTACAACCTCATGTTTAACAGTAAACATGTTGCCTTAATCGGTACGAAGAAAGAATAGGTCATTCACATAAAAAGTATTGGAGAATCAAAAAATTCTACTCAAATGACGATTGCGCCAGTGGCGTAGAATATAGGAAAGAAAAGAACCCCCTTGTCCCTGTCGTATTCCTTTGGTAGGGGACAGATGCTACATCTTAATAAATTTGAATATATTTTCATATGCTTAAACCCATTACCGAGTATGATTAAAAAATATCCACGAGTCTTGAGGTAACGGGCAAAAATAATTTTTAGATTTTGATGTAAAACACTCTGCATCTCAGTACAGAGCCATATTTTATTTAAGTGTTTTGATTTAAATCTTCATAATTTAGGCTTAGGATTTTCTGTGTAAAATATATTATACTTATTAATGAATCACCCTGTATAACATTTAATCTAGTTTATTATTTAAATAAGTGAACATTTTTAATTTTGTATTAAATCAGTAGTGGGCTATGCATTATGATGTAAAAAAAATGAAATAAAATGTGTTACATTTATCGACGATGGTACTCCAGTTGCAATCAAATACATTTTTGGCAACGATTTCAAACCAATCTTAGAGCATTAATAATATGAACGGGTTTTAATTTTTCTAAATGCTGTATGGATTACTTCAAGAAGCTGTTCCTGCGTTTCATTAAGAATAATAATAATTCTTTATTGGCCCAGTAGATCTACTCAGATATTGGACATGTCACTATGATCAACAGTAAACTTGAAATTTATGATTTAAAAACTCTTAAACAGAATAGAATGAGTTACAAATTATAATATTTGTCATTTCTTTCACAAATAATTTGTACGGTAAATTTCTTAAGTCCAAAGGTAGTTTATTATACAAAACAGAACTAATATAGAAAGGATTACATTTGTACAATTCTAAATTATGTAGTTCATATGAGATGTTCGTTCCAAACGTAGTATTGTAATTATGATGATTATTTTGATAGCTGTAGTGCTCGGAGTTATTTTTTACAAATATTACTAGTTCTAAAATATAAATACAAGGCAGTTAATATTTTTTCTTGTATAAAATAAACCTATAAGAGCATCTATACCCTAGCTTCAGAAGACAACGAATTGCCCGCTTTTGCAGGACAAAAACTCTTGCTACTGGTCGAGTTGTCCCAAAAAATAATAGCGTATCATATGAGTTATTCGACATTAGTATAATAAAACGTTTTTGCTATATCAATGTTTGCTATATACGCCAAACGGTTAAGCAAAAAACATTTTGACGCATTCTTGCCCACCAACAAAGATACATGTTCATTCCAATTTAGGCTATACCTACTCTATTCTACAACCTAATAATTTAACTGAGGCGACCTGATGAATAAATTTATGATTGAATTTTACATTTATGTAAAAACCAACGGGAAAATTCAATTCTTCTCTCATGATCTCCGGGGTGTAAATATTGTGCCAAGTTTACTTTATATGGGAACTAATGATTTATTTTCAATATCTTTTGAACCTTGGTTTTTGACTGCTTTTTCTATTATTGGTATGGACGTGGAATTTCCTTGCTGAAAATGTATTTGATTTTGATAACATTATTATGATAAGTATGCAATTTTTAGAATAAAATTATTCCAGGTAATTGGTAACAGTAAGCGAAACTTACTTGAAATTCAGATTCCACGAACCCAAGAACGTTCATTATTTCGTTTTCTTTATTTTCCTTAGTATATTCAACAGGTCTCGGTTTACTAAAGCTTCCATAATTCTTCAGATTGTTTTCTAGTCTTTTAAAAATATCACCGGAAATATAAGTTTAGGGTATTTGCTTTATTTCTTTGACATTCGATATATGCACATAACATACCATAGTTTTCGTAAACCATTTTATCTAACAGAAAATTTGAAGCACGTTCCGGTCTGTCATTAAATAAAATTACTCATCCTGTTCTGTTTTCATGGCAACTAGATTTTATCCATGGCCTACTAAACTATTTATTAAGTAGGTATTCTTAGACATCGTACGATTATGAAGAAAAATTAAGAAGATGCTGTAAGCTTGTAGTTTGCATATTACTCTGAGGGGCAGTAGTCTTCAGTGAACAACATAAACTGATTTAATATAAAAATTAATATTGTTCACTTATTAAATAATAAACTATACTAAATGTTATATGTATGAAAAGACAATTAAAAATGCAACTTTTTTGGCTATAAATATACAGGGTGTTCCATTTAAAATGAGAAAATTGGATGCGATAACTTTTGGACTTGACCCGGTACATGCGATTTTTGGACGGCATAATATATTAGTAAATTAAGAAGATAAGTTCGATAATTACCGAGATAACCTGTAAAAGTCTTGAAAATGGGTAACTCTGTACACTATTTTTCCGATGACCATGGAAAAAAACAGTTTTCGTAATGTCTTATTGATCACAAATTAAACAACTACAAAATATACGTAATCTAAATATTTCAAGTTTTTTATTAAGAAATCATAATCATACCCTAACAAATAGTATAGTTTGTAATTATTATGAATTTAAAGACGATTACCTGAATATTTAAAAAGGTCAAATAATAGCAGTGTGTGGTGACTTTGATCTCGACCGAACTCCCTGTCAGGGCGGTGACAACCGGTAGTTGCTACGGTAACTTACAGAAAAGCAATGCGAAAGTAAAAGACACAAGTGTTTTTTACTTTCGTATTAGATTCAATGAGAAAGTGAAAATCACTAGTGTGCAAAAGTATTATTTTTTGTATGGTTAATTGTGCGATATGAATCACTTTCGTACAAGGTCCTAAGAAATAGTTATTTTCGTAACTAGTGCGCTGTTTACACATTTTTTGGTGCGTAGCCGAGGGATAAAATATAAGGCCGACCACCAAACATGTGACAGCGCGCGTGTTGCGAATAAAATTTTTTGTAATCGTTTACATAAAATTAGAAAAAAATTAAATTTTGAAATATTTGATGACAAATGTCAAATTAAATACATAAACAAAAAAGTTTATATATTTAGTTATATACCACTTTTTTGTTTATGTATTAAAAGTAACGATTACAAAAAATTAATTGCAATACTTTTTAAATACTTGTTTTGCTTTTTAACAGTATTGTGTTGATTGGTAAATTAGTAATATTTGTGTAACAAAATTTTCTACTTAAATGGATTACATGATTATTGTAATTTATCGTTTTAATACTTTATTTAAAATTACGGATTGCTTAGCTTAGAGCACAATATTCTACACTAAATATTTTGCTATTCTCATAATTAAAGACACTTTTTGAAGCAGTTAAGCAGTTATTTTATGTTCTAAATAACACACAAGTTCAGGTCAGCCAATATCTAGTAAAAGGTTTTTTGTTTCGTAATCCATCATAAAATGGTGATCTTTTTAATAGTACATACCCAGAGATAACTAGTTGAACAGTGTACAAAACAAGATTTCATTTGCACTAAAAAAAAATAATCTTTAGTTATAAAATCTATTAAAATCCCCTTAAATGAAAAACTTAGATTGGGAAAGATCAAATTTCACCATTATTACAAACAGGATGCTAAGTTTTTCATTTAAGGAGTTTTTTCTTTTCTCATCCCTGACTTCAATTTATTTATAGTAGTGTTATAAATTACCAACTTAAAGATTTTTGTAGAATTGAATTGACACATGAGAATTGACATCAGTCTATCACTCATTTATTACGATTTTAACACTATTTAAAAATGTGTTCTTACATGAAAAGGATTTTTTTACATTATTAATATTATTGGTAGTAACTTTTAATCATTTATAGTATTTTTAGTATGGCAATAAATAATTTTTTTTGTAGAAAAATGATAGATTTTTAAATTTCAAAAACTCAAATTGTTACATAATCACAGATATCTTGATAATAATCGAGCAGAAGGAAATGGCGTGGGTAATTTATCTTAGTAGAAATTGTAATTTTGTTGAATACATTAAGAAGTCCCTGTGATTTAATTAAAATTTGTATAGGTCCTACAGGTAAAAATCTATTAATTGGTTTTTAACTTCTAGGTCAAGATCACCTATACGCAGATCAATTTCAAAAGAAAGAAGATCAATATCAACTAGAATGAGGAAAAGAAGGCGATCACCTTCTCGATCTTTATCTCGAGGACGAAAAAGGTCTAGGTCTAAACAAAGAAAACGTAGATTTTCAACTAGTAGAGAAAGACCTGTAAGAAAATCTACTGATCAAGGTAAACGTAAAAACAAAAAACGTAAGAGCCCTCCTCCACAAAGAAGAAGAGGGTGGATAAGAAGGCCATCAAGGGGCTGGACTCCATCTATATCTCGATCAAGATCTCCGGAACCTAAACGGTTTACACCTTCCTGGACACCTCCTAGAATGATGAATCCGCCCAGACCTCGAAATTTAACTGTTATTTTACCGAATGTTTCAAATAAAAAGAGAAAGGATAAACGAAGGGATAAAAATAAAAAAGGGAAAGAAGCAAATGACAAACAAAAACGGCGACGTCGGAGTGATCGGTCTCCTCCTCCATCTAAAGAAGTATTTGCATCTGGTAATAATATTTTAGTAAGTGTTAGCTTTAACAAAGATGATGAAAGAGATGAGAGAGGTAAACGAAGAAGGGATGGTGGGCAGGAATTAACTACAAAAAGAATGCGTAAAGAAAAGCAGCGAAAAAGGGTTAGGCGGAGAATGAAAAATACCTCTCACATGAAACCAGTGGCCATCATTGATTTAGATCGATCACCTTTTAAGGAGTTAACGCCTTCTCCAAATGATGTTATAGTATTAACAGATAGCGAGAATGGAGACACACATGATATGATTGGGTTACAAAAATCGCTTAGGCGAGAAAGTTCTGAGCAAACAACAAATGTTGAAAGAATCCCTAATAACAGTTATATTAACACAATGGGTCCCAAGACTCCTCCTGAACCACAAGTAAGTTTTGGATTCATGTTGTATAAGTAACTTGTTTATCATACTTTTTTAAAGGTTAAATTTACTTTTAATGCAAAACAAACTCAATTGAGAGCAGTTAATAATCCTCTACGTGAAGCTGAAGAAGAAGATATAGATCCACAAGAGGAATTGGAAAATAGGCTCAATGAGGTTATGCACAAAGGTCCAAATACACCACCAGAACCACCTAATTCTCCACCAAGTTCTCCAGATGCTTATGATCCATTTGATCCCACAAAATCGCGTACCCCAACACCTGAACCTGCTGAAGTGAATGTTCAGTCCAATATAACTCAGAGTATTGAAGATACCCAAGAAGATTTAGTGGATGAATCTTCTGTAATAGATATTACCGAGAAATGTAGCCCTACAACAGTTACTGTTTCTAAATCTCATACTCCACCAATACCTATTGCAGACATTCAGCCTGCTGATTCACAAAGTAGTGTTCATGCTATAACTCCTGATACCAACATTGGTAGTTCACCAGAAAGACCGATTGGTGTTATTATTAATCAGTTAGTTCAACCTCAAGCATCAATTTTCCCTAACACATCTTTAAAGTCTGTAGCACCTACAGTTTACTCTTCAGGTTCCACGTCTCTTATCACTTCAACCCCTGTTTCTTCAAATTTAAGTGTCCCTCGAATTACTTTGAATTCTTCTATAACAACAGCACCTACAGTTACTTCCACTGTACCTCAGAGAATAATTCTTCCAACAGTTGCTAAGCTAAGCCCTATAAACAAAGTATCGCCAACAAAAGCGTTAACTAAAATGACACCAATTAAACCAATGCCTTCTAAAAATGTAACTAAAAATAAAGGATCCTGGAAAACTAAAAGCAAAAGCAATGATATTGATTTAAACCTTGATTTTGAATCTCCATATTCACCAGGTTCTAGCGATTATGATGATTTGTTTGAACCTCCTCCCGAAATCAATACAAAAAGTTCTGGTAAAGCATCACAAAATGCTAAAAATGCAAAATCACCTACCAAAAATCAAACAACATTTGATGCATTATTTGGTTCTTCACCTGTTTACAATAGAAATAAGAAATCTAAAAGAAAAGCTAAAAAACCTAATCAACACAGTAAAGGTAAGTGTAATTTTTTCTACAAAATCTTTAAATATCTCAAATTATAGGTACAAAACAGGTTGGTGTAAAATTAGATGAAGATAACCTTAAGATCCTTGATGATCTACCAAATTCAGCTGTTGAAATGCAAGTTAAAGATAAGGTATGATAGTGAATCTAAATGTATGATTTATAAATGATGTTTATTTTTATGTAGTTTTTGAAAAAACTCAACCGGCAAGAGAGGGTTGTCGAAGAAGTTAAATTTGTATTAAAGCCATATTACAATAAAAAGCGAGTGACAAAAGAGGAGTACAAAGATGTCTTAAGGAGAGCTGTGCCAAAGGTAAGATTTACTACATATCTTGAATTTATTTTATCTTCTTGTTTTTATCAAATTTGCTTTAGTTCTCGATTGTTTGTTAAAAGTCACATTCTCTAAACCATGTTTTAATCTCGTAATTTACATTTTCCGACTACAAGATGAATTATACTCAAGTGACATGGAAATTGCAACACCAAGAAGGGGTAGGAATTGTTTGACCAAACTTGGCAGAAACGTTTAACTACTAAAAGGTAGCAATTGATTATAATTTCAAAGAAAAAGAACAAAATATAAACATAATTTTTATTAATAATGGGTTGGTCCCCCCCCTGTTGGTTACACACTCTTCATGGCATCGATTCTAGCAGATGGTCGATGTCCTCTTGAGGTACTGTATCCCAAGTAACCTGTAATATGTGCTGTAGGGCTTGCAGAGGGTGCTGCAATATTCTCAGTCTTCTCCCCATAATGTCCCAAACATGCTCGATGGGCGAAAGGTCTGGAGATCGGGGTGGAAATGGCACGAGATTAACATTATCCTCTGCAAATCGGTTCAAAGGACGTCTTGCAATATGTGGACGGGCATTATCCTGCTGCAAAAGTGGGTCTTCCAACTGCTGAAGAAATGGAAGAATATGGGGTTCTACCACCTCATCCACATATCGTTACACGTTCATATTGCCTGGGATGAATACCAAACGAACCTACTCCCATAAGTTATAGCACTCCATACCATAATCCCTACAGTTTGGTGCACATGCCTCGCAACAAAAAATTCAACATTTTGACGTTCCGCACGTCTTCGTCTGACCCTCATACAGCCATCATGCTTCCCCAAACAGAATCGGGATTCATCAGTGAACACCACCCTATGCCACTATTGGTAAACCATTCAAAGGGTTACAGGATGACCTTCGTTAGCTAACCATTGATCGGCAATTGATTTGGTACTTGAGAATCGGTCTCTTGTGGCCATAAGTTGAAGATGGCGGTCCTGCACCTCATTTGTTCTTCTTCGCCCCCCGGTTCCTCTTCTGCGGCGTTCCTGACTCTCCCATGTCCATGCCTGATAGCAGCGCATGATGGTGGTTTAGTTCCGGTTAAGACAATTTATGATTTCTCTAAATGAAAACCCACCTTCACGCAAACCAACAATATGACCTCTGTCGAATTGGCTTAATTTGCGGTAATTTCCACGTTGGCTCACTCTAGGCATGATGACACCCTCAAAGCAAACAAATCACAAGCGAAAACATTAAAGAACTGAACACAATCTCGTGCAATATGCACCTGACAAAATTGTTCGAAAAAACTGAATAAATTGTCAGATAAGCCATTACCACTTGGTCCATATGAATGAAATTTTAATCAATTATTACCTTTTAGTAGAAACGTTTCTGTCAAGTTTGGTCAAATAATTCCTACTCCTTGGTGTTGCAATTTCCATGTCACTGAGTATAGTAATTAATATTTAGTAGGTACATATTTATTTTAAAAATTTTTTTAGATATGTCATAATAAATCAGGAGAAATTAATCCTAAGAAAATTCAGAACTTGGTTGTAGCATATGTTAAAAAGATTAGGCATAATAAAAAAGTAACATCTAGTAGCTCCGCCAATCCACAAAAACCGTAAGTATTTAAAAAAATTAGTATTCTTATTAATGGTGTAATGTTGTAGATCTGTAAATCCTCAAAAAACGTAAGTTTTGTGTCAGTTTTACATTAATGACTGTTTAATTTAATTGCAACATGTCTAATGAAAGTTAGTCATATGAGTGCAAACAAAGCTTTTGAAAGCAAATGACTGAAATTAGAATAAATTGTGTAAAGGTAGAAATGCAGCATAATGAAGAAATTTTGCATATCTATCACCAGTAGGCCAATGGTGGTTTACTTCTGGACCGCAACTTGCGTTTTAACGTAAAATAATTTTTTATGGAGTGTTGTACAATTGTTTGTAAGATAAAGATATACAGACATACATATACAGGTATGTACCCTCACTACAATATTTTCTATGCTGTGAAGTGCAGAAGCATTTAAATATTTCTGTATTAACTGCAAATGCACCACATTTTGTCTGCTGCAGTCCAGAAGTAACCCAGCATTGACCTACTTACAGTTTGTATATAATGGTAAAAGTTGCAATTATGATAAACTGCACTTACTGCATTACTCAATTTTTCAACTGTAATTCTGTATTTGGCAACTTGTGATGTACCAAATTAAAGTTTTAAGTAAAAAATGTGGGAGAAGTGGATTGAGTCAAAAGCTGGGGGTATTCATTCTGTTATAAAATAGTTGGGTGCTTTTTTTCTGTTCTAAAGTATTTACAGCACTTTCTCACCTCTAAAGTACTCATTAAAAAATAATATCTACTATAACTAGACACTGTGAACTCCAGTTTTGTATCTCAAGAGCGGGGTGCTTCTATGCACATGAGTTGTTCTTTAATTATCACATTTTTTTACATAAAGTTATATCTACTACTTTGAAAAAAACTTTGTCTGCAGACATAACCATTATATTCTATGGACAACCTACTAATATCATGAACTAACTTACACATAATTTTATAATCTATCTATTGCAGTATCAAAGAATAGTACACAGAAGGACGATCAGGCTTAATTTCTTATTTTGCCCTCTACTCATATATGTATGTACAATGAACAATGCACTTTAAATTAAAGCAAGACAATTACAATTTGATGTGAAGTCTATATGAGTTGTATTTATATAAATTATTACATGTAATAAGCAGTTGTAATTTTTCTTATTTAAGTACACAATAAATTGATAGATTATCTGGATCATTATCATATAAGTTTCTAGTTTTCAACCTTATAGGGACCTTCAAGGTTCTATTATAAATATTACTGAAAACCCTTTGTAACCTACCAGAGCATTCAGACTTTTTCGCTGTCAGAATAATGAACAAATATACAAAAATGTGATTGTGTTTTGTCAACAATGACCCATATAAACAGTTACAAATTTTTTGCAGTCGTTATTCAGATGTGGATAGTGGAATTCGTAATAATCTTGTAAATTGGCAATAAAGATAGTGTTTACATGTTTGCAATTTTTACATGCTGCAGTTACCTCGTAAAATGATTATTAAATGTGCGGTTCACTGATACCATAATACTGTTTCCCCAAAATGCTTGTGAAAATTATAATTTTTCTAATTACAAATGATAACACACCCACTACCCAGATGGGAGATTAATTCTATAACTTACTAATCAATATATCAGCAAGTGAAATTACAATAATTCATATTTTGTAAATTAACACTGGCAATACAGAAGTAATGTTGTTTTACAAATTTTACACTCACCTCAACAGAGCTCTGTAAATGTTTATATCTTCAAAATTGATATATGAAATATGTCGTCTCACAACACATGAAACACCCAAAACATCGTTTTTTTTATCGATATTACTAAATATATGAAAACATTGGTGATTGCTTCAATTAAGATTCATCTGATCTTTCTAAGAATTTTTAAAGTGGTTATGCCGTGTCATCAAATTGATGTCCAGTGGTTGGCCTTTTGTATTTGTTAACCAATATTCTAAACGTTTTAGTCCGCGTTTTCAACAACCAGACATTCTTACATGTACAAGTGACATGTAACTGTGCTGGTGTAATCTTGTTTAATGTACATACAGATAAGCTCGGTTTTGCCCTGTGCAGCAGCTTGTCAAAGTAAATTCGCTTTTTATGTCAGGCTGACCAATTAAATGCAATTGGTAGATCCAATTGACATGTTTAGCTACATATAGAGAAATCAATGCTTTCTTTCCTATATTCAGAAACAGCAGGCTCGTCATTAACCTTTTTTGCGTGTTTTTTAATCACCAGAAGATAATTTATGTTTTCCAATATTAAACAAACAGCTCCAAGTAAGAAGTGTCATCAAATTGATGTCCAGTGGTTGGCCTTTTGTATTTGTTAACCAATATTCTAAACGTTTTAGTCCGCGTTTTCAACAACCAGACATTCTTACATGTACAAGTGACATGTAACTGTGCTGGTGTAATCTTGTTTAATGTACATACAGATAAGCTCGGTTTTGCCCTGTGCAGCAGCTTGTCAAAGTAAATTCGCTTTTTATGTCAGGCTGACCAATTAAATGCAATTGGTAGATCCAATTGACATGTTTAGCTACATATAGAGAAATCAATGCTTTCTTTCCTATATTCAGAAACAGCAGGCTCGTCATTAACCTTTTTTGCCTGTTTTTAATCACCAGAAGATAATTTATGTTTTCCAATATTAAACAAACAGCTCCAAGTAAGAATTATTTGAATTTTCTAAAGAAATTGACATGATAAGACAGGATTTTCACTGTCTTGCTTGACAGTAATATTTGCTTCTTACAACTTTCTTGTTAGCATTGTAATTAAGTGTACTTTCTGTTTTGAAATTGTCAAGCAAGCCATGGTAATTGTCTTTCTTTCATCAATAACATTTCTATGGGTCTAATTTTGTAGCCTTTCACAGATTTCGATGACCATAAAAAGCCACGGGATTATATACTGTTGTAATGGTTCTTTACATATTTAAAATATTTTTGCAAATTAAACATTTTACTAGTTTTCCATATAACTTTATAAAGGAAATGGGCTAGTAGCAACCCCTTTTGTCTGAATGGCAAATGTCACACAATTGCCAAATAAATCAGTGCGAGATTCTCGTGGTTGGTAGTATTAGCATTATGTCCTCTATCATGGGTTCCTATCAGCTTGGTTTTAATAAAAACACAATTACCATGGTAAGTAATAAGAAGCATAATAAGTTTGTTTTTGGTATATATTTTTTTAATTTCTTGACAACTAATAATTGTACAATAAAAAGTATGGGTAACTGTTCCAAAGATGAATCAATTTTAGATACCCTTTCTATGAACGTTTTTTGTAGGATAAAACCTAATACTCTATCTTATTTCAAGTCCCCAAGTACTTTTTGTGAATATCTAGGAAACATTTAAAAAAAAAGTTCCATTAATTGTTCCAAAACATTTAATAATTTGAAATCAATTATCCTATTATCAAAAAAACAGTTGCAGTTTTTATGTTGTGTAAAATTTTAATATTATTTATAATAATAATAGTAATGTATTGTGAAAATTCTACTCTACTTAAATGGAGCGAGTTCACCATAAGACGTTCTTCCACTCTTCCATAATACATGCAACGTTACAATTTAGAACATGTATACTAAATCATTTTAATATAAACACCTTTAAAACATTATCTACTATGCACTCGGGTTGACTTCATTATAGGTGTAATTGATAAAAAATGTTGAATCTACTTTTATTGTTCTGGAATACCGTCCTGCTTGGTCTGGAACGAATTTCAAGTACATTTTTAGTTTTAAATATTTAGCCGGCGACATTTTGAGAAAAAAACATTTTGGCCATTAATACGGAAGATTGTTATTAAGAAAAGTGGTTGAGCTGTGCGTACAATTTCTTTTGTGAAAATAGATAATAAATAATTTATTTCCTGTAGTTGCATTTCAAGAATACAAATCGATCAGATATTTGTGAAATTTTGCATATGTTCATAATTTCTTTCTGCAACAACTTCCCATTGTGGCACTTTGCCATATTAATGACAGAAATGGCGCTTTGCGTGCACATAAAATGCTTGAAATTATTTTCAAACCAAACATCAAAACAAGATTCAAAAATGTTTGATCATTTACACTTATAGTGAAGCAATCTGGATACACTGTATGTAAACTTATTAAATTAAAATTAGTATATCGGGTGTATCAGTTCATGTGCATAATTTACATGTTACACGATTCTACATCAAACTAAATATAAAAGACATATATAAATTTCTTCTAAAGCCCTCCTACAAGAAATTAGAAGTTTTGGAAGAGCATTAATTTAGAAAGTATTCTTAGAAACCTGAAAGATTTTTGGCGGCGGACCAAATATGGCAATATCGGATTTACATGTCTAGCTGTCTTGGGCAACTTGAATTATTGATGTTACTAGATTTATAATTATTTAATGGTGTTCCTGTCAATTAGACATCATGCTTTTCACATTGCATACCACTTATTAGTGCAAACAAACGTGGCGTAATTTGAAGATCTAATGATTTAAAAAATGTAAATTATCAATTTGTTTCAAATAAAAGAAGTCAAATCAAAAAATGATTGTGTTTGTGCAATTAATGTAATCACAGCATGCATTTAAATTTTAATAGTAGCACTGCAATATGCACATAAGTTGTACCTACCGTAATTGAGGGAATAATTCAAAGTTTGTGATTCAGAATTGCGTAGCGTGTAACCGCACAACTTCCCTTAATGACGCTTTGCCATATTAATGACCAAAATGGTGCTTTACGTGCACATAAAATCAATGACGATTAACCAAGAATAGACCCAGCATTCCTTATCATTTTATAAGGAATTGTTTGGCTCCAACTTAACGCTAGGGTAAAGGGGAGGGCAATCATTACATTACAAATTAATAATAATATGTAATTCCTAACACGAGCTATATATAAGTTAAAGTTAAAATAAGTGCTCTTAAGGCTGTCGATATCAAGAGAAAATAACGTTAGTCACATAAGCAAAACAGGAAACTCCAAATCACACTTTAAACCTGGTCGATGTGGATCAATTGCTCAACTCACATAACTTGAATACCACAAAGGCACAAAATTATAATAAAAATTAACCACGATAGGTATTCGTTTGTATTAAGAACATACATTTCAAATTGTACTGCTACATTATTGATCTATTAATCTATTGAAATTTATTGATTGATTAACCGGCATGTTAGGCGTGAAAGTAATTGCTTTGATGAAAATTGTTTTCGAGAATGATCAAGAATTTTAAAATTTTTGCTTACTAAGGGTCTTTGCAAATAATTAATGTTATGTCTATGGTTTGTTTACTTACCGATGAAATGTGGGGTTTCGATTTAAATAGTCCATTTTTCTACATACTACGCACTGTCTCACCATTTGTGTTATACTTATTATCACTAGAAGCAACAAATAATAATGTTGCACTTATCTAAACCTTCGAAAAAACACTGTCATAATAATCAGTAAACAATCCGCAGAATAAGATGTATATGGTGTTGTCAACTATGGTGCCAGTCATCTTCTGGCAGTTAGTGATTATGTTGGGATGTATACAATGGTAAACAAATAGGTCTATTCTTGGTTAATCGTCATTGAAATAAAATGCTTGAAATTATTTTCAGGCCAAGCATCAAAACAAGTTTTAAGCAAGGTTTAAATCTTTCCAAGGTAGCCATTTTTTCTAAAGCGGAGAAAAACCAAAGCACTCCTTCTTCTCAGATAGGAAGTAAAACTGTAGATTCCATGGTAATGCGATGATTGACACGTTTCTGTGTCAGAAACATCCTAATTTTTTTACTTAAACGACCAATTCCAAAACAAAATTAACTAACATAATGTATTATATATTATGTATCAGTACATAATGAAATTAAATATTTTAACTGTAAGTAATTAAAATAGATATTTATTTATTTACAAAAACAAATACAAATAATGCCATAAAAACTTAATTTACATAATGAAACTAACATAATGAGATTTACGTAACTGTAATTTTCCCATAACAATTGTTTCCAGTTGTGGATCAAGTTTACTAGTGGAAATATTAGCAGTGACTTCAAATCCTCATCAGTTATTTTGGATCTGTAAATATTTTTTATGTATTTGATTTTGGAGAAAGTTTGTACATAGAGATATGTAGTGCCAAAGGCGGATAAACAACCAGATTTATGCAAGTGATCAAACTGTGTGAGTGGAAGACACTTATAAAATTCCGGCAATGATAAATTCTTTTTCTTTATCTCTACACTGCAAATCAATCATTTGAAGTTCCGGGGGTTTCAAAGGATTTTGAAAAATCTTGATATTGTTTGAAATTGCAACAAAATCTGAAATATGAGACTGAAAATTTTCTTTTAAGCTTCAATTGCGAAATTCACCGGAAATGGAGTTTGAGTTTGACTGAATGGTCAACATGTATTGAAATGCGTGCAGCATTTTTTGCGTAGCTGAGATTGAAATAAATCGATTTTTTATCGAAATGACAACATGGGTGTATAAATCAGGTACAAACACGTTTTCTCCTTTTAATTTTAAATTAAGGTCATTCATATGTTTGGTTAAACCTGCATGAATAGTTAACTTCCATAACCACTCATTGTTTTTTAACTCAGCCATAGCGCGATTACTGTCATTCAAGAAATTTTCGCATTGTTGCTCAAAGCTCAAAAAATCGTGTTAGAACCTTTCGACAGCTAAGCCATTGTGTTGCAGTGTAATACGGTAAATCATTTTCTCCAATCTCTTCAATAAATTTACGGAATTGACGACGATTGAGCGCAATGATCTAATATAATTAACAGCTGACATGACTGGCTTTAAACTTCCGACATATCTAAGCATTTTCCACACAAAGAATGTTGATGAAAGATGCAATGTACGATTAATGGTTTTGAACTACCGTCATTTTCTACAGCCTTGGATACGAGACCAATGACAGTTATTTTTTCGACACATGTTCTTACCATTATCAGTACTGATACACTTCAAGTTTTTCCATTGAAGATTGTTTTTCTAAACAGCATTTTCAACTCCTTTAAAAATATCTTGTCCAGTGGTTGTGCCATGAATGCTGTGAATGTCAAGAAACTCCTCATAAACTTCATAATTTTTATCTATCCCTTGAATAAAAACTAACGCCTAGCAGTATCTGAAACATCCGTTGACCCATCCAATGCCAAAGAGTACCATTCTATAAGTGTTGATTTTTATCGGACAATTGAGCTAGTATATTTTTTACAATGTCATCTATTCTTTGAGCCACAGTGTTTGCTGATAAACTGAAGCTTTTAAATAAATTAACTTTTTCTGGACACATTTCTCCTACTGCTGCAATGATACAATTCGTAATTAATTCGCCGTCAGTAAACGGCTCCTCATATTTCACTATTGAATAAATCACGCGGAAACTAGCACGCGTTATTGTTCTTGTTAGGCATTCACTTTCTTAGTTGCTGTGAGTTTAACCCCGGTTTCAAGCATTCTGATTTCTATAAACGTAGACTTCCTGTAAATTTGGAGTCATTTTGAGAATGCTTACTCTCATAATGACGTCTTATATTGTATTCTTTGAGGACAGATATTGTTTCATTACAAATTATTCATATTGCCTTCTTACTTGACTCAATGATAAAATATTGATATCTCCATTGCTGTGTAAATGTACTGCACTCACTATCTATCATTCGTTTCTTTTCCATATTTATACAAATTAGATGTACGTACCTTCAAATCAAAATAGTGCCAACATAGGTATAATTTATTAAATATGAAACTATATTGCAAAATGTCCAACAGATATAACACCCATTAGCAAGACAATAACAAAACTGAAATTACATTAACATTTATACGTAGCTAGACTTAAACTAACGTAACTAAATATAATAGTATAAAATAAAACAAGTAAAAGGAATTAGACAATATTCAAATTCAAATAAGCTGACAATAAGGAGGAACGGCTGGAGTGGTTGATGTCACATATTTTGCTAATAAGATTAAAGTTCCCGCATATAAAGAAAATTGGAGATTGGTATAATATGTCAGTTTGTGGTTGTATTGCAAATGAAAGTAGCTACTCTTCCAGAAGAAGTTGGATGAATTTTAAAATTTAAAAGTGCTAAAAGGTCAGGAACATCTACGTTATTGTGTATCAAATTATAAAGTTTTGGTTTTTCGGTTCTGCCTTCTCCCGTATTTATATTAGGAGTCTTCGGTGCTAGTACATACAGGAAAACTTTCAAAAGTACTAGAATAGTAGTATTTACGCTTGTGTAGGCACAGGAGTGCATTCGTTGCATTGAGAAATCGTGACGAATGAAAAGACCGCGGGTTATGAACGCGTTCAAACCACCTCAATTATTTTCAAACAAAATTTTGTTAAAACAGAGTTCGGAGCGACCGGGAAAACCTGGAAAAGCGGGAAAAGTCAGGGAATGTATAATTCATCAAAAAAATCAGGGAAAAGTCTGGGAAAATTTACATTTTCATGAAATGTCAGGGAATTTCATTTTTTTCTGGAATTTGTTAGTTAACTGTGATAATATAGAATAGATCTTTCAACGCTTTATGTAATAAGATCATATCGGGCGAGTCCGATCCTAGTCACGTTTACTGCGCGTTTGCGTTGCGTCAACAACACAGGTGGAGGTTATTGAGACAGTGAGACTTGTTTTTATTTGATTTCTCATCTAATCCCAAAGATTTTTATTTAATAATTACCTATAAGATTATTATATTATACAAAAGTTTATTTTTAGTTTTTTAAATATCTTATGTGATCAAATAAAAACTTTTTGCAGAAGGCAGTACTTTTCATTTTTAATCACATTATTGAAGACTGAATTGTGTCAAATTCACAATTAACTTGTGAGAACTGAACTAGAAAGAACATGTGGTAATATATAGTTTCGTTTATTAATACCTAGGATCTGTTATGTTTATGTGGTTTCTATATTGTGTTTATAAATGTGCTCATTACAAAAAAAATATTAAAAATTTTTCATTTTTTTTTACTTGATTTTTTGATACTTGCCAGATATCCTTACTAGAAAAAAAATATGGAAAATTAGTAATAGCTGTCAGGGAAAACCTGAAAATGTCAGGGAATTTCATTGCCTTTCTAGACTCCGAACCCTGTAAAATGTTAATTGAAAATGAGATGCGTTGTCATTGAAGTTTAATCATCGTCGTAGGTATATAACCACTTTTACTGCAGGCGGCGTAAAAGTAGAACTTTTTGGCCACTTAGAAATAACATCGTGAAAGCGGCATGTATGAGCCGTAAAAATCGAAGTTTAAGTAAAGGTTTTACGCCGTTTGAAAATAAAAAAATTACGAAAAATATTATCTATTGGTTAATTTTGCCGCCGAGTGTATAATTCAAAATTAAATTACATACTTGGAGGACTTAGTGTGTCCCTTAACCCATTATGTACCGGTGTCATATATATATATATATATATATATATATATATATATATATATATATATATATATATATATATATATATATATAGGACAGCAAAAATAGCAATTTTATTTCTTGGTTGTAATTCAAAAATGTATTTTTTTTTAATTTTATATTACTTTGTCATTTTATATTACTTTAGGAGCAAGATTGTACCTTTACGTTTATAAAAAGGAAAAGGCCACGTATTTCATTCCCTCCCCAAGGGGGAGGGCGGGCTGCTCGAGCTTTCCGAGCTCGGAATTCCCAGCATACATACATACATTACGTATATATGCATGGTGGGATTAATGATGGGTGTGGTCAGGATAGGATCGGAAGGAACGGAGTTAGGGTTCTGAGGGGGAAAATACTACCTGAGCATTCGCCTAAGCAGCCGCACATGGTGTGCATATACGCAGTAACCATGCCGCTACATGTGTATGAGGAAAACCCCCTGAAAAAACCTCATACAAGATAGACGGTAACGGGAATCGAACCCATTACCTCCCGAATGCATAGCAGATCATGTCACCACTACTCTACCAGCTGGGTTACTTTTATTAGAACTTAGTAATTATAAACAGAAAAATAATTTACAAGAAAGGTTGTTTTTTCTTCGCTTGTCACGCATTTAGTTTTCCTTAGTTTTTTTGAAAATTCAATAAATTATGTAAATTTTCTGTTCAGAATTCATAAATAGAAAGTTTGTTTGTTAAAACTGCATAATTTTTTTAAACGTTGATCTTATCATAAACAGGAATAAACAAGTATAAAATATGATGTCATATTTATAGGACATTGGATGCGTTTATACCTTGAATTTACTATCGTCTAGACTAGATGATTCTTGCTGAGATTGTTGGTATATAAATTAGAGGCGATGCTCCCTTATTCATTTAGTGCATTTATTGTGGTGTAAAACATGGATAGTAAGCGGTTTTAAGTGTTAAAGATATTGAAGCGTTATTCAAAGATGAGGAATTTTATAAACATTTGGAAAATGCGGATAGTGTAGATATAGCTGTTTGGCCACCGAATCCGGACGTTTTAAGTGATTGTGATGAAGGCGATGAAAGACATAACAGGTGAAAATGAAATCAATGATATTACTGAATTTCTTTTACAGTTGAGAAGGTAAACAAATATGATCTACATGTTGCCATCTTATCTATTTTCTTTACAACCACTACGTAATGTACTTATCAATAATACGAGATTTCTAGGACTTAACATTTTTATTTATTATTCCATATAAAGTTTAATTTAACAAATAAAATACAAATTGCACAGTTTGTTTAATTGTGCATTAACAAATTATATTTGAAACATAGGATTTACATATATAACAAGATTTAAATGTTCTTTGAATTCTTCTAACACATCCTTCCTTCTTAATGGTGAATAGGAAGGTGACAAATAAACTAGATGTCTGTGTTTTCAGACATATATGTAATATTTTGAAGCAATTTTATTCAAATTTCTTCTGGTCATAACGCCATATTTACTTGACATCTGCAGCAGACTTTCTGGGATTTTCTTAACACTATCTGTTCACAATCTTTGACTAAATTAGTTAAATATATTAAATTAGGGTGGCATATTTGCACGTGGCTCAACTCTGCAATTTTTACATAAATTGTACTTTTCAAAGCACAGAACCGTTTAAATAAAAATGATAAATCATATATGTCAACAACAATACCTTGTCTGGCTTTGCAACCAGTGAAATTAGTTTAAAATGTCAGGTTTGGTTTATAGTTTTCTTCTAATTTTCTTTCGCCTACGACTATTTTAAGAATACTCGTGGCCTCAAAAAATTTTCTGGAAATAATTCAAGCTCTTGGGAAATTATAAGTGAAAATAAGTGCATTAGTGTTTATAGTTATAATATTGAAACCTAAACACGTAGACATTTATAATTAAAATTGGATTTGTCTAATTTAATTGGTTTCGCAGTTATTAATTTTTTCTTAAGACCTTCCAATTTCTGAAAAATCCCTATATCCTGGGAACCACAGTGTTTAGCTATAGGAAGTGCTTAAGAAAGTTCATCTTATATTTTTTACGCACAATCCAAAAATGCAATAAAATTCATGGTATTCCATCAGAAAAAATAACTTTGATATACCCTTCTTTTTTGGGACACTTTTCATTAACAACGGAAATACATATTTAAACAAATCAAAATCTATTACGCGTATGTAATGTTTATTCCTGAAATTTAAATAATGATTCGTTATAAAAGTTAATAGTCTCACTTGACTTACAGCGTTAAAATAATCATCACAAAGTGCCTCATTTTTCAGTATGGCTCCTCGGCAATATTTCAACATTTTCCAGACTGTTATGTAAATATCTATTATTGAAAATGTTTAACAATTAAGAATCTTGTGAATTTCGCAACAGTTCTTTTCTGCATTACATTGTTAATTAATTAAACACAGTATAAAAATCTTCTTTTGCTTGATTATTACGAATTTCCAAAGTTGTAGGCACTTGCAAAATTAGTATTACTGAATTACATACATTTGCAACTGTTACGGATACATGTTAGAATTTTGCCAAGCCTTTTTAGGCGAAAGAATCACGTGTGTTTATGTTTATTGCAAAAAAAATATTAAGTTGTTATGGATGATGGCTGAAAATTTGGATAAAATCAACAGACTATTTTAAATACTAATCTGGGATTCTGCAGATAAATTACAAAATCTGAAAATTGCAACTATTAAGATATCTAATGTATCACATTTACAGCTGTGTTAAGTTTGTACATTGAATTGTAAATCAACTCCATTTTATTTTAGTTTTAATAATATTACCAATCTTATAGTTTGGTTCAAAATGTTATAGTTTCCGCTCAGCCTTTGTGCAACTAGACCTCAAATTAAATTTTCGATTAAGATTTACTATGTACTGGCCTATTAAGCACACAGCTTTTGTAATATTTTAGTTTTCTATAATTTGTATGAAAAATATACATTTAGTAATCTTCAGTGACACTTTTTGAAATTAACTAAGAATATTAAGAGAAGAGATTCTGTATAAGAATTTTGTGGTTTCACAAATTGTACTTATTTATGCATTATTATTTTTCTGGCAGTTTGTGGTGTTTGCAACTCTTGACCAACTTCTTCAGCTTAGTTTTTGTTTCTGCAGTTTAAACTATTACAATCATAGAACTTATGTATTAGGTCTATGATTACAATGCTCTTGTGTTACCCCAGAATAACAATACAGAAGTGTCACTCCAGTTAATATCCTGTTAAAATTTTCTTTGTGCATTTTGTGCATATTGGTGGTGGTATTCTTGTCACAACAAACTAATTAAGATACTTATCTTTAGTGTATGAAATTATGTATTTTTTATTAGTTTACAAATTTAAACGTTTTTCTATGACAATCACTGTCATCTTCTTCAGTACATGATAATAGTTTTTGAAAATTAATTAAGATGTCAAATAAATATATGAAAGCCGAATACATAAATATAAGCCTGCTATAATAGTTAGGAAACATATATGAAAAAGCCAACTACGGAATCTAATTTTATTTTAGTAAAGATCAGCTAGATAGATTAAATATTATTAAACCGGTTATTTTAAATATGATTGATTATATGTTTAAAATTGAACAATTATTGGAACGGCAAACATGCCGTGAATTGCCAAAAGATCGTACAAACAAGTTCCTTTTGAAAACTAAGTATCTTCTATTTCTAAAAAAAAACTCTGCACATTAAAAAATGCAAGAAGGTGACATTATGGTCAGTTTTAACGTATCTCTATTTACTAAAGTTCTTTTAAACGAAATCATTGAATATATTAATCAGATTTTTTTCAAAAGATATAACAGCCTGTTTCAGAACTGTCTTAATACTTTTTTTTGTTTTCAGCAGAATAATAAATTTTACGAACAACTTGACGATGTAGCTATGAGAAACATTCTTAGTCCAATAATAGCTAATTTTTCGATGGAAAGGTTTTGAACATTAACTCTACAAAATGCACCTAAAAAAACCTTTAATCACTACACGCTAATGGTTATTCCCTTGAAGAAATTAATAATATAATTAAACCTGTTAGGATGTACACATAAAGAACAATTAGTACTTAATGTTGGTAGAGCTTTTCTTCTTTTCATAACTAATGTTACAGATAAAATTGAAAAATATTAATTAACCATTTACTACTATTTTCAAACATACAAGAAAGATTTAAAAAAAATTTAGATCACCTAAAGATGGTGTAAATCCATTATTATTAGTTTCTGGAGTAAATAAGTTATCTTGTTCTTGTGAAAAAGTATACATGGGAATCACAATACATAGCTTTGACTAGACATAAATAATATATGAGATGAGATTGAATCAATCACAGAAGTCAGCTATAGCTGACTATGTGTTAAATAATTTAAATCAACAGTTAATTGATAATATTGTTATCAAGGGAAACTCATTATTATGTTTGTCTACAGCGAGAAGTTATTAAAATATATAAAACACCCTAATAACTTAAACAGACAAGAAGAAAATCTCAGCTTAAATAGGTTTTGGCATCTTGTTATTAAATGGTATGCCTTAATTTTAATTTTAACATTGGTATGCCTAGGTTTTTTGCTGTTTTTCTTAGACCTTGAAGTCAATTTATATAATAAATAAAAATGCTTTACCAAGTAAGTATGGTAAGATGTCAAAGCATTGCATTGATTTAACACATATAGTAAAAATTAAGATAAGATTAAACATACACATTATGTTTTCATTGTATAATAACGATTACAGTCCATAATTATTAACGGAAAATTATTTCTTTGCTTGATTTATGATTTAACTAGATATTTATTTGGTATGTTAAGTTTTTATCATTTTTTAGATTTTTAGTTGTGAATAGTTTTACCATTTTAAAATTAAAGTTTTCACAGTTTTTGACTTACATTATGATTTCAGTAAATTTTGTTAAATTGGTTTTTTGATTGTTACATTTTTCATGTTTAACCTGTGCCTGTTAGAGGTTGTTCATATTTGCAATTTACAAGGTGTTCTAAAAATAATTAATCTATCAAAGATAAAATAAAATTAGATTCCGTTGTTAGCTTTTTGATATGTTTCCTAGCTATTATAACCAGACTTATATTTACATTTTCAGATTTGAAATATTTATGTGATATCTTAATTCATTTTCAACAACTATTATCATTGACTGAAAAAGATAACTATAATTGTTATGAAAATGTTTAATTTTAATAGAATTTATGCATAGAGCCACTGTTAAATTCATAATTTTAAATAATAAGTTATAATTTCTAATTTGTGCTTTAAATCTGTTATAAAGTATCAACAAAGTGTACAAAATTATATCAAAATAATAGTCATTTGGCAAGGAAGGCATTCTGTGTATATTTTCATGTGAATGTCTCCATCATGATTTGAACTGCACCTAAAAATTGTTTTCAATTTCTACTTAATGCCACCAAAAACATGCCCAAACGTCACAGAGACACCTCTTTCGTTGCTATTCTATGGTATTACCACATTATTGCCAACCACATTTATAAATCTTTTTTTGTTTCAGTGAAGTCGTTTCAAATTGGCTTTCAAAGCTCAGTTAATAAGAAAAAAAAAATTAAACAATGAAGAGATCTTTTACAAAGGAAGTATAAAAGAATTTTATTGTATTAATAAATAATGTAAATATTTACATATTTATGATGTTTATTTATAGTGATTTAGGAAAATCTAGGTATCAATTTAGGTTGCTTCTGAGTGTGTATTAATTTTAGATTATTTGCTTGTAGTTTTGTGTAGGTAAATAGTGTGCAACTATATAATTAATAAATTTTATTTATGTAGCCCTATAGGGTACGGTTTTATGAATAAAACTTGAATTTTTATGTACCTCTTTTTTATTATTAAACAGGGTTTATGCTTGGTCAAGTGATATAATTCCTTATAGTAAAAACAACATAAAAGCAACAGAAGATGTAATCCCCCATTTGTGGTTGTAAGTGCTATAGTTTTGGTTACTTGAACTACTTAAGAACGTAACACAAAGTTGTTTTACATTTAAATATTTAATTATTGTTACTTGTAAGAATTGTCTGGTATGACAAAAAATTTGTATATGCAGTTTAAATTATGAATATTTCTGTAATCAATCGGTATATAATATATCTAGTAATTTCACAGTATATTTCTGAGTTGAAATGGTACGTAAGGACAGATCTTATTAAACATACAGTTCATATGGCATGTAAAGTACAAAAGCATTCACTAACCAACTGAACCTACACATGGCTAGGATGCAACCTTATACACTCAGTGTGATCAGTATATATCAACTAACAATGTTTGAGGACCAGGTCACATTCTGTCATTGCATCACGTGTATTGTTTTTTTTAATAGTGCAGCTATTTATGCATATTGTATCCCCCTTCTGCATCTGTAAATCTATCATTTTAACATGTAGTCATTCTACTTTTGAGCCACAATACAGATTGAGATTACCATTTGTGGTATATAAATATATACATAAATTGAAGCAACCTCTTATTATGGAAGGCACCAGTGATGAGCTACTAGCCATTTGATAGTTCTGGTACTGACTATAAGCCATCAGACAGTGGTTTTAATTCAAGTATCCGATGAAGAGAAACAAGAACTATTTACATATTTGAATGGCCTTGCAGACCAAGAGTAGCAGGACTCGTTCACTTTTGATAGAGTTCGTGCATCTGTAAAAATTATTCGGCCTCTCTATAAAGATATGCATCCAATCACATCTTTTCTGATATTATAGTCATTAATTTTTTTGAGAGAATATTTTGGCAGATAGTACTTAAAAGTCTGGATTTTATTTTATTACAAAAAAAAGCCGATATGAAACATCACAAGCTTCCTACCTACAGAATAAAAATTAAAAAAAAATGTTTTTTGGTTAATTTTCTTTTTAAGCTCGATATTCTATTTCTTGAAAGTAATGATACACGAAACGATCTACTTCGTTAAAGAATCCATTTATTACTTACAGGAATGTCACATTAAACTGATTAAATTGCTTCAATTTAAATTCTACTTTAGGAATTGTTTACAGCTAAATGGCGCATCATATAAAAAAATGTAAAACAACCATTGAATATATATATATATATATATATATATATATATATATATATATATATATATATATACATATAGAGAGAGAGAGAGAGGAATAAAAAAAACCACTACAAAAATGTTAATCTTCTACAGTTGGATCTCCAAAATTTTTAGTTTTTGGTTAAACCTCGAGGGTTAAAAATAAAATAGCCCAACTATTGTCAGAATCACCAAAGTGGGCTGGAATAAGTAGATGATGCCAAACATATTTAATTAAAAAGGTACCACAATTTGACAATTTTACTTACCGTTTGAGTGAACATATATTTTTCTAGTTTTTTTTTTTAAATACGTCTAAGGACACGTAATGCACTTACCACACCTTAATATTATATTAATATTATTGCTCTTTTTGGGTGATTGTGACTAAAATGCAGTTTTACCAGCATTTCTTAAGTCATCATTAGTACATTTGAAAAACCTTCACTGGTATATCAAGCATGGACAGTCAATGTCGACCTTTGATTTTTGTGTACTCAATTTTGTACAATCTTACGTCTCTTTTGAACGTTTTTTGATACGTGGCGCTATTATTTACGTACAAAGGATGGTGTTTTCAACAATAGTTATATCTAGTAGCATTGAATGATAAGTTCTTATTAGAAGGTTAATCCTTCATCAAAATTTGTCGTCTGCCATCTGTGTTTGCATACAAAAAGGCAAATTCTGCTTTTGTTCTCACTGACTATTGCTCATTTTAGCACTGAATGATAAGTTCTTAATCATTCAATGATTTAAACTTATTAAACATGTTGGTGTGAATTTATATTAAAAGAAAGAATCGCTTATTTTATGTTGGGATTATGGTTGCCAACAAGAAATTAAATTTTTAAAACAACCTGATTCAGATTGTATCATTTTTAATAAGTAGGTTTAATTTTTACTTTGAGATTTTTAAAAAAGAATGTAAGGCTAACTAAGAAAATTACAGCTCATCTTAAAGAAGACAAAAACTGTTTTTCCAAATTGAAAATTAGTAAACAAATACTATGATCATTTTTGCATTATTTTTGATCATCTGGTAGCTATAAAATTATTTGGAATCCTGCAATGGCTTTCCCCTGGAAAAAACCAAAAAGGGTTAAAGTGTCATCAAAAAGTACAAATTTTAAGTTGATTAGATGTAAACAGGGTCACCCTGTACTCTATACATTTCATCCTATAAAATTACAGACATTTTTATTTCTTATGCTTTTTACACTTTGTAACTATTACCCTTGCATTCAACGCTATTACGATCTAAAATATACATACACATATATGACCAATATTTACTATTAATATTAAAAATTAAATAAACTTTCTGCACTTCAAAAATTGCAAACCCGTCTCATTTAGAATAAGATTATAATGCTCATATTGCACCATTGACTGATAAATTTTCATTCAACGATTGTACTGATGGTGGAGCTACTTTACAGGTTCTCTCTCATTTCATTACTATTTACTTAAAAAAAGGTGGTGTTTTCAAAAATAGTGTATCTTGACAGGTTTGTCAAAACAAGTATTTCCCAAAGTGTAATGTAATTTTTGAATTAATGTAATAATTAATAACAATAATAGTTATTTATGTAACAAGGCATTAAAGTAATATTTTTTATCACGAATGTGGAAATTATTTGCCGAGGGAACTAACCATGTGAGTGAACAAAAATTACTAATGTTAAATTTTATCCAAAATTACATTTATTAACACCAATAACTATAATTATTGATTGTTTTTAATTTTGTTAACCATATTGAATTGACAATGACAATTAACAAACGTATTTATTTAGCATAGATCAGATTATGATTGTATACACAATTACAAGTTTTTAATTTTTTTTTGAAATCGCAATATTAAAAAAGGAAGCAATATGTTTAATCAATTACATATTTATGTAGCAATAGTAATAGTACAATTTTGATTATATTGACGGGCTACAGTCGGTTTGAACTAACGACAAAATCAGTTGTCAACAAAGTTGATGCTGTAGGCTCACATTGTCCCTAGAGGATCCTTTTCACGATTTCCTGCTTCTTAGTTAAAAACGACTATATATATATATATATATATATATATATATATATATATATATATATATATATATATATATATCCATCGGCGGCGGTTGTGCTCTTCCATCCGCCGTGTTGTTTGAAAGATAGGATATCCGAACCTGTGTCTGCTAAGAGGGAGGCAGAAATTCTTCGAAAAGCATGACTTGTATACTATGTGCATTTAGTATTCCCAAATAAGTGGCGATTAGTTTTAGGATCTTACCAAATGTGTGAACACCGATTGGTTGAGTAGAGCATTTACCTAAACGGTAAAAAACGAATAGGGGTTTATGATGAGTGTGTGCCGGTCTCAAAGATCAATATTTTCTATAAGTAACTATAACACTATTGGGTGAAATGTTCACACATTTTGTCTGTTACAGTAAAAATTCGCGTCTTAGAATGGGGTATGGTAATTAATAATGTTTTCTTTCTTTTACATCATTTATAGTCATTCTTTTAAGTTCACCCATTCGACAAGCACCGGCGGCGACTCCAAAAATTAAGCTTGTCCAGAAAATAAACAGGTTAGTATCAACGTTAAATTAAACGCCGTGACTATGCGCACCTCAATCTGTCTTAAAAATGGATTAAATCTTCAATAAACTCCTACCATGATTGACGACTTCATACATGTAGTGCATGTAAAGTAAATGTAAATTCCTATTAGATATTAAAAATTATTATTAATTTTATTAAATACATAAATAAAAAGTTTACCTCGAGTAGGATTTAAACCTATGACATCTACTTTGCTAGAGTAGCACTCTAACCAACTGAGCTATCAAGATACAAGCCCCAATCGATGTAAATTTTGTCTATGTATGTAGAACTAAGGTAAATTCCTGATATACAGTCAAATTACTTATATTAATGGGATGTGAGCCTGCAATATCACAAGGATTTTACTTATATTAATGGAATGTGAGCCTGCAATATCACAAAGATTCACACATACCAAAGCAACTTGACTAATGTTAAATTATTATAAGTTTTGTTATGATTCATTCATAACAAAACTTATAATAAGTTCAAAAGTATGTAATTGAAAATTATTAATTTTTCTATAAATAAAAAGTTTGCATCGAGTAGGATTTGAACGTATGACAGCTATTTATATAAGTATTTTAATACAATCAAGTATTTCATGGGTATCTATTAAATATTAATTGTGTAAGCTTTTATGATTATCATACATAATTTAAACTCTATCTTTTAGGTATTGAATTGTGCATTTTTTATTTATTTTTATACAAATTTATACATTTAATACCTAAGGGATAAATGTTTTAATCATGTAAGCTATTGAAGTTTCCATAGAATAATTTTCTTGTTTGTTTCTGTCTATGTGTAGTAATGTATCTATGTTCTCTTTGACAAATTCTTTAACTTCTATAATACATGCTACATTAACATCATATAAATCTTGTAATCGAGCTTCTAACTTATTTACTTATCTAAGGCATTTCCGTTACTACGTTTACTATTTTACTGCAACATGCAGGAAATTCTATACCAGATAGTAGATGCAATCTGTAACCTGTTACGTTAATAAGTTGCCATAACCATTCTTTAGACTCTCATCCCAAATAGACTTCTGATTCTTAACAATAATAGATACATGTTATCTTCTTGTTAACAGTTTCATATCAAACAGTTTTCGAACCCATTTTTGTTGGTAGCCATGGTACGTCAGGTGAGTAGAAATAATTTGTAATTACTTCTCGATAGAACAAGTATGTGCCATTCCTGCTTATCAAACACCACATCATTACTCTTTGATCCACCAAGTCTTACAACTAGTTCAAAATTTGGTTGCGGTGACAGACGGGCACCCGCATATTTCAATTTACTGTTATTTATAAAAGACTACAATATTAATGAAAATGTTGTGACGTTTACTTGAATATATAGCACATTCTTACACTTTTCTACAGCATGAAATAATATGTTTTCCAGTATATACGACATTGACTTCTAAGGTACTCCATCTCCATTTATATCACACCCTCCCTACCCCTTGCATATCTATCTAACCTCATTCAAGGTTAATAATGAATGTTACAACACAGCTCCAAGGTTGAACAGTTTCTCACTTCTTTTCACTACACACATCAAAGTTATTCCACTTCACTACACACTGACCAGAGGTCAACTACTTTCATTCTTCAGAAATTCTTTTTTTTTCTGAAGGCAACACAAAGTCAGAAATTCCTATCTCTACACAATGCCATATCTATTTTAAAGGGAGGGAGAACTACATACATACACCAACACATTATTTCCTACAGTATCAGTATGCCAAATATCCCATTGTGCGATTAATGGGAACCTTGTGAGTGCTACCGACCATAATATCTGTTTAACCATAGTGCTCGGCAAATGTGTGAACTAATACCCAAATGGGTTCAGTCCAAAAAAACGGTTACTAAGACGATAGGGTAATATATGTAATTATTCACTCACATTTGACCTTCACACTCGTTATCATCGTGTTGGCCATGTTCATTTATGCTATGAATACTATAAAGTTGCAACCAAGTGACTACCGAATTATCGACCACCATACACATATGGAAAGGTTTTCACTGTACAAAATGTGACCTCCAGGATGTTTCATACATTGATTATGATGAAGTATACCATCTGGATAATTAATATTTTTACCTTCCTGTAAGTATAGAAGGTTATGCAATCGACTTTTTTTTTACTAACGCTATATCGACTATGTACCTCATTTCACAAAGTTTTGCCAAGATCAACCATGATGCCTGTGTGTTGTAACGTGCCAATTCTTGGTCATCGTTACCTTAATTTAAGTTTCGATTTGCATTATTATTGATAAATATATTTACATTACATTAGTATCGTTAAGGGCCGGTTTTATAATGCCTACAGTCTACCCCTGGTTGACAGTCAACCGACGGTTGAGTTACATTTGTGTTGTATAACTGTCCGTATTGGGATAGGAAGCATTTCCAGGAGACAGCGACATGATTGCCACTGACAACTTAGTTTCTGATAATGGTAAATAAAATACTGAAATACATAATTTATTATAATACTGATTAATTTCAGGGATAATAGAGACTGCCGGTGCAGTGGAGATTCCAACTGCAGTGGCTGAATGCGGCAATAAAACTGTAAAAAACACAAATAGCAATGTGTCAATTTCATATCTTATTGGTTTGTAGGTGAATATAATTGAGGATATACCAAGTTTCGTAAATATAGATCCACCAGATGTCAACAGTGATGTTAATGGTAATTAATACATAGTATAAATATAGTTTGATACTATCCTATTATAGATTGGAGTTCTTACAGCCCAGCTATGCTGAAAACATAAAAGCTTAAGAGCTGTAAATGACAAGGCCAATCAGAAAGGTAGGTATAAAATAAATAATTCACTATGAATAATTTTATTATTGCAGGAAATGTCGCAAACCGGCAAGGTATTACCAAGGCATTACAAATGCTAAAACGGAGCTTGCTGAAGTGAAAAACAGCTTCTTCTTAAAGATGTGTGCAGCGAAGAATATCATAAAGCAAAGTTGATTGGTCAGCAATTGCTGAATGAGCAATTAACGTTAAAAAACAAAATATTGAAGTTACAATTACAAAAATTACAAAATGAAATGAATGATTCTTAAAGGTAGTTATATAATATACAAAAATTAAAGAAATGAACCTTATTTAGTTTAATTCAGAAAAGTAGGTAACAAATGGTTGGCGAAAGTCTCTTTGTACCGCTTGCACTTCATTCATGTTATCTGTGATGTTAGATATGTCATTACGGTCAAATACTGGTACAACTACATTTGGATCATCTGGTGGCTGATCTTCATTTCTGTCAATTACTATATTGTGTAATACTGCACAAGCAATCACTACTGCTTGCGTAGTATGTAATGATAAGCAAATACCAAGTGATAAAACCGGGAACCATCTTTTCCAAACCCCAAATAATCTTTCTATAGGGTTTCTACTGTGGATGTGCGCTTCATCAAACAAGTTTTCACCTCTTGTTGTAGGATGTTATAACGGTGTAATCAAATATTTGGTCAAACCATATCCCGAATCTCCCAAGATAATACAATTATTATGGATGCGAGAATTGTTAAAAATGGTTTGGTCATGTGTTGCACCTGGCCATCTTGCTACTACATCCAACATCCGTAAAGTAGCATTTCCAATTACTTGTACGTTAAAGGAGAAATACCCTTTTCGGTTTCTAAAATACTCCTACAATAAGCATACAATATGATAGTGACAATTACTATGATATCAACATACCTGGGGATTGCATTTTAACATGTGTGCAATCTATAGCACCTATAATTTTAGGAAATCTTGCAATTGTATGGAAGTCCATCTGGTTGTTCCTCATTTGCTATTCATTTTTGGGCATACTTAAATCTGTTGCATCTAAAGCTGCAATAGGTGTCGTCACCCTTTTTATAATTCGACACGCTGTAGCTTTATGAACCCCAGAAAAATCACCAACAGCTATTAACATATTTCCCATTACATAAAACCTTAACGCCAACAAAAGCTGGTTACGAGGCGAAATGGAATTGTAATAAGACAAATAATTAGGTACCTACGTATTACCATCCAGTGCTAGATCAACTTCGATTTCAGTTAATAAAGACATAACTGTAGTCTTCTGCAAACGGAACCTCATAAAAAAACTCTTCCTCAGACCATATCATAAATTTGTCTGGTCTTGGACGAAATATACGAGAATTTCTTCTACGTCGTACCAGTTGATCTAGTAGCTCATTGTTTGAATCTGATGATGTGCTACTTCTGTGCAGTAAAAGTCGATGTTGATCGTTAAAAACAAAGTCATCGTCGGATGATGCACTACTAATCACTATATTATTTTACAAAAAGTACGACTAAAGTCACTTTATTATAGATGTAAGTGCTAGGAAAAACGCGTCATAGTAGTTTCACAACCGTCGGTAGAACATTAACCGCCACTTCAGCTGTCGGTTCACTCAACCGCCTGTTCAACCTTCGGTTTGATGCCAGCCTCACGTTATACAACCCAATTCTTACTTCAACCGTCAGTGGAATTTCAACCATTGGTCAACCGCATGTTATAAAACCGGCCCTAATCATTTCTTTTTTCTTTCAATAATTTAATTTTTTTATATCGATATTTTCATTTTGGTCTACATAATTATGAGTACCTCTGTATATAGTATAGTATGGTCTAAGTTTTGTGCGCAACTCAACACGTTTTGACGCTTGAGCCACTTCCTTTCCGCCTCTTCTGCCATACAGTTCATTACATACGGTTAGTTTTGCTACCCTTTTATAAGGTATGTAAGGCTTCTAATTACATTTTTCTATACATTGTATTTATTAGGGAACAAAGAAAGGTGCAAGAGTACGCATTTACATTAAGGAAACCGCTGGGCTTAAGAAAAAGCGGAAATTTTAAGAATCTCGTTCGTTGCAAAAGCGTGCTGCTTGCGTGTCATGCACAGCTGATTTCTGTTTCTAAGATAGAAACATTTGAGTTCATAACCAACATTGACCGTAATATCTGTTTACATAGGTCAATACACGTTTAATTATTAAATAGTGTTGATCATATTGCATTTTGAATTTTAAGTAAATATAGATTGTAAGCTTATGTAGTTATGTTGAATTTAATAATTTTAAAATCGTAAATCGTTACGAGAAATATCGTTTTAGTTATTTTATGCTGATATTAATCAGACATTTGGCTTTGTTAAATATACATAGAAATACAGCTGTTTAGTGTTTATTCAGATTACTTATGTTAATAAGGTACAACTTTCCCAATTTTTGTTGAATTTAGTTTTAAACCCATAAATTGAGTGGCGTCCAACAAACAAAATGCTAATACTTATTACACCTACGGATAAATCTCTGCATCCCTCACACCTGAAAATCAATGAGTTCTCAATTGTAGTAAGTTTCGTAAGTTTGTACTTCACTGAGCTAGACCGTGGCGCAATTTACCTTTTAATATAACAATCAAAATACCCTAATTTTTGTTTGTTATAGTGTGTGTGTGTGTGTGCGCGCGCCCGCGTGTGTGTGTACACGTGCGTGTATGTATGTATGTTAATACACACTTTAAACTGCATTATATCGGGATACTGATATAGACAAGTGGTTTGAAGAGAAGGTTATAAACTTATACTAAAGAAGTTGTCAGAATTTCAAGAACGTGATTGTGGGTAGGCACTTAAAGCTAGCTGTTGTTAATTTGGGGGTTAACATTAATAAATTCACACCTCACCTTGGATCCTTATACGTCGAGTTACAAATTCAGATTAAGAGGAAAAAAGCAAGCATCAATGTCAAGAATGTAGCATGCTTTGTGTGGGCGGTGGTTTCGGTTTTGTATCCTGCAGACAAAATCCCAAAAAATAATAACGTGTTAAAGCTAAAAGGCATTGAATTTGCGATTACCATGTGGCAGATACCTAACTTCGAAAAGCAAAACGATCTCTCGCATCCCTTACTCCATCATTCATCCTCTATGCTATATGCTTTATCATGTATCCTCCATCAATGTTCCGTCATAGATCATCAGTGCTCTATGCGTTATCTTCTATCCTCCATCGTTAATTTTGTATCATGTATATACTATCATTCGTCATTCATCATCTACACTTTATGCTTTATTGCATATTTTCAATACTTCATTATCAATCCTCTATGGTAAATATCATATTATGTATATATCATCCATGGTCTCTGTTTTATGCTTTATAATATAACTTCTATCTTCTATAGTCATTTACTATGCTTTATTGTCTATCTTCTATCCTCCATCATCAATTCTCTATCATGTATATACTATCATCCATCACCTACGCTTTGTCATATATTTTCTATACTTCCTTATCAATGTTCTACCGTAAATATGATATATATATATATATATATATATATATATATATATATATATATATATATATATATATATATATATATTAGCAGTACCACGCGCTTTGCTGCGCTCAAATGTAAAACACATTCTTCCTCACCCTTTCCCTTTTTCTAAAAAAAAAAATTTGCAATAAAAAATATTGACTGTCACTTATCAAGATAGAAACTATCCTATCTTTTAAGTTTGTTCAAACAATACACATTTACAAAATTTCATCTAAATATTTTCAGCCGTTTCCGAGATTAGCGTAAACGAACATCGTGACACGAGATCTATATATCTATCATCTATCATTCATCTATGCTATATGCTTTATCGTGTATCGTCTATCATCAATTCTCCATCATCTATGTTTTATTATCCGTCATACACCGTCTACGCCCTATACTATATCATCTATATTCTGTTCTCTATTACGTCCTCCATTATCTATGCTTTTTATATATATATATCTTCTGTCCTCTATCGTTCATTCTCTGTCATCTATGTTCATTCGCCATGTATGCTTTATCATCTATCTTCCATCATCGACCCCTTTCATGTATGTTAAATCATCTATCATCCACCCTCTTTGCTCTACGATTTATCATCTATCTTCGGTCCTCATCATCTATGCTTTATTATGTATCTTTTATCCTCTATCATTCATTTTCTATCATTTATGTTGTCATTCATCATTTATGCTCTATGCTTTATTATGTTTCTTCTATTCTCCTTCATCAATTCTCCATCATCTATGATCTTTCATCCGTCATCCGCTTTCTATGCTCTATACTTTTCATCTACCCTTTATTCTCCACCATCAATTCTTTGTCATGTATGTTTTATTTTCCACCGTCCATCATCTTTGATCTATACTGTATGTTATACCTTACATCCTCTATTATTAATTCTCTATCAACTATGTTCAGTAATCCGTCACCCATTCTCTATGCTTTATCATATATCTTCTATCTTCTACCATCGATTCTCTATCATCTATATTCTATTATCCTTCCCTATGCTCTATGTTCTATCGAGTGTTTGTTGTTAGTTTCGAATTGAAGATATTCGTTAGTACCCGACATCAGAAATGTAGCGTTGTTCAGGAAAGCTCACCGAGATAAAGCATACATTTCGGAAACTTCTGTAGAGTAACTCTTTTTACGTACCTATTTGAAGATATCTGGAATTTTTGCAAATGATAATAGAATTTAGTATTCCAATTTTGGTTTGTGTACCAGTAATATATTGGAGTTTGAAATTAAGATTTGCTTTACATGTAGGCATCGGTAGATAGTGAAATCCCTTTTACTATTTTAGTTAAGATTAGTTCCTTTGTAGATAACTTAAAACTGTATATAAGTAGTACAAGATCGCGGTGTTAATAAATTTACGCGGTTATATTAAAGTAGCACAGCAAACAAATAGTTCATCTTGTTTTAAATAACTTTCGGAATGTCACGGAGTTCCCTTTGATAAGCGTTCGATCATAGTTACGGTTTCACGGAGGCTGCAAAAGTTTAACCACCGTTCAGTAACCAGGGAGGCCATCGTCGCAGCCCTACCGTATGCAACATAAAGAAAAGGGGATAGTTCAGGAAGGTCACTGATGTTTGAATAAGAATTTAAGGTAAACATTTTCGTTCATCTATTGAGTTGTGCTACAGATCGTCCGAATAAAAAAAGTGTTTGTTATTGTATGTATCGAACGGATGGATATACTTTGTTTATTAAGCATATTTGAACGCTAAGTCAGTTTATAAAACATATCCATCCGGGGTTTATTTGTATTAACTTGTAACCTATTTACGCAATATTTGAAAAGTTACATGTTACTAAACTTGACGTTCTAAACCTAATTATATTTATATTACAATAAAGTTGCTTTAGATTATTTGTAGGGTTAAGGGTGTTGCAAGAGCACCCCACATTTCATGATAGATTCCGACCAAATTTATATCATTATTGTCTCTATTTCTTTGTGTAACACGGTGTTATCACACCGACCATATGTGTTTATTTATTTGTAAGTATTTTAATTTGATGTGTAACAAACTCACTCCATTTCTTTATCTGCCGTATAATTTACATTAGTACGAAATTTTCTAATGAGATATTTGTAATATGCAAATATCAACTAATTTTAATTATCTTATTTAATTGCGAAAATTGTTGAATCACACAATTTCATAGTGACGAAGTGCGAATAATTTTCAATATTCCCTTCGGACAGTAACGAAACCATTTGAGACAGAATTTGTTTTTTTAAGCGGTCCAGTTATTTTAATTTGGTTAATATAATCTAATTTAAAGATAGGTTTAATAAGTAACGTAGCGTAATGATAAAATTATTAGGTCATTATCAGACCAGTATCTGTCTTTGTAGCCCGTAATTATTTAGCAAATAGTAATTTGAAGCCTTTCAGGTATTATCGCAACACCTGCAGGTCTCTGGATCAACCTGTTATTCCCATAAAAGGTAAGCGAGTTATTGGGGTATTTAGACGAGCTGTGAACCATGGTGATTAGGCGTTACAACAGCGATTGTATTAATTTCAAATACTCTGGCGCCCATTCGGTTATGACAAACCCCCTAGTGTAACTTATGTACGACAATCTATCTTAAAGTACGAAAAAAAGGTCAATAATACACCCACCCCTTGTTCTACTGCCATTATCGACCGTAACATCTATCATCAATTCTTTATCATAAGTCATCAATCATATATGCTGTATGCTTTATCATGTATCATCTAACCTCTATCATCTATTATATTTTATCTATGTACTGTCACAGTTCATCCATTACCTATGCTCTATGCTTTGTCATATATCTTGTACCATTAATTCTCGATCATCTATATTCTATCATCCGTCACCCATCCTCTATATTCTATGTTTCATCCTATATTCTATATTTGTCATCCATAGCCTATACTCTAGCTTTATTATATATCATCTAAACTTTTATCAACTTTTCTCTACTGTCTATGTTCTATCATCTGTTTAAAACCTATCTGCGTAAATACCCAACAGAGTTTGATTATGCCTAAGGATTACAGGGATCTGCATGCACTTACCGCTAGGTGGTGTCGCGATCAATCTCTATTACAGAAAACATTAATTGGTTTTAAAAATACACCGCTAGATGGCTTCACAAACAATTAAATCTACTTTTAAAAATATACTTACTGGGTAAAGCCCCAGAAAACATTATTAGAATACAATTTCAAATGACCTTCCAATTACAAAAATGTCCGAAAAAACCGACACTATTTCAAATTTCTCACCAAGGGGACCATAACAGAGGGCTAAGACATGTGAACAAGTTCCAGGGTCCCAAGCCTGTCGTATAAGATAGCATGAGGGCCCCTTATTAGAATACTAATTTAAATTTCCGCCATGGCCACGAAGACAAGGGCGAAGGCCCCAGAACAAGTTCCGGCGTCGTATACATGCCTTATGAGATGACATGAGGGTCCCACTTACTAGAATACAATTTCAAATTTCCCGTCAAAACAAAAATGGCCGACAAAACAAGTTTTAAGAGATTTAATTTAATTTAATTATGACTCGTAAAAGCAAAACTCATTTTAAAATATTCCGTTTATTAACCCACATAACAAAATTGTTAAAATTTTGCCGTTTACCGTAGCGTCCCCTGTGTAATAGTTTAGGTTTAGATGACTTTCACTGTTTAGTGAGCGTCCGCCTTTCGGACGCTTATTTCAAATTATGATGTTGCATGCCATTTTGTAACCAAGAAAGTGAAAATTAAACCGACTTCAACCTTTTTTATTGATAGGTATATAAATTTGAATGTACGGAATTGCAAATTAAGGGTAGCACACTTGCTCGGTTTTATTTTGAGTTATATGTCGATTTCCTCAATCCTCGCTTCGCTAAATTAGCAGATGTGATGTTAAATAAAAATGTTGTAATTATGCGTTTAGTTTTATTTCATCACTAACGATGAAACTAGTTGCTCAGAAACAAAAACTTCCAATTGAAGATCATGACTGATGAAAAGTCTATTACTTCAAAACATGGCTATTTACTTCCTAATAGTATACGTGGTATTATATGCGGCACCTTCAATTGCGGCAAAACAAACGCAATGATCAGTCTGCTTAATGAGAAAAATGGTTAAAATTTAAACATGTATACGTGTACTCTAGGTCATTGAATCAAAATCAGTACAAACTTTTACAGGAAATCTTACTTCTAATGAAGGATATAGGTTACTTCACCTTCAGTGATAATCAAGATATGATTGAGCCTAATTGTACGAAGTCAAACTCTATTTTTATCTTAGATGATATCGCTTGTGAAAAGCAAAATAACGTAAGGGCATAACATATGGGTAGGTATAACGATATTGACTGTTTCTATTTGGGTCAAGCTAACAGTAAAATCCCAAATCAATTAATTCGTGATAATGCGAATATAATTATATTATTTGAGCAAGATGAATTAAACTTGAAACATGTGTATGAGTATTATATAAGTCCCACCATAAGCATGAAATTATTTCGGGACATGTGTTCAAAGTGCTGGGTAGATCCGTTTGGTTTCATGGTTATAAGCAAGGATGCTGAAGTTAATAATGGTCGCTAAGATTCGGAAAAGATTTGATGACTATATAATACCTTAAACTGCTTACAGTAGTTCTGTTCAGTAAACCCGGTTTGCTACAATGGATAACAAGGAAATCATATTAAAGAAAAAAATTATTCAGGCTCGTAAAATAATACAGCAGAAGTATAACAGTATTAAAACTGCTCACATTGACAATGAAAGAACATTTGAAAGGACTTACAAGCCCCTAATAGAACCTCAAACTGAAATAGTAAATAAAATCGATCCAGATAAAAAAAACACCTAAAAAGAAGCTCATTGACGTTAAACCCAAAAAACCACTCGCTACTACCCCCACTAGCCCGCTTATTCAAGTTCAACGGACTTCAGGCTTCACTCCATTAGGTGATTCAAAAAAGGGTGCTACTAGCCCAGTAGCTCAGCGTCCGTTTTTTCAAACAAATCCTTCTCCAGCTCTTCGTACACCATCTTTCTTAGATACATCTGTTGTAGGAGAGATTAATACCTCTTAGTGTCAGATGATTCTACTACCCGTAATGAACCCATCTCAGCAGAATTGCTCGAGCAGTACGATGAATTACCTCGTATATACGTTGAACGTATTATAAGGGATCCTGAAGGTGCTATTCATCATACCTATGGAATCCACTATAATACCAAAACTGACAAATGGACAATTGAAGGAAACGATATGATTATTAAAGGTGCCACGTATAAAGGGACTCCAGGTTTATATGATCTGCTTATTATGAATGAACCCAATTTAAATCTAGCAAATTCAAAAGATAGAAAATATTATAGAAGTAATTTAGAAGCTACTAATGTTGCAAGGCGAGAATATGACGTAAGTGGGCAAATTAGAGGTAGCCGCAGAAAAAAGTATACACAAATAATCAAACTCTTGCTATCATCATCATCACCCACAGCCAAGGGAGGTGGAGCTATGCTTTTAAGGAATTAACAAACAGGTCGATTGAATATAAATATTGGAATGATGTACATGAACTAATTCGTGATCTAGAGGTATTGTGGGCAGAAAAATTGGCGGGAAACACAGGTGTCGTAAATGACATAATATCAATTGTAGAAGAACTATATGAGGATGGATAGATTGAAAAACCAAACAGCCGTTTTTTAAACAGTGTAAATGAGAATGCATTGATGTCGACATATCATAACTAAAGTGACCCTTGACAAATTTGGACGTTTACATGTCCAGTATCAATTCAAGAAATTAATCCCTCAGTTTAAACTGATTGATGATAATCAATTTCATATCGAGAATAGGAGATGGTGAAGCTATAAATAAAGGATATCTTGATTTTTGTCTACAAGCAGGTCAGAAAGCTTTTAAAGGAAACTCTAACGCTTATCTAGCGTTGGAGCAAAAACTATATTAACTTTAAGAAATTGTGGATAAATTAGTACCATGTCTAAATTACAACTCGTCAACGAATTGCACAAACCTGCACGAAAGTATTTTAAACGAAGGCGAACAATAATTAAAGGTTTTGATGACCTTTGGCAAGTAGATTTAGTTGAATTTAACACATATGCCAAACAAAATAAGGGCTACAAATATATATTAGTGGTTCGAAATACTTGTGGACTAAAGGATTATGGAGGGAAAGAATTCTACAATGAACGTTTTACTAAACTAATGCAGCGTTATAGTGTCAATCATTACTCGTCCTATAGCACAAAACAGGCAGCAATTGTGGAACGTGTTATCAGAACCATAGTGTGCTTTATACAAGACGTTTAGCCTTCAAGGTAAATATAAATTGATACAATTGATACCATAACCATGGGTTATAACAATCGTAAGCATAGAACTACCGGAATGAAGCCTGAAGATGTCGGTAATCATACAAAGCTAGAGGCTTACACTCACAAAAATTCGATATGAATCGATATTGTGTGGGTTACATAGTACGGATCAGTAAAATTAAAAGTATTTTTGCCAAGGGATACACACCCAATTGGTCTAGTGAATTATTTAAGATTGTGAAGGTTCGCGTTACTAACCCCACTACGTACATGTTGGAAAACATGAAAGGAAAACCTGTACTGAGAGGGTTTTATGAACATGAATTACAGAGAACTAAGTATCCCGATGTGTATCTAGTAGACATAGTGCTTCGCTCCAAGAATAATAAGTTATTCGTAAAGTTGTGGGGATTTGATGAAAGATCACGGATCAATAAAGATGATATTGCTTTATAACTAGACATTTAACTTGTAATTTCTGAAATAAATTACTTACATTAGTTACACAGTTTGTAACAAAGGATGTAGCTCTTAGTTGAAATAAAACACACACATAAAAAAAATAAATGTATTTTATTTTATGAAAATGTAAACTTTCACCATTAACACTCATAATAAAATACTTATCTTTTTTGGGATTTTTTAATGGTGTACTTTAAATTATACAATCTAAACGTTTCGATAACACTTACAGTTATCTTCGTCAGTAGTAATGTTTGTTAAAAATTGTTAAAGATGTAGTAAACAATTTTGTCAAATTTGAAAAATTAAAACATAAACATAAGGCTTATGTTTATGTTTTAATTTTTGTTTTATGTTTTTGTTCTTTTGTTTTCAAATTTTAATCGTTTGTTTGTTCTAATGAAAGACATCGTTGACGAAATTTCAATAAAATCGTTCAATAAATTCTAGGTGTTGCAATTTTTATGAAAGTCAATATATATTTTACGTTCTATTATCACAATCATTTGTAATGATATCCACAAGAGACCCATTAGCGTAATTCATTAATTATTGTTACTAATGTAACATACCTTTCTCCGCGTATTGTGAAGACGTTGTTGTGAACCGTGTGTATGATGCATGAGTTTGTTATTTTTGATGTATTACTATTTTACTTTGTGTCCTTTTGATTTTAGTTACTGTGTGAAATATATTTATTAGATCACCATACGAGTGTTTTGTTAAAAACGCTTCGAATCCTTGGAAAGGTTGATTGCTAACCGGATGAAGCCTTTTCCCGACTCTACCACCACACTACGGATTTTGCGTTGTCAAACTGATTAATATCTAGTAAACCCTATTGAAATTACACTCGCTTTAGAACCAAAAAGCTTATATCGTCTCTCTCTCATCTCTTTTAAAAAAATTCTACGACAGAATGTAATTTTCCGTAGCCTGAGCGTCTCGAAATCATTGCCTAAAATAGATGCTTGACCTGTCCTTCCATCTCTCAAGTCTTGAAACTGTATTAACACCTCCCTAACAAGATTTAACCTTAAGTAAGTACCTGCGCCTTGTCAGGGTATTTTGAACACCCTGTATACGTATTACGTAATTTTGTTTGTAGTTTTATCCACTTAGTTAGATTCCGTATATATATATATATATATATATATATATATATATATATATATATATATATATATAACGTGTGTAGCGACCTTTAGGAATGGAGTGTGTATGGCGAGCTTTAGATTCTTTGTTTGTGAATTATTATTCCGTAATTTATGTTGTTTTTCCTTATTATTTCCCGTTTATAGAAGTTTGAGTAACGTTTATCTGTATATAGTTGTATATGAGTGTAGATAGGATTTATTTTGTTTGATTTCCTTAAAAAATTAAGTAATTTAAATAAATAGTGTAGGTTTATATGTGTATGATGTCATGTTGGCGACATAAAGACGCTTAAGTATAGTTGTTCAGATTATTATTGAGTATGATGGTTTTAATTCATAGAGACTGAATGTGGGACTAATTGTTCGTACTTTAAGGAAAACATAGGGATATTTTTTCGCGTTAAGTCTGCTGACGTTTGAACTTTTGAAAACTACCGAGTCCTTACGGACGAAAACGAAGTTTGTATTGGGGTATCAAATCTTCCCCTTCCGTTTTTTTAATTGGTGGAATTAAAGTAGATAAGATTTTTTGTGAGTAGTGGGATTTAAAATTCAAAGATGGATTTTTGGTAATTTTTTGCATGATTCTGAAACTGACTGCGCTCTCGAGTAGTATTACGGTGACGTTTATTGTTACGCTTTAAGGGGTGGTTTAGAACGTTAATATTTTGGACTTTGTGGTGTTTAACGAACGTACGTTTTGTGTAGTAAGGGTAGTTAAGCTACTTCTGAAGAAGACCTGTAAAGGGATTTTATTAAAATTGTTCATTCACCAAAGGATTATACCTAGTACCGATTTCGGTTTTACGTAAAGTTACCTAGAGGACATCGTCGTGTTTTATTAGTGCTTCGTGAACTCTTTGGTTTATATCGCTTCTGCGGATTTTAAAATTAACGTTCTTGAGTGCCACTTATTTATCGTACAAAGCGTGTTTAAAGATAAAGAAACTTTCGCAATATAATAAAATTATATTTAATTAAATCAAGTTATTAACATTTTGGATTGTTAGTGGAAATAAAACCATTTAAAGCTAAAAGTTATCAAGCAATTTTGAACGCTCAAATTATTATTATTTTAAAGAAGTTTTAATTAATGCAGTAACATTTTAACGAGTTTAAATCAAGAAATCGTTTGTGTATCATAGAACAATAGTCAACATTTTATTCATCATTTGCCAGACCAGGAAGATTTCATTTCCGTTATAGCAGTAACCGATCACCTGGGTCGCTTTCATTGTTGTAACACAGGAGAGGTGTAATTCTAGACCTTAAGGTAACATAATATTGTTTTTATTGAAGATTTTCAAGATTTATTTTTTGTGCTTTCGAAGGTTTGAAAGCGGGTCGTTTTATTTTATTTTTTTTTGATAAATTAAATTGTTTTAAATTTATTTAGTGTAACAATTGTAGTTTGACGCTCCGCCTTCACCCTTTGTTATTTATTTTAGTATTAAGGGCAATTGACCCTAGTAGTGTGGGTATATTATCCACGAATTATATATGGTTAAACCATTTAGACTGGCGTAAAGCAGTATTCTGATCAGACATCCTGTCGCCTTTTAAGCATTTGTATTTTTTTTGTTTATACGCATTATCGTATGTTTATGTTTATATTATTATTTTTTATTGTTTTATTATAGCTTTGTTCGGTTTTTTATAAATGTGTTTTAATTCTATGGAAACCCTTTTGTGTTGCATAAAAGTTTTTTTTGCAAGTTACCGGTAATTTAGTTTTTAACGTAACGAGGTTAGTTTTTTTGTTTTATTGAGTAATAGCGTTATTAATATTTAGTGTTTTATTTGATTTTTAGTTGAGTATTAATTCAGTTTAGAGTTCATTCTATAGATTTTTTGTTTTGTTTTGATTATTATTTAATGCCTTATTATTACACTGAGGTGTATTAACGTAACGTTATTGAGTGTTTATCACGCTTTTATTTGACAAGCGTGTAGTGTTTTTGAAGCCCTATTTCAGGTGGTTTGCTGCGTTGCTGTCCAGCACACCTGGGATTGATTGCGGATAGGTAAGCGTATGTTTTTTGTATGTTTAGACACGCTATGTACTCGTAATTTTGGCACGACGACCCTTATTTTGACTACTAAACATTCTGGCGCCCTTAACCGAATTGATTTTGTCTTCATCCCCTATTGTGACTTACGTACGTTTTACTATTCTGGTTGTGCAAAATTTTTCAACATCTGACCTACACCCATACGCTGGCTAGTCGGGGTAAAAAGGCCAGTTTTATCTGTAATCCCGTTCTACCACCCGTTTATACCGTTACAGGTAAAGTTGGCGCTTCAACGTGGGACATTTTAGGGTGATTTTTTTTTCGTAGATTTTATTTTTTTTGGTGACACCTTAGGATAGTATTTCAGTATTTTCGCTTCATTATTATTTTATTGTTGAATTAAGTTTTTTTTTATATACGTATCGAAAGATTAAATATGGGTTATAAAATAAATGTAGATAGGCTTACACCTAGTGAGGTAAGATATGAGATAGCGGTTAGAGGTGGTGATCTATCGTTAGGTAACTGCGTTACGTGCATTGTTACGGAATATTTTAAGTGAGGAAGGTAGTGGTAAAATTTCATCACGTCCCGATTATCCTTTCGATTTTGAAACAGATAAGAGTGCTATTGAGGAAACGAAATTGGAATTAGAAAAGTTATTAGAGGAAGTCAAAATTAATCCGTCCACAAAAGTTTAACGACCATAGAAACCAAGCTCAAATATTTGTTAGGTAGAGTTAATAATTCAATTCCGAAAACCGATATCGATGTTAAGATTAAAGAAAGTTTGTTTGTTGAAATTGCGGTAGCTCAGTCTACGTACGAAATTTTGGATAAACGAGTAGTTTCAAAAAGTTCACCTTTGAAATATTAAGCAGTGTTTCGAATAATGACGATCAAAATTCAAAACAGATATTTCAGTACCGATTAGTAATTTAAATTTAAGTACATCACCTGTTAGAGTGTAGTTGTAAAAGTACACTGGTTTGCAAATGGAATTTATCATTTTCGGGAGACACTAAATCCTTATCGTTAAGTGCTTTTTGGAACGGATTTCAGAATTACAGATTTCACGTAGGGTAGATGATCGCAATTATTTTCGGAATGTTTAGATTTATTTACGGGTAACGCTTTGATTTACGTTCGTTCCGTTAGAAGGAAGTTAGGACTTGGGGTGAGTTGGTGGAATTGTTGAAAATTCAATTCCAACCAATAGATTATGACGATCGATTATTAGATGAAATTAAGCGTCGTACTCAGGGTACGGACGAGCCTATGGAATTTATATCGCTGTTATGCGGACTTTATTTTCGCGATTGAACGAAACTTTATCGGAGGATAAGCAGTTACGTATTTTGCGGAAAAATATCGCGCCTTCTTATCAGGCACAATTGGGTTTAACGGAGGTTAGCTCGATTAACGAATTAATTAAGTATGGAAGACTTATCGAAGAAAGAGTTCAAGCGATGAATAGTTATGTACCGCCCAGTCGGAAACGCTCCGACCTAGAAGTAGATTTAGCGTACGTGGGAGAAACCCCACCGGTTGTGACGATTAAGAATAAGGAAGTACCAATACAGAAGTAAAGATAACGCCGAGTAGAGTTGAGGGTAGATCGTGTTGGAATTGTCAGAAGACCGGACATCTGACGAGTTGTAAAGACACCATTAAGAATCGTTATTGTTATCGTTGTGGAAAGAAGCATTTTACAGTAAAGAATTGTCCTAAATGTTCGAATTCGGAAAGGAGGCAATAAAGAGCCGCGTATTGCCTTCAAGATCTACATTAAGTCGGCAGTTTATTATAATAGTTTAAGAGCCAAGGATGAAGTTACTTTTTCAAAGAATAAAGTTTTATTGTTATGAAGACAATGTTAGCGTCGTATATTGAAGATAACCAACGTAATTGGGATAAGTATTTAGCGCAAGTTGCCTGTGCCATTCGTACAGCGACTCATGAAGTTACCGGCCTGACGCCTTATTTCGCGAACTTTGGGCGAGAAATGATTTTAGACGGATTACAGCAGGGAGTACCGACGAACAGTACCGATCTAGATAATGTAAATTTTGCCGACAGAACACCGTTGTTGAGAGAAGTGAAATTTTCCGCGTTGTTTATAACGATATTAAGAAAAGACTCAATGCCGCGTATATTAAGAGTAAACAGAATTATGATTTACGTAGACGTTTAGCAAATTTTGAGGTAGGAGATACCGTGTGGCGGAAAAATTATGTTTTATCGGACGCATCTCGTTATTTCGCAGCTAAGTTAGCGCCAAAATTTATCGGTCCATTTTATATTAAAGAAAGGCTTCGTATCAAACTTACGAACTGTCTGATGCTTCAGGAGTGTCGAAGAGTGTGGAATGCTAAAGATCTTAAGCCAAATCAAATATCGATTAAAGTCCTCTTGGACGGTTTTCTCTGTGTAGGGACGGAGTAAGAATTTTATACAGCAGATGCCACTGCTTGCCGTAGAGCAACTAATCAAGTAGACGTAGCGAGTTTGGTTGGAGGTGTTGCGATTTTGGGTCTTGCGTATACGGTTGTGGAATAACGGAAAGCGGGGATCTCGTGAACCGTGGCCCGGCCTCTTCCGTATGTTCTCGACACGGAGTTTTACTGACAGCCAAACGCGTGTACAAAACATCGTTGGTGAACGTGGAGTAGTTTGTGTGAGTTAACGTTTGTACTTAGTGTTAGATTTGTTTTTGTTCCTGGCGTAGGTTGCCTGTAGAGTAGAGTTGTTTTCGGATATATTTTCCGAAGGAAAATATTTTTTAAGAGTGTCAGGGTATTTTGAACACCCTGTATACGTATTACGTAATTTTGTTTGTAGTTTTATTATCCACTTAGTTAGATTCTGTATAATATATATATATATATATATATATATATATGTTGTTTTGTTGTCAAGTTTAGTTTTATAGATGAATTTGTTTAATGTTGTAGCGACCTTTAGGCATGGACTGTGTATGGCGAGCTTTAGATTCTTTGTTTGTGAATTATTATTCCGTAATTTATGTTGTTTTCCTTATTATTTCCCGTTTATAGAAGTTTGAGTAACGTTTATCTGTATATAGTTGTATATGAGTGTAGATAGGGTTTATTTTGTTTGATTTCCTTAAAAATTAAGTAATTTAAATAAATAGTGTAGGTTTATATGTGTATGATGTCATGTTGGCGACATAAAGACGCTTAAGTATAGTTGTTCAGATTATTAGTGAGTATGTTGGTTTTAATTCATAGAGACTGAATGTGGGACTAATTGTTCGTACTTTAAGGAAAACATAGAGATATCTTTCGCTTTAAGTCTGCTGACGTTTGAACTTTTGAAAACTACCGAGTTCTTACGGACGAAAACGAAGTTTGTATTGGGGTATCAAATCTTCCCTTCCGTTTTTTAATTGGTAGAATTAAGGTAGATAAGATTTTTTGTGAGTAGTGGGATTTAAAATTCAAAGATGGATTTTTGGTAATTTTTTGCATGATTCTGAAACTGACTGCGCTCTCGAGTAGTATTACGGTGACGTTTATTGTTACGCTTTAAGGGGTGGTTTAGAACGTTAATATTTTGGACTTTGTGGTGTTTAACGAACGTACGTTTTGTGTAGTAAGGGTAGTTAAGCTACTTCTGAAGAAGACCTGTAAAGGGATTTTATTAAAATTGTTCATTCACCAGAGGATTATACCTAGTGCCGATTTCGGTTTTACGTAAAGTTACCTAGAGGACATCGTCGTGTTTTATTAGTGCTTCGGTGAACTCTTTGGTTTATATCGCTTCTGCGGATTTTAAAATTAACGTTCTTGAGTGCCACTTATTTATCGTACAAAGCGTGTTTAAAGATAAGGAAACTTTCGCAATATAATAAAATTATATTTAATTAAATCAAGTTATTAACATTTTGGATTGTTAGTGGAAATAAAACCATTTAAAAGCTAAAAGTTATCAAGCAATTTTGAACGCTCAAATTATTATTATTTTAAAAGAAATTTTTAATTAATGCAGTAACATTTTAACGAGTTTAAATCAAGAAATCGTTTGTGCATCATAGAACAATAGTTAACATTTTATTCATCATTTGCCAGACCAGGAAGATTTCATTTCCGTTATAGCAGTAACCGATCACCTGGGTCGCTTTCATTGTTGTAACACTGGAGAGGTGTAATTCTAGACCTTAAGGCGAGATTTTAGCGGGTCGCATGACCAAATTCGCAACGAGCCAAGGGGAGTACAGGTGTATCACTCGTTACCCCTTCCAAATCATAATGCGCTCAAGCTCGGCTTCAGACGGAAGCATAAAGAAACAGATAGAATTACTACATAAGGTGGATGACGTACATTGAGCGATAATATCAGATTTCGCTGAATATAGTAAAGCCGCTTGTACATAATAAACAAGGATATCTTTGACTTCCACAAATTCTTCTTTTATTTATAGATCAACTTGATTTTTTCAACACACGAAGGAAAAGGTACTGTAAAGCTATATCGGCTCCTTCTGTAATGATAAGAATTCGCAAATTTTATTTGTGCATAGCCTCAGAGATCACCTTTGGGAATATTGTTTGAATACTTATTTCACTTATTATTGGTTTCAACAATGCTTTTATTTTCGTACCAAATGGGAATACCTAATTGTTTTTTTTATTATATCTAGATACAATCATTCCTTGTCTTGCTCAATCGGAAATTTAGAGATCTGAAATTCTCAAAATACCCGAAAAGTACCTGTAAAATAAAGCATTTTATCAAACACAATTTTCTGTAGGAACTAAAGATAAAAAAAACTACGATGAGTTCGATCTATGGACATTGCTCAATTATTTAAATTCTTTGTTTCTTAGAAAAATACAGAATGCTATGTGATGATTACATTTAGGTCCTTATAAGAAAAACACAAAATTGGTCACTTATTTAATGTTAACAAGCCAATGAAGTATTTAGGTATTACATTCATAGTTTTCTTCTAATGACGTGCGGGCTCTATTTGGTTTTGATTCTGACACATTATTATTTAGTTTATGTAGAGGTTTATCTACAATAAAATATAAAAATGTGTTTTAGTTCCACAGGAAAAGTGCTACGAGGATTGTCAAAAAGAAAACATCAAAAATAATTGTCGGTAATAAAAAACGTACCTACTAAAAAAATACATATTTTTTTGCTAAAGTATTCAACGTAACGGCTTATTTCTGTTGTATCTGCTATCGATAAGCTCAGGAAGTAAATAATCAAAATAAAATTTCGCCAGTTTTGAAACCATATTCGTTCTCCAAAAGTCTGTGTCTCTTTTAATCCTCTGAATAAATAAATCGTTAGGGATACAAGTACAAAAAAGACAAAAGTCCCTATTTGTGACTTCCAGTTGCCCTTGAATCTGATAATAATAATCAGAATTGCACTTTAGAGCAACCTTGTTGTTATCCACAGTGCACCCTGTAACTTTGCCATTCAGAGCTGTTTCCAAAATAGTAGGGTATTCTCTGGCAGCAAAAGGACATTTTATTTCAATAATTCCAGTCGCATCTACCAGTGCGTCTGGTGAAGCTCCTAAGTATGCCTGGGAAGGATGAACAAAAAATTCACATTCAGATAAAGAATTGTTTGGGAAGGCATTACGAATCTGTTCCATGGCAGTTGCTTCATTATCTTTGCCCCATTTAGTTGAAGAAGCTGAAAACTTTTTGTACAAAATGACCGTTTTCGCACGAGGTGTTGTATCCCTAAGTTTGCAGATTCTGCCGAAATTAGAAGCTGTTAATCTTTTTAAACGTTCACTTCTCCAAATCAAATTTTCGTATTGACCTCGACTTTCTCGTTCCAAATTTGAAATTTCACTTTTCGTTTTTTCTAAACTTTTCAAAAACTCATCGGCTTTCAATTTATACGTTTCTGGGTTCATATCAGGTACATCGTCGTCTACTTCCATTTTCTCATAATTGTTATCTGGTCCAGTCGTACGTTTTTTGATATTTTTCTTCCTTGACTCTAAGTTTAATTTACTTTGACATCTAAGTTGCCTTGTTCTATCTTTTTTGGACGCAAACCTTCTCAAATATTTCCCCGTTGGGCTACGCTTTATAATTTTTTTGGTTACTTTCGAGTGAAATTTTGATTGATTATTGAACGATGCTGCCGCCGCTTTGCACCTTACTTCATATGAGTCCCTCATCACAAAACTGCACCGTTTCCCTCCAATGAATTTTGCAACAATAGAATTATATCTTTCTGCTAAATTATTATTTACATTGTAAAGTAAGCTGTCCACATGTTGAATGACAAGCCTAACGGCATTTTTCAACCCATCCCATAAGCCACACAACTGCAAATCTTCAATATAATTTGTGTCATTTTCTTTTCTGGTCCATTGAAACTGCCTAGTAGAACAATGTTCATGGTTTCCAAAAACATGATTGAGTAAATTGTGGAAATTTAAAATCATTTCCCGTTTCACTTCACTGGGCTTATTTGACGTAAAGAATTCTGTGGATCTTTTTTTAATTATACAATATAAAGAAATTCTCAATCGTTCCAAATTTTTTTACACAATTTTGCGCATGGTTACAGGTACAACTCCTATGTTGTTGATTCTGGTCTTGGTCAATTCTTTTATTCTATTGCTAAAATTTCTGCATATATGGTTGGTAAACTCAATTTTTTTAATAAGCGAATCTAGCCCATACGGCCTAATTGCACTCAGCTTATCAAAGACACTACTATCTCCATCGCCTACGAACACATTCAAATATTACGGCCACTTACAAAAATAATACTTCTACGAGTATATGTATCAACTATAACGGTCATATCCGAAAATGTTTGTATGGAGAAGGGGTGCAGTCAATAAGGTATTCAGTAATGTGTAAACGTAGCGTGCTAAGGAGAACTGGAAAACATGTTTTTATTGTGGTTGCTTAGACGTATGCCAGGACTTTCATTTCCACAACTTACCAATCATATATGCATACTTTACTCCATGCATAGCAATACTTTGTTTGAATCCCTCGGCGACTATATCTGCCTCCATTGCATTTGCACTTCCTGACCAGTTCTTGTAGCAGATATGCTCAGGAATATCTTTTTTCATATTATCATGTTTAGTGCAAATAAGACAAAATGTGTTTCTTACGCTAAGAAAAAGATTTTTTTGAGAAATCCCACTATACAAGCCTAAAAATTCGTTGTGTCAGCGAATCACATTTAAATTGTATTTGTTTTCATACTTACAACACCTGATAATGAGCTGTAGTTACACTTATAAGAACGCTTCGCCCAAGAGCCAACTACAGTGAACAGTGGAATACCTTGGCTGTCAACACTACCTCTTTGAATAGCAAGATCTTTTTCTATTCGTACAGCCTCTTCCATTTCTTCTATAGCAACATCTCGTATATTATCATGGATATTTTTTTGTAGAGCAAAATAAGTAGCGGTTGACATAGTGGGCATATTCAGTAAAGCGAATTTCTCTTCCATCTGAGAAAAACTTTGACCCTTGCAGATATTTCCAAAAACCTGAACAATACCCTCAACATTACAAAATTAACATCTATGAAAGTACAAAGTTGATAATACCATGGCGTCATTTACAGACATAACTTCACTATTATTGTTTCTGTCTGATTCTATAGTTTCTTCTTTTTGGCACATTGAACACTTGAAAAGCAAAGAAGTGTTGAATCCTTTGCGAATCTCCTTGACAAAGGTCATGTTTGTTGAAGAGCAACCAAACTTGTCATGGTTTCCAAAACATTTGTAATGTTTCAGTTGCTCTACCAAGTACTTTACATCAAAGAGGAACTGTTTCTATCGGTTGTTCACTTTCACTATAAATTCAGGTTTCTGATACTTATAGAAGCTCGCGATGCCAGTGACTTACACTGTGTATTCTAGATATTCAGAATACAACTCTGTCTCAGAAACACTGCCATTATCATGGCTTGAGTAGTGCTCATCATCACTATCATCAAAAGTAGTCATTTTAGTACCAGTACAGCTAAAAATAAATTTGGACTAATAGGTAGATACATACATAGGTATATATTGTTTTAATAAGGGAGTACTGTGTGGCATCGAGAGGTTACTATTTCAAAATCTTTGGAGAGACTGTTTATTGTTAGAAGAAAGGCAAAATAGGAGTGCTTTTGTGAACAACTTTTGGGGAGAGGCTTTCCATTGGGAAATCCACTGTGTACGTAGGTACAACCTAGCTATCTAACTCGAGTAACTTGTAAGAAATAGATACCTATCTTGGAAGGCTATGAACTGAATTTATATTTGCAGTAATACTTTCCGGTTCCGGCATACAATCACCTATAATTGTTCTTTGTTCGACAAAGGTTTCTCTAAAAGTTTATTATATTTTATAGGTAAATACAGCATGTATCGATATTATAAATAATGTTCGTTGTTTTAATTACATACCTGGATGTACCAGCAGATGAGGTTTCATATATTTTGTTTTACGAGCGGTCATTCTGAAATAGGTATGTCTAAGTATAGGCACATAATAAAAACAGAAATATTATATATGTATATATATATATATATATATATACATATATACAGGGTGTGTACTATTTCATAGGGACAGTTATAAACAGGAACTATTTATAATGTCATTTTAGTTTTACAGCACAGAGAATCACCGATTTATGTTACATACCTACTAAAATGTAGATGCTGATTTGACCAGTTTATTTGTTTGATAAATACACAATTTTTTCACCATTGAATTCCCTAGCTATTCAGATTTATGAAACACAGAGGAAAATATCAAAATCGTCAGACTAATAAAATAACAAAATAAATGTATTAGCTCAAATCAAACCTTTTGCAAAAAATTGCTAAATACGCTCCTTTTTTCTATCAGCACTATCTACTCTAGCTTACGAGGTAGCAATACTGTCCCTATGAAATAGTAGACACCCTGTATATATATATATATATATATATATATATATATATATATATATATATATATATATATATATATATATACAATAGATATATTTTACCTTGCCCGCTCCCGCAATCGTTTTATACGTTGCTTTACATAGCAGGGCCGACCCCAGGGCAGGGCGATCGGGCGGCCGCCCGAGCGCAAAGCTCTAGGGGCGCCTAAAATCATCAAGGAAGGCGTTGCCTTCCTTGTCCTAACTTCGTTAGGGGTCGGGCGTCTAGCGGCGCCTAGGTTCGCTTCGCGAGCAATCGAAACAACTTTAAAATGGCTTTTATCCGTCACTAATTAAATAAAAAGTGAACGAAATATTTAACTATAGAGAACGCATTTAATCTTAACGTAAGCGTAAGGTAAACCGTGGATGTGGAAGAACGAGGTATGTTTTATTCTAAAAGTGCAGATGCATGTTTTTGTAATAAAACACGTACATAAATTAAACAGATTATAAAGGTATTACGTGTATTCACCTCCAAACTTTTAAATTTAAGAACCGTTCTTAATTACGCTAAACACCTTATTTTCATAATTTTGGATGAATTAATTTCAATTCGGTTTCGATGCAGATTTAATTTTACCTTTTATAAATAGGAATTTGTTATCGATTTCGAGTACTAAAAAGGAACGTGCAGGTGTTAGTTTTTGTAACGTGACACGTACCGAGATAAACAAACGAAATAAATTGATAAAAGAAATAAGTTACAAGCTTTTTAAAATGCACTAAAACGTAAAAATAAAAGTTATTACTTTTATCAATCATCATTTTTATTTCTAAGCACATTATAAATTTAATATATGTATTTAAGCATTAAGACAAAATCTAGTTGAGTTCAATTCATCATGACCAAACCACTCAACTATCGCTTTTCAAGAATTTACAAGTTTTCGGTCCCTGATCTGGCATTGGCAACACTTACAATACAGGAATCTACAAGTCTGTACCAATTTTGAAACCAACCGAAACAAGATGTCACAGGAGTTTTTAACTGCATATATAAGGGAAGTTGACTTAAAACAATGCGTTATTTGCTACTAGACTTCGGCCGGTGCGAAATAAAATAGTTTTTTTTTTTATTATTGTACAAAAAGTTTTAAAAAAGTGCTTGTGCAATTGCAAATTGTCCAGTGTGAGTGCGTTTGTCTTTTGTGAAGGTAAGTTTTTTAATTTTCATTTTCAAAAATCGCGTACAAGTAGTACTAGAATTAGTAGTCCCAGGGTGATACATTTTTTGGGAAAATTTTCAATCTTCATTCAATTTAGAAACTTTTATGTCTATGGTTTTATTTACGACAAATGTACCGTTTTCGAGATAAATGCTGAAAACTGTTCAAAAACATGGTCATTTTACGCTGTTTTTCTACTATTATTTTAATTTTCTATAGGTATACTGTTAAATGTGTCTCAAAAACCGCACATTTGTCCTAAATAACACTTGAAACATAAAAGTTTCTAAATTGAATTAGGATTTTATTTTTCGAATTATTAGGGGTTAGAAGCGTTGCAGTAAGCAAGGGGGGGGGGCATCACCCTGTGGGTATTGTCATCGGTTAAATTGCTCTTAATATTGAGTTTTAGTTGCCTTGCCTAAAATGTATACCAAATTCCAATTTATTATACAGGGTGTCCATCTATAAACTGACACATTTTAACTGCTTATAACTCGAAAACGATAAATGGTATCGATGTGCGGTTTTCACAGAACTTCATCATTTTTTTAAATTTTTTTGACAGTGTTGCCAAGTTTTAAAATTTACCTGAAATAGGAGAAACAAAATTGACGATTTTCAAAGGCCGATTTCGCAAAAAACTTTAATGGGACACTCTGTATTTTTATAATTTACATCAAAGCCTATTTACTCTCCTTTACGAAAATGTTGTTAGTTTGCTTAATTTTTTTTTAATATACATGTTATACGGATTGATAATTGGTTTCAGAAACCAAAATGTCTGATGCTAAGAAAAAACCCTCTGGAAGCCAATTTAAAAAGCGGAGATTGAACAAGCAAACACAGCTTCTGCCCTGCAGAACTTTTTGCAAGAGGGTAGTCTCAACGCTCCCACTACCGATCAACATTTAAACAACGCCCAGCACATGCACCTGGACACTGACTTTCCCGATATGAATCCCCCTTTGGACGCAAACGTCAGCATTGCTGAGCTAGTTAATTCACCTCAAACGAGTTTGTTGAGTAGTGATGCAGTTCCGTGCAGTTCCAAAAATAAAAAACTGCAAGTTGTGCAGACCTCAGAAAAACATTTAGAAGAGACTACAGTCCCAATTATCTCTTCTGACCCAGGATTATGGCCCGAAATCATGCGCTAAGCAGATAGAGTTTTTTTGGTTAAACGTGGTCCAGCTGCACCTTTGTATAATTTTGATTTTCCTTATGATGATCAACATAGAAGATTCTCACCAAAATATTACAAGAAAGCACTTAAAAATGGAGAACAAGTTTTAAGAGAATGGATGGTATATTCCTTATTTCAAAACGTCTTGTATTGTTTTCCATGTCGACTTTTGCTGCCCCATCTAGCACTAGCGCTCTTGGCCATCGAGGATTTAAAGACTGGAAGCATTTAGGAGACTCTTTAGCACATCATGAAAATGGTAAAACGCATATTGATTGTTTAAAATCATGGCTTGAATTAAAGCAACGGTTGAAAATGGGTAAAACAATAGATGCAGTTTCTCAGAGGCTCATTGATTCTGAGATAAATCACTGGTCCGAAGTTCTTTTACGCATTATATCAGTCGTTAGAATGCTAGGTGAGAGATCTCTAGCTTTTCGAGGAACAACAGATAAACTCTATGAACACAATAATGGAAACTTTTGAAGTTCATTCAGTTATTAGCTGAGTTTGATCCAAAAATGGAGGAACACGTTCGCAGGGTTCTTAATAAAGAAGAAATCAAAGCTACATATCTAGGAAAAACTATACAAAATGAAATAATTGATTTGTTGCATGACAATATAAAGCGCCACATCATTGAACAAGTTCAAAAGGCCAAGTATTATTCTGTGATTCTCGACTGTACTCCCGATGCAAGTAAAGTCGAACAGATGACATTTATGGCAAGATATGTTTCCATAGAAGAATCAGAGTCTGAAGTTCAAGTGATAATCAATGAAAACTTTTGGGTTTTCTACCCATTGAGAGATCAAAAGCTGCGGAATTATCGGAGGTTTTAGTAGAAGAGCTAGAGAAAATGAGCTTAAAGTAGAGAACATGCGCGGTCAAGGGTACGACAATGGTTCCAATATGAGAGGAGAAAAATCGGGAGTACAAACAAGAATCAGAAATATAAACCCCAGAGCATTTTATGTTCCATGCAGCAGTCATTCGCTAAACTTGGTTGTAAACGATATGGCAAAATCCTCGTTTGAGGCTGCAAACTTCTTCAATATTGTTCAAAAGTTATATACATTTTTGCTTCGTCAACTTTTCGTTGGGCAATATTACTTAAATATATTGATAGTTATACCCTAAAACCATTAAGTGATACGCGATGGGAAAGTCGAGTAGACTCATTAAAAGCTCTGCGATTTCAAATTGGACCAATTTACGATGCTTTGTACAGTATTTATGAAGATCCAGAAATCGATAATATGATTAGAGACGAGGCTAGCGGATTATTAAATAATTTGAAGCAGTTCAAATTTATATGCTCTATTGTGATTTGGTACAAAATTTTGAGTCGCATTAATCCCATCAGCAAACTTTTGCAAACCGTACATTTGATATATCACAAGCTATTGATACGCTTAACAACTGTAAACTCTTCTTTGAAAATCTGAGATCAGATGAAGCTTTTGAAAGCATCATTTTAGAAGCAACCGAGCTTGCTTCAGAGGTGGACGTGGAAGCTAATTTCGAAGCCACCACACCACGTCATCGTATCAGAAACAAAACACGAAACGTTTTGTATGAGGGCCCGGATGAACCCGTTCAAGACCTCAAACAAAAATATAAAATAGAACTTTTCTTTCACACTGTAGATCAAGCAATAAATGCCTTGGAAACCAGATATAATTTGCTAAATACTCACAGTAATTATTTCAGCTTTTTGTATAATATTTTGGTTTAAAAGACATGCGCAGAAATGAGCTACTGGCTTATTGCAAAGATTTGGAAGTAGTTTTAACTGATGGAAATTCAAGCGATCTTAACGCCCTGGAACTGGCCGATGAAATAAGCATTGTTTCGTCATTATTAACAAAAAAGGAAACCCCGTTGAAGTCCTCAAGTTTATCGCTACACTTAAACTTGCACCAAACCTCAGTATAGCATTAAGAATCCTACTTACATTGCCAGTCACTGTGGCTTCAGGGAAAGAAGCTTTTCAAAACTAAAAATAATAAAAATCATCTCAGAACGATGCAGACGCAAAATCGTCTCAATGGATTGGCAATGATAGCTATAGAACACCAAATTAGTGACAAATTAGACTTGAAATCACTGGTTCGTGAGTTTGCCGAAAGAAAAGTTAGAAAAAGGCATTCTAAATACTTTGGTTAGTTAGCAGTCATTTATATTATAGGATATTAGTAAGCATTAGTTCATTTTAATTTTGTTATTTTATTTTACCTTAGTGGTAAATCGCTTATCTGTTACATACCTGTTACCTAATGATCGAGTTTTCAATAAAATGTTTTTTTTTATTTAATTTTTTTCAACGTTTTCTTGACTTTATGTTATGGGAGCATGCGATTTACTTTAATAAACGGAGAGGGGGGCGCCAAATTCAAGTTTTGCCCGGAGCGCCAAAATGTCTAGGGCCGGCCCTGCACTTAGACGTTTATCTCCAAGACGGAGGTGAAACTTATAGTTACCCACTTTTGCTAAGTACTTCTACTACCTAATCTTCAAACTAATAAAGTGTCCAGTATCACAAAAAAAACTAAACAGTAATTAAAATTGTCTTTGTCTATGCACTAAATTATTAAAATTGTCGCCTACATCAAATTATTATCCTGGAAGAATATTGAAACACGTATTCACGGCATTCACTAAACACAAATAGTATTTGTTTATTTAGAAGTAACAATGGAAAGTGGAAACAGCAATGAATAAATTCGAAGAAGCTCGCACCATCGGTTGCGGTCGCGGCGCCGGCCTGGATGCGGTAGTAGTGGTGTATTCCCCTCCGTAGTCTGGGCTGCAAAACTTCGAGATTTAATGCTACGATCCATCTTCTTAGAAAGATTACTGAGCCGCGGAATTTTTCCGAACAATAAGTTTATTTCTTTTTAATTGCCAAAGGTTATCTTTGAAGCTATGCAAAAATATAATTTTCGATTTCTTATTATTACTTGAATTACAGCTTGTTAAAATTGCTCAATTTAAAGAAGTTTGCGATTTTTTGTAAAACTCCCCTGAAGGCGATCGCGCAAAAGGAGCCTTTATAGCTCTACAGTACCTTTCCCTTCATGTGTAGAAAAAAAATCAAGTTGATATATCTATAAATAAAAGAGGAATTTGTCGATGTATGAGGTACTGTTTTCGACATTCACATGCGGCTAAAATCTCGCCTTAAGGTAACATAATATTGTTTTTTTATTGAAGATTTTCAAAATTTATTTTTTTGTGTGTTTCGAAGGTTTGAAAGCGGGGTCGTTTTATTTATTTATTTTTTTTTTTGATAAATTAAGTTGTTTTAAATTTATTTAGTGTAACGAATTGTAGTTTGACGCTCCGCCTTCACCCTTTGTTATTTATTTTAGTATTAACGGGCAATTGACCCTGTAGTAGTGTGGGTATATTATCCACGAATTATATATAGGTTAAACCATTTAGACTGGCGTAAAGCAGTATTCTGATCAGACATCCTGTCGCCTTTTAAGCATTTGTATTTTTTTTGTTTATACGCATTATCGTATGTTTATGTTTATATTATTATTTTTTATTGTTTTATTATAGCTTTGTTCGGTTTTTTATAAATGTGTTTTAATTCTATGGAAACCCTTTTGTGTTGCATAAAAGTTTTTTTTGCAAGTTACCGGTAATTTAGTTTTAACGTAACGAGGTTAGTTTTTGTTTTATTGAGTAATAGCGTTATTAATATTTAGTGTTTTATTTGATTTTAGTTGAGTATTAATTCAGTTTAGAGTTCATTCTATAGATTTTTGTTTTGTTTTGATTATTATTTAATGCCTTATTATTACACTGAGGTGTATTAACGTAACGTTATTGAGTGTTTATCACGCTTTTATTTGACAAGCGTGTAGTGTTTTTGAAGCCCTATTTCAGGTGGTTTGCTGCGTTGCTGTCCAGTACACCTGGGATTGATTGCGGATAGGTAAGCGTATGTTTTTTTGTATGTTTAGACACGCTATGTACTCGTAATTTCGGCACGACGACCCTTATTTTGACTACTAAACATTCTGGCGCCCTTAACCGAATTGATTTTGTCTTCATCCCCTATTGTGACTTACGTACGTTTTACTATTCTGGTTGTGCAAAATTTTTCAACATCTCACCTACACCCATACGCTGGCTAGTCGGGGCAAAAAGGCCAATTTTATCTGTAATCCCGTTCTTCCACCCGTTTATACCGTTACAGCCTTGAAATAATAATAAAAACAAAATATAGGTTATACTTTTCTATATGATTGACTAATTTGTTTACTGGTTTAGTTTTTATGGCTTGATTGTTTGTGTGATTGCGTGTTTATTTTTTTGTATAGGTATGTGTTTGTTAGCTACCAGTTTTTTTTGCATCTTTTAGTTTCTTAGGCATGTTTTTTTTTTTTGTTTCGTGCATGTTTGGGTGTTTGTTGGATAGTTTATTTGTTTTGGGGTTGCGTCTTTAGACGTTAATTAACTGCCTGTTTACGGACTTATATGTTTTGTGCTTAGGCTCAAAACATGTGATTGCTAATTCCTTGGTTTGCGTGTTGGTATGCTTGGGTGTTTACATGTTTATGTGCTTATTTCTTTGTTAGTTTCTTTGTTTGCATTATTTGCTAGTAGATTTTATTTACTTTGGTATATTTCCTTGCATGTTTCGGGTGTTTTAAATGGCAGAAGGAAAAAAACACGCGAAAATCCAAGATGTTGGACCAAGATATTGATTTCAGCCATAAAGGCACACACAGAATGACCGGAAGACAAAAAGGCACATAATGTGGCGAACAAGATGGTGCAAGATGACGGAAAGCCAAAAGGCACATAAAAGTAAGATGGCGGAACTAGCAAGCAAGATACCGAATGCCAAAAAATTCTCAAAAAAAGTCAAAAATGCGTCCGTAAACAAGATGGCGGAAAGTCAAAAAGGTCAAGATGGAGAAACAAGAAAACAAGATGAGAGAAACAAAATGACTAAAAGACGAAGAGGTAGTGGACGGGGTGCAAAAGTGGGGCTGAAATGTACCCTTAAAGGAAAGGAGTGTAGAGAATAGGATGAAAAAGTAGGCGTCAAAAACTCACACACCAAAAACTATTAAAAATGTAGTGTAGCATTTGCTTACTCCTGCCCACATTTTTTTAAATATCTCCGCTGACATTTCTGCATTAACCAAAAATCAGGCAAGCACTATTGTGCGGTAACAACGCTCTAACGGACAAAATTCATTTTATTAAAAAATTTGATATATGCGGGGCAACCAAAATCCCCTTTTTTCTTCTATAGAACAGAATAGAATTATTTATACTTCATTTCATCAAGATAGGCCATGGACATTTTTGTGTATGTTGGCAATACTGAATAATGTGTATTAATGGTTGAGTTAGTATAACTGGGGAAATATCAAGAAAAGAAAGGGTATCATCTCCGTTGTATTTTAACAATTAATATATAAATGTAAAATTAAAACATGTACTAGAAGGGGTATTGTAGATAAATAACAAACAGATGTAACGTTTCATAGACCGGTTCTTTGCATTGACATGTTATGCATATGTTAATCACATAATAACAGTAATAAACAATTAACGAATTGAGCAGACAGACGAATTTCATCCAAATCAAATTACTGCTGACTATTTATTCTTCATGTGGTAAATACGATGTACTTACAATGCTCAAATACTTTCAGACAAGCACTTTATTTTATTTGTGTTTTTAAAATGTTGTATTAATTATTTAATAATTTCTCAGATTTAATTTTGTATTTTAATTTTATATAGATTCTTGTATTCACTTACACTTTTATTTTAGATTCCGTTATGAAGTGAAAATTTATTTTATGATCTTAATCACTGTCAACAAAATAAACATCGAATCCAAAATATTTGAAGAAATTTATTATCATACAAAAATGCACATCACCCGATGTTTACACACGATTTTGAAAAACGAAACAATTACAATTTTATGGGTAACTTTATTTTTAAATAAGGTCTCAGCTCACGTCGATCCCGTTTTAAAACCGATAATGTTTACGAGAATTGTTACTTACATGTTAACACAAATAACACTAACACGATGACTTGTCAGTCATAAAAAATTCAAATGCAAGAGTTTAAAAATTGCAAGAGTTCAAAATGGCAAGAGCAAAAGCAAACGTAAAAAAATTTCTAGAGAGTGAGAAATCAGGAGCAATTCCTTTTATACATTTCTCCTAGATACCAAATCTTCATTTTTTTCTCTACATTACACACAAAAGTTTCTAGCTTCTGATTGGTCTAAACAAAATTGTAAAATTAACTAAAACATAAATTATGCTATACCTTTTTTAAAACAATTCGGATTTGATTTATAATTACAGATTTGGAATCAGGGCAACATTCCGCATAAAAAGACACCTCACAAGCCCTATTTTGCTTCGATGATTTTCCTTTTGACAACTTATAATCTAAATTTACTAATATCAAAAAAATCTTATATCCTACAACTAAACTAATTACATATTCAAATTCCACATAAAAAACTGTATCAGAATACATCTATTTCAACCCATTTTATTTAACTTTTACAAAATTTCCACTTTCACATCTAAAATTTAGGTAGTTAACCCAACTTTTCTAATTTTATGTTTAGATTACATATTTATAGTTAAATTCCTTGTGGAAATGACGGAAACCTACTATTAAATGTTTTTATAATTTATTCTAAACTTATCTTACCCTATACAAACTATAATTTTGTAAAATTCTTACATATAATACTTAACCTAACTTAATATAAATTTACTTTTAATTTGTGTAATAAATGTCTATAACACTTGAAATGTTCATAAAATGTGTTCTTATATCTGTCTCTAACACAAATACTGTTCACTTGTACTCCATAGTTCTTAATTTTGTCATTTCACATTTTCATATTGTTTAACTATTTTGTCAATTTTTGTATTAAATTTGCAATTATATACTAAATATCACACTGCACAATTGTTGTTCATGTTCTTAATTATGTTTTTAAGTCACTACTACTTCTTATGCACGTTTTATATACTTTGTCTTTGAATTAGTAATATACTGTGTTCGTACGATAATCCTTTCTTTCATATTTCAAATAGTTTATGCATTGTACCTAATACTATACATTCTACATATTATAATTATCATACTCCATGTGATCAATATCTGATATGTGTTCAAAATGCTAAAATTCAATGAATAAATTGCGAAATTACATAAATATGTTACACGAAACAAATCGTACCCACTAATATGCATCGTGTTGACCTTTCTCACATGCTACTGGTATAGCTCAATGCTTTTATGAAAATAACAACCTTGTGCAAACCCCACAAAGCTTGTTTTGTTACACCAAAACCATAATCTTGCACTCGTATACTACCTCAAATTTATCGATTCTATATATATATATATATATATATATATATATATATATATATATATATATATATATATAAAGCGTGATGTTAAAAATACGACGTAAAAGGGTAGAGATGATGTAAGGGTGAAGGGGAAAGGGGTTTTCGTTTCTTGGGATTAATTAGGGAGTCTGACCTTGGGGAACGCGAACGTTTCGTGAGAGTGGTTTTAATGCCCAAGCACCTGTTAGTGGTTCTACTCTCCAGGAATATATCGATTTATCGGACCTTTGGGTCAGTCACGAGTTCATAAAGGGATTATGTTTTACCAAGTACACCCTATTATTGAATTAATTAACGCTCTTTGAGGATTGACACTACCGAATAATAATTGTTGTAAAAGCACATCTCGTCTAATAACGGCCAGCCTTAACAGACAAAGGACCCATTGTACATAAAACTTGTAAATATATATGCTAATCATATGCGTGTAAATAAAAATACCTAAGTTTAATAATAATGTGTAAATAATATCCGGTGCAAAAGTTAAGATCACCAGGACTCTAAATTATCGATTGTGTGGATGTAAATTGTATAACTTCGTTAACCAACTACTCAGGATTGTAACGCCCGTGAATTTTCCATTTGGAGTTGCTGCTTTTGTTGCCGAGTAAAAGTTTTCATCGAACGTCGCCGAGGGGGCTGACCACGTTCAGGTGTTTTTCGTTGTATACGGGAGGAGAAAGTGCAGAGAACAGTTCCAAAAGGTAATCTGTCGCTGTTTTATTTATGGTCCTTATTTCATAATTGACATTGTTTCACCAAACTTACGATATTAGCCATCCGCTTAATCTCGTAAGTTTTGTGAAACGAACGTAGTTGTTTTGGTTTTGAATGTGTTATTCCATTGACGTTATTTTATTTATTTTAACGAATTGCTTTCATCTGCGCATTTAACGTTTTATGATTGATTAATTGTATGTACTTTAGATTGATTTATATAAAATTTCACGTGGACAAATAGTTAACGTTTGAAGGAACCAAATTGATTTTAGTAATTTTTTCCAGGTTTAACAGCATCTGAGTAACAATAACTCAAAATTACTTTAAGATTAGAGGGCATAACTTGCAAGTCAGTTTCGATTAAGCGAGGGTTATTTAGGGTCCCAAATACAATTTTAAGATAACCGGCACAAATATTGATGCGGCGTGTAGTTGTATATTATTGTCTTGTTATTTGTATATTATTGTCCTGTTATTTAATAGATGGTTGATTAGTTGAATTTGTGAGCGTTATTTTGTGATCTTTTCCCGAACAACGTAAACTATTTAGACGGAAGTGAGTTATAAAATTTAAGTACAAGCTAATTTAAGTCAAAGTTAATATTATTCATTAGATGTCATTTAATCGTTATGAAAGTGACCTGATGGCAAATTCCTGATCTGACTCACCTAGTTACATTCAGTTCTTCTTTTATAAAGTTAGAGCGGTCATTTAATATAATCAAGTTTAGAGAATTTCATTAGCGTTCATTTAATTTTTGTGTTTTTTTATCTTCTGAGTAAAGTTGATAAAATTCAAGCAGAGAATTAGTATATGGATATCTAACCTTCTGAAATATTTAGTGTTTGTTTTTGCGTACGCAATTTAAATGTGTTGGGGTTTAGAGTAGCGTAAGATTAGGGCAAAGAAGGACGTTAACCCAACAGCTGATTTGCTCAAACGCTTCAGTATTGTTTGAAGGTGTGTGGTTATTTTAAAAATTTGTTTTACAGAGATCCCGGACCACCATTAACGTGCACATGCAGAAAAGTTCACGCCAGGTACGTAAGTATTTGTCTGTTTGTCTGAGTATCTGCGCATGTGCTAAGACTTTATTACGATTACGGTTTACCCCGATATTCCGAACACGCTCACGGCCCAAATATCTATTACCCCCCATGTTAATTTCACTTAATTATAATTCCACTACCATTTCTATTAAATTAATCCTAATGGAGAAATCCATTCTAATTTCAATACGAAAGATTTAATTTGAAATGTAATACAGAGCTTTATAAAATCACCTCACTTCTTAATTTATGATCATTTCAATGTCACAAAAGAATACCAAATTCAGAACAATTAAAGCGAGAAACGAACAAAAAAATAACTTAACTTAACCTTCACGCCATTCCCTTGCGGGGTAGGCAAAGCAATCCCTGCCTCTTATTTATTTTCCATTCACAACCTTTCTCCATGCTTTCCTATCTCCGCATACCTCCCTAGCTTCCACAAGATTCATACATTATCTCTGACATGCCCTTTTATTTTTAAAACTCCTTTCTTTCCTTTATCATACATTCTACTACATTCTGACAAGTTTTATGCGGCCTACCAGGCCCGGCCTTTCCTCTAACCTCACCCACATATATTTGTTTCGTAACCAAACCAACGTAATGTACTACGTTTATATCTATCCATCATCGTCTTTTCCTCGCCACACTCCGTCATTATGCATTCATTCTTTATCTTGTCCCTTCTCGTTTTACCACATGCGCTTCTCAGGAATCTCATACCCACGGCATTTATTTTTCTTTCATGCTTTTTTTGACATACCCGTGTCTCACTTTCGTACAGTACTGACGGGACAAACTCGTCATTATAGATTACTTCTTTGCAGCTAGGCTAATGCTTCCGTTTCTCATTATCGTCCACATACTTCCAATCGATTTCCTTCTAGCATTCATCTTTCGTCCAATCTCGCCCTCCATTGTACCATCTGCAGTAAACATTCTACCCAGATATACCACCTTGTTCACTTGCTCATCTTGCAGAGTAAATACTCTACTGTCCTTTCCACCTTCCGGATTGAACACCACAATCTTAGTTTTGTTCACGTTTACTTTTAGGTCCATGCTCTCACAGGCTGTATCAAACTTCCTCATCCGCACTATCACTTAATCAGACTGTGTCATCTGCATACACCAGAAATTGTACATTTACGTCACCAACCATTACACCGTTTGTATCGGTACATGCTTGTGTAATACATTTATCCATGTATACATTGAACAACCACGGTGGCATCACACAGCCTTGTCGCACTCCTTGCTGAATATTAAAGTATTCACTCACACCTCCTCTCACCCTAACACATGCCCGACTACCGTTGTATACTGCCCTTATTCCATTTATTAGACCTTTTTACCCTTAAAGACTTTTCGATCACCTGCTGGAGAGCAACCATCTGATCAACACATACTCTCCCTAGCATGAAACCACCCTGTACATCCCAAATCTTAGTTTGTGTAGTTTCTCGTACTCTATCAATCAGTATTCTCCCAAATACTTTACCAGGCACGCTGAGCAAACTTATTCCTCTGTAGTTCTTACAATCGCTCTTGTTCGCCTTACCCTTATACAGTGGTACAATGATCGCGCTCTTCCAATCCCTGGGAACTTTCCCACTCATAAGGCATACATTGAACAATGAGTGGAAAAGTTCCGGGATTATTCAATGAAAAAAAAAATGAAAATGAAAAAATATAAATATATATATATATATATATATATATATATATATATATATATATATATATATATATACATATATTGTATCTGGCTACATTTTATTTAAAATTTTACTTGGCGAACAAATGGGACACTAAATATATTTGATTATTATTATTTGCTTTTAAATATATTTAATTTATGTTTCGAACTAGCTCAGTATCTCATTTGGGGATAGTGTTCAAATTGTATTTTAAATTTTGATTGTTGGCAACTTAAAATCACTAATAACATTTAACCTTCTAAATCCTTTAAATTATTATGACTGCATTTATGTAGTAAACGGGTAATTATAGAAAATTTTATTTATGCATTGCGTTCTAACTGACTTTAGCAAATGCAGCCTGTCAAAAATTTCAATAAATGATCTTCAAAATGTGAGTACAATTTTGTTTTGTTCAAAATAAAGTTAAAATGTTGATAATTACACCGGTTCATTCACTTTACAGGTATTCATAACATGCTGTCGCACAAACATTAATACATAAACAACCAAAACAAAAATACAGAATATCAACAAAGAAATAATCAATGCAATAATGGGTTATGATAGTAAAATTTCACTCACATTTTCCAAATGATGTTTTCATTAAGCTGGTTCTATATTAAAATATTGGACGTAGACTTCTTCGGATGTGAAGATGACACTGCTTTGCTGTTCACGATGATGCTGTTTAATTTTCCATACTTTATCCAAATCCAAATTATTGCTGAAACGAATTGTGTTTTTAGATGTTGGTTTAAATATTTACAACATTTTTTGGATTTAAAATTATTTTTATTTTCATATGATTTTTAATTGATTGCACTTTTATTTTAGATGCCGTTATGGAATTCAGTTTATTTAATCTGCGTCACTTCCAAGAAAAGTAAACATCAAATCCAAAATAATTGCATGAATTTATTCACATAAAAAAAACACATCAACTGATATTTGAACACGAATTCAAATTTAAAACAATTATATTATAATCGACACTTATAATCGGTAACCTAATTTTTAAATTTTGTTATAGGTTAAAACAATTGTTTCTGAGATCTCGATTCTATGTTGATCGCGTTTCAAAAACCGAAAATGTAAACGAAACTTGTAACTTACTCGTTAACACTATTAACACTATGACTTATTAGTCACAAAAAACAGAAAACATAGAGAGTGAGAAATCAGCAGCAATTCCTTTTATACTTTTCACTTGGATACCAAATTGTCAAATTTTTTCTACATTACACACAAACAATCCAAGCATCCGATTGGTCTAAACAAAATACAAATACAAATTATGCTATAACTTTTTTATAACAAGTCGGATTTGCTTTTTGAATACCGATTTGGAATCAGGGCAAGATTCCGCATAAAAAGACACCCCACAAGCCCTATTTCGCTTCGAAACTTTGCATTTTGATAATTTAAAATCTAATTTTACCTATATCTAACAAAATCTATATTCTACACCTAAACTAAGTTGATATTCGGAATCTACATGAAAAACTATATCAGAATACATTTATTTCAAATCGTTTAAATTAATTTTAACAGAAATTCCATTTTCATATTCAAATTTTAGGTAGTTAACCCAACTTTTCTAAATTTTATGTTCATATTACTTATATATTGTAAATTTCTTTATGAAAACGAGGGAAACCTACTAATATGTGCTATTATAATTTATTTCAAACTTAACTTCGAAACTTTGCATTTTGATATAACTAACAAAATCTATATTCTACACCTAAACTAATTACATATTCGGAATCTACATGAAAAACTATATTAGAATACATTTATTTCAAATCGTTTAACTTAATTTTAACAGAAATTCCATTTTCATATTCAAATTTTAGGTAGTTAACCCAACTTTTCTAAATTTTATGTTCATATTACTTGTACATTGTAAATTTCTTTATGAAAACCAGGGAAACGTACTAATAGGTGCTATTATAATTTATTTTAAACTTAACATCCTAAAAACACTAAAAATTTGCAAAATTCTTAAATATAGTACTTAACCTAACTTAATGTATTTTTACTTGTAACTTGCGATTAAAACGTCTAAATTACTTAAAATGTTAATTTATCACGTTCTTATAACTGTCTTTAACACAAATACTGTTTACTTTTAGTTCATAGTTCAAAACTTTGTCATGTCAGAAATCCATATTGTTTAACACATTTATGTAAATTTTGTGCACAAAATGTAATATTAAATATCACATTGTAGAAATGTTGTTCATGTTCTTATCAATGTTTCTACATCACTACCACTTCTCCTGCACTTTTTATACACTTTGTCTGTGAAATATAAATATACAGTGTTCGCATCATAACCCTTTTTTAAAATTTATATAGTTTCTGCAATGTACCTATATCTATACATGTTCTACATTTTGGAATTAACCTACATCATGTGATTAATACCTGTAAAGTGTTTCAACTGCTCAAATATATTGATTAAACTGTAAAATTACTGAAATATGTTTACCGAAACTAATCGTACCCACAAATATCAATCGTTTTGACCTTCCTCACATACTGCTGGTATAGCTCAATTGCTTTTATGAATAAAACAAACTCTTGCACATTCCACAAAGCCTGTTTTGTTAAATCAAAATCATATTTTTCCTCTCGTCTACTAATTTTCTTATTAAAATGAACTGTATACATTCTCAAATCTAATTAAATTTGCACACCATAAAGAATATAAGCTTGACAACTCTAGCCCATGTATTATGCTTATTTCTAACCATATATATATATATATATATATATATATATATATATATATATTTGCTCCAAATATTAATACTATTTAAATCATCTTGTATTTAAGACGGTGAGATAGAAAGGGGGTGGGATGGAGAGGGGGTGAGTAAGGGTGTGAGAGGGAGAGAAGGGCAGGGCGAGTGATAGGGATGGCGAGAGGGAGAAAGAGGGGGAAAGAGAAGGAGAGAGAGAGAGAGGAAGAGAGGTGGTGGGAGGAAGAGAGGGAGGAGTTGGAGATGTCTTTTTGGCCGCGTCTTTGAATATGTTTTGAATTAGAAAGAATACGCTTTGGTTTATATCATGATAATCCTTTGTAATGATATTCACCACAGAGCCATTAGCCTCTCATTAGGTCATTAATTATAATTAGTTTCTTGTTTGTTTTGTCGGACCTTCTTTAATTTGTGGGAGTTGGGGTTTTATTAGAGGTTAGTTTATTTTGAATATTTACGTATTTGCGTAGATGTTTGTTAGCTACCCGTTTATCTTAGGTATGTGGCATGCGTAAGCAAGATGGTGGAACATAGAAGTAAGATGGCGGAAATCCAAAAAAGGCACACAAAAATAGGATGGCCCAAGCGTGATGGTGGAAACAAAGTAGCGGAAATAGGATAAAGGAAACAGGATGGCGAAAAGACAAACAGGAATTAAATCGGGGGTGTAGAAATTAAGAGTGAAAAAGGCTTTAAAAGACGACGTAACTTAACTTAACTTAACCTTTACGCCATTCCCTTGCGGGGTAGGCAAAAACAATCCCTGCCTCTTATTTATTTTTCATTCACAATCTGTGTAAGGGAAGGGAATCAAAAATTAACCACAAAAGCAGCCAATCATTAGGCCATTAAAAAGCAATTACATACCCATTGGAAAAATCCAGTCATTAAAACAATTAAGAATCTTATTAAACAGGATTTATAAACCAAATAGGAACTTACCAAAAATCAATTAAATTCCTCAAGTGCCACTGCCCTGTTGCTGCATTAGCGATCAATCTTCGTATTCCAATAATATTCAAATTGGGCAAGGGAGCAGTTTACCAAGCCCTGTCTACGATTTCTCCTGATTTTTTTAAAAACAACATTGTACTAACGCAAACTCCAAGTGCATTAATGCTGCACTAACTTAATAGTCTGGCAAACTCAAATTAGGCGACGGAGCATTGAGTCAACCCCACCCATGATTTCTTTTAATTTGTCGAAGAGTAACATTGCACTAACGATATTGAACATTGTGGGTACATCGGTAATATACAGTTACGGAAAAAGTATTTTCGGATTTTTTTGTCAATTTTTGAATGACATTTTTTTAATTGAAAATCAATCTTAATCAAGTACATATGGTCCATTGTTATCTATGATCTTTTGCCATTTTTTGCGAAATTTCATAATTCCCTCGGTGTAGAACTTCTGTTGTTCACTGACGAAAAACTCGTCCACTGTGTTTTCAGCGGCTGTTTTTTTGACAAATGTTTTCCCACCAAAGAAGTTTTGCAAAGACTGAAACAAATGGTAGTCGGACGGCGCAAGGGCTGGACTATACGGTGGATGCTTCAAAACTTCCCAACCAAGAGCAGTCCGTTTTTGGCGAGTCATTAAAGATGTGTGCGGCCTGGCGTTGTCATGATAGAAAACAACACCTTTTCTATTCATCAATTCTGGCCGCTTGTTTTCATTTTCTTGCTGTAATTTGGTTAATTGCTCACAGTAGAGATCCGAATCAATAGTTTGGTCAGGTTCTAGCACCGCATAATGAACCACTCCCTTTCAATCCCACCACATACACAGCGTAACCTTCCTGGCCGTCAGTCCAGGCTTCGAAGTCGTTTGTGATAGTTCACCGGTCTTTGTCCACGACCTTTGGCGTTTTTTATTCTCGTATCGTATCCATTTTTCATCGCCCGTTACAAGGTGCTTGAGAAATAGGTTGAGTTCATTGCATTTTAACAACATTTCGCTGATGGAAATTGGATCCACAAAATTTTTTGCGTTAAATCGTTTGTCACCCAAACATCGAGTGTTTTTGAATAGTCAGCTTTATTTAAATGATTCCAAACTGTTTTCTGCGATGTCTTGAGTGCTTGCATGCCGGTCTAATTCCACCAGTTTCAGAATTCCATCGGCTTTTTCAGTGACTGGTGACCTGAGCGAGGTGCTTCTTTCACATCGAAATTTTCAGAACGGAATCGATTAAGCCAAAGTTGTACGGCACGTTCCGAAACAGCATCCTCGCCGTAAACTGCACAAATTTTTCTGCATGTTTTTGCACCAGATTTGCCTGTTTTATAGTAAAAAAGCATAACATAGCGGGTTTTTTTGGAAATTTCACACGTTTATAACTTTTAACACAAACAACGAAAAACAACGCTGTCAACAAAAAATGTAACCTGAAATATCAGCTGTCAAGTGCCAGTTTATTTGATATTTAAACATTACTGTATCGGGCACTACTACCATCAGCACCACCTCGTGACAGAAACCGAAAATACTTTTTCCTTAAACCTTTATTCATATTGGGCGGCCACATTTTGTTTAGAATATCTTCGCTGGTATTTTTGCTCAACTAAAAAACAAGCAAGCACTATCTTGCACTAACGGATAACATTAATTTCATTAAATAATGTGAACCGGGCGGTGCGTACGAAATGCACATCTTTTATTCTACACGTTTTTTTATACGAATTTCTCTCTAGACGAATTCCTCGGAAATTACAATTTCGGAATTTCTCAGTAGAGAAAGTAGTCTAATTGAAATTATATCACTTTTTTTTGTTTATACCAGTTTCCTTCTATTTTAGTCTGTAGAATTACGCAAGTTTATGCACGGGTCCCGAAATTACCTCATCAAATTATTTGTTTTTAATATTTGAATACAAAATTAGAAATTAAGTTGTTTAATTTTCCTTGAAAAAACTTTATTTTTTGATAGAAATGCTATTGGAAAAAATACTCAATAAAAAATTTGCGTTATATCAATATATAATACATAATTCTCGATACAAAGCGATAAGTCATGTCTGTCCAAATTAAAAAGTATCAATACGGCAAATCTAACGTCAAATTTTAAATCACTTGTAGTATAATTGTTTATAAAAAACGGTAATGTAAATCATATATTTCTGTTTAGAAATCGATTATTACTTGTAGCCGCCATCTGTTGGTGTAAATCCAAACATTTAGATCATGAATAATTCTACTATCTTATAATCGGCATGACCTTTGCCATAATGCTTTGCGGTTTGTTTATTTGCTATCTGTCCTGTCAGTGTATCATTCATGTTCATGTGCATATGAATATATTTAGATAAGCAAAAGGTATATAAGGATTTGTCGGCATTTAAAAAGCGTATTACCGAAAATGTTTCGAGTAGCTTTAATACTTTGTGTAAATATACTTATAGTGAATTGTGATTTTCTTAGGTAAGAATTTACTTAATTGATTTTAAAATTTTTAAAAATTATATTTTTGTATTATTTGTTTTTAGGGTTCCTTTATACAAAGTGCCTTCCTCGCGAAGAACTTTAAAAGAAGTTGGTACTGAAGTTAAACAACTAAGGGTTCGGTATGGAGGACCTACACCAGAACCTCTTTCTAATTATTTAGATGTAATTTGTTTCATTTAATTTTTTTGATTCTACAACATATTTTCTCTTAAGGCTCAGTACTATGGTCCCATTACGATTGGCACTCCGCCGCAATCATTTAAAGTTGTATTTGACACTGGATCATCAAATCTATGGGTTCCATCAAAAAAATGCCACTTTACCAACATAGCATGTCGTAAGTACTTACTTTAATATATTTATAAAAATGTTTTTTCAAGTTATCAACATTTATTTTAGTATTCACTATTGATAAGAGAATTGAAAATGTTTTGTTTTCTGTAGTGATCTTTCTTTGAAATGCACTATATAAGGAGAGCTCTGCAATTCATATTGCTAAAATGGCTATTTTGAATGTAATCATCTAATAAAGAAAAAGAAACTATGTATAGGACAAATTCTATGTAGTATAGTGATAAATTAATGTAAACCTTCTGGTTTCAAATTAAATATTGAAGTTACAATGTTGGTCGAAAGTTCCGTAAAAGTGGTAGCTCTCCTTAGGAACTTTCTACCAAGATTGCAACTTAAATATTGAATTTAGAAGCAGGAGATTTACATTAATTGATCATTATACTGCATAGAATTTGTCCTACGCATAGTTTTTTTTTTCTTTATTATATGATTACATCCAAGATGGCCATTTTATGACCATTTTAGCAATATGAATTGCACAACTCTCCTTAGCCGCCTTAAGTAATTCCATTTATGTGTATATACAGAGTAATTGTGTAGAATAAGCGTAAATGTATACAGTTTAAATGGGAGATATGTAGCAGTTTTTCATCTATACAGTTCTTTCTAAAACTAATGGATAAATTTTATAAATAAAATGCTCGAACAGGTCAATTTTTATTTAATTTAAAATTGAATTTAAAAATTCTAATCGCAAAGTTCCTCTTCCAATACATGGATTGAGATCTTTCATATTGAGTACAACAAAAAAATTGTTAACATCATTATTTTGATAAATAACGGAAATTTTTACCATAATGTGCCAATATTGAAGCGAGGCGTTGTTGAACCGGCCATACCATTCTTGTAGAAACAATTGCAACTTGTTACTGTCAAACAATTTAGTGGCCGTTGTGTGTCATGTTTCACGATTCTATTGCTATTTTTTATAAATGGACTTAAATTTTGTTGTTTTATCAATTCATTGTTTGAATCCATTTTGGTAAAGATCTCTGTTATTTATCAATGAGTTTAATTTCTTTTTGTTGCATTCAGTATAAAAAAATCTCAATTGAAGTATTGTAAGGGGTACTTTGCCATTTGAATTTTTAAAGTTGGGGTTGTAACCCCTTATGTGTGAAGGGCTAGGGGTTGAAAAATTACCTGCTTGAATAGCAATTTAAAAATAAAAATTGACGTGTTCCAGCATTTTTCTAAAATATAATATGAAGAATATACGTTCACACTTATGTTGAATAAAATATATGCTATACCAGTTTAAATTGTTACACGTTTATGTAAAAATACAAAGATTGTTATGCAATTAAATAAACTTGCAAATGAAAAAGAATAAAAGTAGGTATCAAATGTGAGGAGGGCAGTGGGGACTGAGTTCCCTTGGAGCTTTCCCATGTCCCCCTTCAGTTTTCTCGATTTTGTAATGGCGTAATCTCATATGGTGCTAATAAAATATAAATATCAGCAAAATCTAGTGGCTGGTCCCAAAGGACTGTGTGACCTAAACCCTCGACCAGAATCTGAAAAAATATGTAATGCACCCTAATACACTTTTTATGTGCTGCAAATACATTATGCCGAATGTATGTCCGTACGTGTTTTTTAAGCTGAACGGTTTGAGGTAGAATGATGAAGTTATCTCAGCTACTAATATGGTTGATCTGGACGTTACATGTCAAGATCAAAATTCAAAAAACTTGTACAGATGCATATTACTTGCGAATGATTTAACGTTAAAATACGCGGTTTTTGGTGCATTTTGCAATGCATCGATTTTCAATAAGGGAATGTTATGCATTTTGACAATCACATGGACTTTGACCAGAGATGTCACAACTGTTATTTATGACCACATGGATTAACCACCCTCCGCGGAGTGAGAGTTCGTTTTAACGATTGGTCAAAGTTGGGAAGGGGGTTAGGGGGGGCTTTTTAAAAGGGTATGCCTTTATGGTACTGTAATGAAAGTTCTTGACATAAGGAATGGTTCTCAACCAACTCTCTTCCTTCTAATCTCCTATAAGCGAGATCGGTCATCTTGTGAGAAAAAGTTAAAGTTTTTCCGGCGGATTTGGTTTTCCCAGAAATTCGGGGGGAGGGTGGAATTCTCCTAGGTACACCTTTACGGTACTCATATGAAAGGTCTCAACCCCCTCATCCCCTCCTAGAGATTGATCATAATTCCAATACGATAGGTCGTAGATATCTCATGCCACCACTTGGAAAGGTTTCGACAAGCCGGATCGAACCGTGTCACCCCTACAGTTAATCTCCCTTCCCCTGTACGGGAGAAAAAAGTTACGATTTTTCTACGAATTTGGTCTTCCCAGAAAATGGAGGGTAAATGGGTACATTTTTCCTAGGTATACCTTTATGGCACTCAAATGAAAGGCCACGACGAAACAAACATTTTTTCATCAACTCTCTTCTTCTCGGATCCTCTATAAAAGAGATCCGTGATAATTCCGAAATGATAGATCGAAGATGTCATGCGATCACCAGTTGGAAAGCTTTCGACAAGTCGCACCAAACTGTCACTCCAAACTCCCTCCTTCCCGCCAACTTCTTCACCCCGCAAGAAAAAGGTTAAAGTTTCTTAGCAGTCTTGATCTTCCTGGAAAATGGAGGGTTTACCTTCATGGTACTCTAATGAAAGACCTTTACTATAGCAGTATTTTGTCTCCCACTCAGCCCCTCCAACCCGTTATAAAGCGAAACTACTTAATTCCAAAATGATAGCTCGTTGGAGAGTTATCGACAAACTGCATCGGACTCCGACCCCCCCCCCCCCCCTTCTGTCACGCTCTGTGTAGTGGGAAAGAGCTAAAGTTTAATCGGCGGATTTGGTCTTCCCACAAAGCTGGAAGACAAATGCTGGTAAGTATACCTTCATGGTATTCTAAGCCTAACAGTTTAACGTAAAAGATGCGGTTTTTATTAAAAGATTTCTTAGATTGTAAATAACTACGGCTATTAGTCAAATTTCATATTCGGCATAGGAGAGCGGTTTGTAGCAGCAGCACTGTACTACGCCCCACTTAAGACGATTTATTATATTTAAAATTTATTGCAGTCTAAATATGTTTTATATTCATTTTACACGTTTTTTAATGGGTGTATTTCTCAGCCGCTACGTTCTAATGAATTGAAATGGAAAAACACGAATTCGGCCTAAGCGTGGCGAATCGGAAGTAATGTCATTTATGTTGAACTAGGGCTGGCCTTCCTTATCACAAACATCATACATAATTCACACATATGGATAGTTGTAGCGAATCAAAACTTAATGGTACGAAAAAGTGCATCATTTATAGAAGTTCCCGCTTGTTAAAAATTAACGTCTATCGAGTTAATATTAAAATTTTAACGCTATTACGTGTATAGTTTCAAAAAATATAAACTAATGTAATTTAAATTTAAAAATAAGTCCCGAAACGATCGTTGAAACGTACTTCCAGTCATTACGTCACATTAAATCTGCTGATCTTGCTAGCCAACAAACGGATGTATTTGTAGCCATCATGTTATTGTTAAAACGATCATTTAAATAATCAACTACTAATCTGATATTGTGAGTAGAGCACTATTTCATTGGTGTTTCCATTTTGGTGGTAGTTCATCTAGGTCTTGGTAATATTGTTTATAACATTACTAAACGTAAACACCTGGTTTGAACGAGATGGTGCTCCTGCTCACAATGCCAGATTAGTAGTTAATAGTTTAAATGATTCTACCTAATTGCTAGAAATACACCCGGTTATTGACCAACAAGATCGGAAGATTTAGTGTGAGGTAATTGTTAGAAGTGCGATGTTGCAACTGAGTTGATTAGGTTAATCTAAACAACTTTGCTTAATAAAACAGTGGTTTATAAAATAAGCGCACTGCGCACATTACTTTTACTTTATTCACTGGATAAACGTTAATTTTTAAGCAAGCAGGAACTTTAAAAAAACCCATTTTTTTCGTAGAAGTGTTTGACTCGTTACACCTGTTACGGAGCCTCACCCTAAGAACATCACTGTCGCCTCTAGAGTCTAATTCTGGCTACGAGACTCTTTACCCACTGATGATATGGCATAGCAATTCTGAAGAATTTTCAGAGAATAATTTTTTAATCTGGTTTGTCTTTGTGTTATTGAGGTATTTATTTTTGTATATATCATAAATAAAGCACAAAGTGCTTATTGATAAAAAAGATGTTGCAATCAAAGGTCAGGATTACGTGACGTATGTTTCTTAAAATACACAGACATTTTTTATTTCCAAATAATTTAAATATTACTGTGGTTTGATAAACATTAGGAATGAACCTGTGTTACAAATAATGATATAGCAGTTATGTAACTGTCAAGGTGTTGATGTTTTTATTTTCAACTTTACGTTGAATGTTATCAAATTAACTGCTTTTTCTATTCTACCATTATGTTAATATTATTCTAAAATTGTACAGTATATTGCAAATATTCAAATATTATGTAAATATTTGATGATAATTTTATTATTAGGTGGCACAAGGTGATGTTACTATGACAAAACTGTAAAACACGTCTTATCATCGTTTGAAGGATACGTATTTGAAGCATTTACTTGTACAGGGTGGCCACATTTGTAAGCAAATTGCAGGTAAAAGTATTTGAAGAAATAAAGATGTATACAAACTTATGTGTCATGGGTCAGATTTGTACGAATAACTTCTATGATATTTAAAGCAGTTATTAGGAAAATGATGTGTAATGATTAAAAGGCTACATAAAAATATTCCAAAATCAATCAAAAATTTTGATTTATGAATAGAAAATAGATTCAATAAGACATGTATTTCTAGATACATTCATATATTCATTTGGTTCTGTAAAAATATATGGTCGAATGAAATAATTTTGAAGACAATCTTGAACAAAATGTTGTAGTAAGGGTATTATTTAACTAATTTTTTCCGAGGATACGATGGTGTAGGCAAAATTAGATAAAAGATGACATAAACGTTTATTTTTGTAACAAAAATCGTATTATTTTGTGTTTTTAACTTCCAACCTACATATACATATGTAGGCATAGAAGGTTATGCAGTTGACTTTTTTTTTCACTATCGCTAAATCGACTTATTAGCTCATTTTACAACTTTTGGACAAGTTTTCGCCAAGATCAACCAATGATGTCTGGATGTGTGTCTGTGTGGATGTATGTTAGTTTCCACGATAACTCCGGAACAAAAATACCTACGTACTGCTTGACAAGACAAGAATAGCTCCGCAGGTGTGAATTTCAGCCTCCTGCGCATACAAAGAAGAAAGAACGCATTCGGAGGGAAAAAGATAGATACTACGCGCGCACGATTCAAGGTGCATACAGTATTATGTAGACTTAATAATTTTTCTTTTACAAACTTTTAAAATTTCATTTACATTAATAATAAACTATAATAAATATGAATTTTTTAATTAATTAATTAATGAAATAAACATATTTCTATTAACCCCCTAAAATAATTTAATTAATTCAAATTAACTGTATTAAACAGTAATCTTTTTAATGTAAATAAAAAACTTTCTTTAAGCTTTAATGTGATAATTCTAGATGCAATTTCCAGTACAACTACTATGTTACGACTTGTCTCAATGTAAATGAGAGTGACGGGCAATATGTACATATTTTAGAGCATTTACCATATAAAATAAGTATTTCATATTACTATCAAATCCAATTTCAAATAAAAATTTTCCATGTATAAAATTATTGTAACTTAACAAGACGTATGAGATGATACTAAATTATATAACATTTGTTTATAATTGTATAATTATACATTTATATGGATTAACATATGTATTTTTATTCGTTTCGAGCCCAAAGCTAAATGTGAAAATATTCATTTACAGATCTAGAATTATAGATAATTCAGTTGCCAAAATTTACATTGCAAATTAGTCATAATTAAAGATATCCAGCTATAAATTAATCAGTGTTTCGACAGCTTAAAGTACATAAATAGATATGTATTATTTAAATGTTTAAATACTTTTCTTTAGTATTGAAGTTGAACACTGAACGTCTCTTATTCAAGTGACTCTCTTTCCATTCTCTCTGTCGACCACTGCGCAGCAATAGGTGGGGTTTATTTTTGTTACTTCACCAGCAGAGCTATTCTTGTCAAGCAGTACTTAAAATTTTGGATTTAAGCTTTTTATTTCGCTTGGAGCTGATTAGATTTTGGGAGAAATCCAGCGGCGAGAGGGGGGGTTTACTAGGGGCAGTTTTTGTTTTTTGCCAAATATTTCTAAAACAGCTGAATATTTCAAAGATATAAAAATACCTAGATATAAACCTAATACATATCGATTAATTGTTTTATGCATTTTTTTGGTACTACGTGGAATTTAGCGGCAAACAATTCCTAAGGTAGAATTTAAATGTTAGTTCAAATTTTCTCAATATCTGAATAACGATTAATTTTATAAGAAAAAGTGTAGACATATTTTTTTAAAGAAAATTTGATTTTACGTAACTTTCCTTTATAAAGATTCTTAATATAACGTAAGGTAAGTCTAAAAATTAAATAAATATGTACGAAAATGGTTAAAATGTATTATTGATATCTTATGAAGCGGGCGGCTTAGGAACTTTTTTAATTTAACATGTATCTATGTCTATTAATCTATATCTGACATGAAGTTTTAAACGTCATTATGACAGAAGTAGATTATTGTTTTTGTTTTTAATTTTTAAAGTTAGCATTTGTATATGTATTAACCTCTTGCCTGACGAAGTTTTAAACGCCTGTTTGACGTAGATAATTGTTTTTGTTTTTACACTTGCCTATTTTCGTAATAAACTTATTATAAAAGAGGTTGCGTAATTATCCTAAAAAAATGTTATTAAAATTATTTCTTTTCTTTTAATTTCCTTTTTGTAGGTTGGAAGCTCGTGTGGCGTTCTACACCAGATATTTATAAATGTTTTAACGAATTTATAGATGAAAAGCACAGTGTGCTTTTAAACTTTTAAGATTTGATGCCATTTCCGGTGAAAACATGTGAACGACATGCCTCAAACCCTCCAGAGATTTTTTCTCATTATTATACATTTGAAATATTAGCGTTTAAACTTAGTAGGACAAGATTGTTTTATACTAACTTGATAGTGATGTTCATATTCAAATTTTGCACTTTTAAATAATTAAATGCAAATATTTTTGTTTTACCGTTACCGTCACATTGTTTACACATTCAAAATGAAAAATTTTCTGTACAACAACGCTTACTTTAGGTTCCATTTTGACGATTAAAAAAGCCGAATTTGTGCTTAATGTAATAATGTGGTAACGAGAATTCGTCTTTATTTAAAGAATTTTATCTTCTCTTTCGCTTTCGTACTGTTATTATGCACGATCGTTTTGGTCTTCACAAGCGTGTTAATCGTTGTCCTACATAAGAATGTTATTGTAGCAGTGTGGTAACAAATTCACGTTCCCCTACCGTACGTAATGGTTTGGTAGCGATTGGTGTTCCAACTTACCAATCGCTGTCATTAATACATACTATGCACTTAATGCTATAGGCAATGTTTCCTTCACTTTTCTTGAGTACCTAATGAGTTTATCTACCTCAAAAGTCTAACGGTGGCTCGAGAATTGACATACCTCGAAATTTCGACCAAAAATGACATATTGTAGTTTTTGCCATATTACTAATTGTGTTGAAAGTATTGTTTCGAAACGTCTCTTTTATCAGTTCAGTATCCGCTATTTCTATAACTAGGAAAGTCAATAGAAAATAAAACATTTTTGAAAAGAAAGCAGGTTTCAACTGAAATATATTATTTGAAATGATTAAAATCGCCCAACCCTACATCAAATATACTTAAATTGGGTGTTATAAAACGAAACATATGTAATTTTTGTATTTAAAAAAATTTCAGCCATGTATAACTTAATTTTTAAAACAAACGACTGTTTTTAACATCTATTGCATACCCTGTGTGAACCCTTTTTCTTTGTTAGCTTCCTAATTTAATGCCTCTGTTTCTACATATACTATGTGAAGTTAGCAGCAAGTTTTCAGCATGCTAAGCAGAAATACATTTTTTACACATAGAGGGGCTGTTTTTCTACATAATCGCCAAAAAGGTTGGGTCATTTGTCATATCGTGACCCAAGCTCTCGATGCCCTCTGAAAAGAAGTTAGTCGCCAACGTCTTGACGCAATCCTGAAGTTCGTCGTTGGCGGCGAAGCGTTGTTCATCTAATCATGCCTTTAATTCTCGAAACAGATGAAAATCACTTGTTGCTAGGTCCGGACTATACGGTGGATGGTCGAAAACTTCCCAGTTCAACGTTTTCAGGTCTTTTGTGACGTTGGTACAGTGTGGTCGCGCTTTCGCCTGGCGAGAGCATTCCTCTTCGTTTGTTCTGGATAGCACTGCAGAGACGAGATAAAGTTTTACAATAAAATTCCATTGTTCTTGTGGTCCCCTGCTGCATAAAGTCCAATACTCCTTTTCCGTCCCAAAAAACTGTAGCAATTGTTTTCCTCTTGCTCACCGTTTGTTTATATGTTTTCGACTTGCTTGGAGAATCTGTGTGCATCCATTGATTAGACTGTTTCAGGATTTTCATACCTAGCCCCATCACTAGTAACGATAAACTTAAAAAATTTTCTCTCTGGCCCCCTAATCAACACACGGAACGAAACCTAGCGGCAGACGTGTGCCAACGTCCACCTTCATTAGGGATGTCGGTTCTTTAAATCTTCTACACCATTCCCGTACACTACCATCGTTCATAAAGTTTTCACTATGCACTTTACCCATTTTACGATGGGTTTCAGCAGTACTACGTCCTTCTGCTTGCAGAAAACTGACTACACTACGCAACTCACACTTGGCGGGAGTATCGATCTTCGCGCCGATGTTTACGTGGCCGTACCTCGGATACGACGGATGCATTTGAGCCGACAATGGTATAGGTTATGGTGGGGGAACAGTGCAATCTTTCTATGAGCACGATTGTAGATTGAAAAAATGCCTTCTCGTTATACATTATTTAACAAAATTATAAAATTCCAAAAGACGTTAATTATAAGCAAAAAATTTATTGATATCAATTACAACTTATTGTGTTGTAATACAGGTATGCCATTTCGTCAGGAATGTTTGTCCTAAATTAACGCTAATTATTGTTGATCTTGATAAGCAAAAATTCTAAATAAAGATAGGTAATTTTTGCCAAACTTCAAAATTCGATAGGATTAATTAGTAAGCAATAACAAAATTTAATGTAAAAAAATTACAAACTTAGTACTGTGCTTAGTATACCAGGTACGTAATGTTCTAAGGAAGTGGTTTGTCCTTAAAATTGAAAAGGTTAATTATTGATATGAATTCTTTATAGATTAAGCAATAAATAGAAAAAATAAAGTTTAGGTATAAATTTTTTTTGTAAAAACTTCCAAACTTCCTAGTTTGTGTTCAGTACAGTATGTAGACGTAAAAATTATTTATCTTCAAAGGACTAATATACTTGTCATTATTACTATCAATTTCCATAGTTTAAATTGGCTTTTATTTGTGTATTTCAAATCACATACGCCTTACGCCTTTATTCATTTCAACCTAATAATGAGACCAAACTTGAAACTAATAATGGGGCTAGGACAATGTGATTTTGATAGAAAATTTCAGATAGAAACAATCTGTCAGAATGACGCACACTTGTCATCAGTCATCACTCCGAAGGATACTTATTAGTCTCTTGAAGACAACATAGTATATTGCGTTCGACGTGTAAGTTGATCAATATTTCGCTCAATTTTTGCAGAACTTGAGCTCAATAATGATCAACTTACACGGCTTATAGTAATCTACTATTGTTTGCCCTCAAAATGTATTACCTTCCAACCTACATATAGAAGGTTATGCAATTGACTTTTTTTTCACTATCGCTAAATCGATTTACTAGATTATTTTACGTTTGGCCAAGTTTGTGCCTGTGCCGCGCGTGGGTGCGTGGGTTTATTAGAAGCTGTTTTTTATTTATATCAAACATTTCTGAAACAGCTGTGTGTTTGAAAGATATAAAAATAATATATAGACCTTAATCATATTATTAAAAATTATTATTAATTTTATTAAATACATAAATAAAAAGTTTACCTCGAGTAGGATTTGAACCTACGACCTGTACTTTGCTAGAGTACCGCGCTAACCAACTGCGCCATCAAGGTTCAAGCCCCAATCGATGTAAATTTTGTCTTTATGTATGCAGAACTGATGTAAATTCTAAATATAATGAGATTGCAATCAAATTACTTAAGATAATGGAATGTGAGCCTGCAATATTGCAAGGATTCATATATACCAAAGCAACTTGACTAATATTAAATTATTATAACTTATAATAACTTAATCATATTAGTTTAATTATGTTCTATGCAATTCTTTGATAGACCCGTAATTTAGCGGTAAAAAATTCCTAAGGTACAATTTAAGGGATTTTTGTCAATATCTGAATAATGATTCATATTATAAGAAAATTGAATTTTACATTACTTTTCTTTATAAAGTTTCTTAATATAAAGCGAAATAAGTGTAAAAATTAAATAAATATGATTGAAAATGCTTAAATTATATTATCGATATTTTTACCGAAAACCGAGGGCTTTGGAATTTTTTTAAGTTAGCATCTAGATTAACCTCTATCTGACATGAAGTTTTAAAAATCTATTTGACATAGATTATTGTTTTTGTTTTTACAATATTGCCTATTTTCGTAATGAACTTATTATAAAAGAGGTTGCATAATTATCCTAAAAAAATTGTTATTAAAATTATTTCATTTCTCTTCATTTTCCATTCTGCAGTTTTGTTGTATACTTTATAATCTGAATATAAATTATATACACAAATTTGATAGAATTTGGGCAAATTTCGAAATAATTATGCGTAATAGGTACCAACAAACAAGTGTAGTTAGTATGGTCACTTGCTTTTAACAATACCATTTATTAGATAATAGTTTCAATTACCTATAAAAAACATTTCGTGAATCAACACGTATTAGTTTTTTAATACATAATTCATACATATTTTTGTATTAATAATCCAAATCTCGTTAACCGTGACCCTTGATGCGCAAGTAGTTACAGCCGTTTTAACTTGGCTAGGCGTTTGGACGCGCAAAGGTCATCATTGAATTCTTCCAGTGGCGGAACAAATATTCACAATATTATTGTTGATGTTAATGATCTCATGAATATTAATTAAATGAAGGGCTCATTACAACAAGTGAAAGGTACAAAATTATATCAAAATGAAGTTTACAAAGCATTTGAACTTTGAAAGGCAAAGTGCAAGGAAAAAGCATAAAGTTTTTATTTATTATGTTTTTACGCTGAAAAACAAAAGACTTAGTCCTCAAGCACGGAAAGTTCTGTTCAACGTTTGGTTGTAATAAAAATTGTGAATTGTAAGAAATATTGCATGACAATTGGATTACTCTGTAAGAAACTTGTTAATGATTTGCAATGGAAGGGTCAAAGGACATTGTTACTTAAAATTACTAGGGATTTAGGATTCAAGTGGCGAAAAACAAATTGAACACTTAAAGAAAATTCGTTTCTTCAGATAAGCATAACGTCCCATAGTTTATTGGGACAAAAGTTATATTCATACTGGACACACAATATGTAAGGGTTGGAGCGACCGCACTACCAGGGGGGGGGGGTTGCTGGAACCAATTTCAAAAGGACAGCGATTCAGTTTAGTTCACGCGGGAGGAGAAATGGGTTTTTTAGCTAACTCAGGATTAATTTTCAAATCTGGACATCAACTGGCGATTATCATCATGAGATGAATAAAGAAAATTACCAAAAATAGGTAAAAGAAAAGCTATTACCAAATTCGCCAGCAAATTCGGTGGTTGTTCCTATCATAGCGTGCAACTCGATAAGGCCCCTAAGACCAATTCGAAAAAAGCGTATGTGATATCTTGGCTGACAAGAAAAAAATTCTATTTACAAGTGTCATGTTCAAACCACAGTTGTATTAATTGATAAAATTCCATAAACAACAGTTTATTAAATATCGATTTGACTCGTTCATGCAAGAACACAGCCACACAGTACCAAGTTTCTCCCTTATAATCCCTATCTGAATCCTATAGAACTAATACTACTGTGATAGTGAATGTACCGTTAAACTGAACTAGCGACGTGTGGGAAATTAATCGAGAAGGATTTTCACACTTGAAGTGGAGGTGAAAGTGTTTAATTATAGATTCTTAAGTAAACATTTTAAATAATAAATACAAAGTTTTTATTGTTTGTGTTCTTCCATGTATATATTGAAGACTTTGAAGACCAAGCGATATCCGAATACACAGAGAAACCAAGGATGTGGCTTAGATACGTGGACGATACTTTCGTACTTTGGCAACACGACAAACATAAGCTAGATGAATTCCTAGATCATCTAAATAGCCGCACACCCTCCATAATATTCACAATGGAATTTGAGTCGGAAAAAAAATTGCCATTCCTGGATGTACTTGTACATAGGAATGACAACACTTTCACGACAAGTATATACAGGAAACCTACCCACACGTGGAGGTACCTACACTACAACTCCAATCACCACAAAGAAGTTAGGCGTGGCAAAATGCTTTTACAATAGATCTAAAACAATATGCTCAAAACAAGAGGACCTGAACAAAGAAAAAGAAAATATGGCTAGAGCACTATATATATATATATATATATATATATATATATATATGTGTGTGTGTGTGTGTGTGTGTGTGTGTGTGTGTGTGTGTGTGTGTGTGTGTGTGTGTGTGTGTGTGTGTGTGTGTGTGTGTGTGTGTGTGTGTGTGTGTGTGTGTGTGTGTGTGTGTGTGTGTGTGTGTGTGTGTGTGTGTGTGTGTGTGGGAAATTTCTCGGATTCAGATAGAAGGCGAAAAAATAACATGCAAGTTCCTATAAATTTTTTCCTCAGGCTCCCTACGGAGATGTGAGCTAAAGGACGCCGCTGGAAATAAGTTTTCTTGAATAACTTTTAAAGTACTTGATATAATTTAATAAAAATTCAGTATGATGGCCGCTATAAGGGCCTCTTAAAATAGTATCCTCGAAACATATTTAGCTTGTTTACTTTACCAGGGATGGACTAAGTTGTACACCTTAACGCCTAAATTTTTAACGCCCTGTATGACAAAGATACAGGGTCTTAAAAATGTAGGCGTTAAGGTTACAACAGTCCATCTCTGATAAACTAAAAAGCTAAATATGTTTCAGATACTATTTTAAGAGGCCTACTATTGAGGCCCTTCTAGTGGTCATCATACTGAATTTTTATTAAATTATGTCAAATCTTTAAGTTTCATGAAAACTTATTTCCACGTCACTACATCTCCGTTGTACTGGAGGAAAAAATTATAGGAACTTGTCAGTATTTTTGTCTTCTATCTAAATTCGAGATTTTCACATTTTCGACACTGTATATATATATATATATATATATATATATATATATATATATATAAGGTACCTCAGATAAAATACGAAGAATATGCAGCAAATACAAAATACGCACTGTCCTCAAATCGACCAGGACGCTCAGGGGAGTACTAACCAAAACCAAACCACACAATGAAGATCAGAATTCCAAGAATTGTGTATACAAGCTACTATGCGAATGCGGCAGAGCATACATAGGAGAGAGCAGTAGACCACTCAAAGTGGGAACGCAGAAACATAAGAACAACGTCTGGAAGGGCGAAACAGAAAAATCAAGAATCGCCGAACATGCCTGGAACGAAGACTGCCGCATCCAATGGGATAACATACAGATAGTGGCAAAGGACGAGAACACAACTCGTCGGAAACTCAAAGAAACCACATCGCACTAGCAGAAAATCCAATAAGCCAAGCTAGTGTGGAAATGAATCCCATATGGATTCCAATAATGCGCGAAGAGCTTCTAAAAAATATATGTTGGATTACTCAGTGGCTCAGCGGTAAAGGTGTTAGACTAGTAAGCGAAACGTCGCGCTCAAAAAGCAAAAACTGTGTGACGATCAACTCAACTAATATGTAACCACAGTTACAAAACACTTATAATACTAAACCAATAACGTTCAACCTACCTTAGGTAGTGCGGGACTAATTTAACGTATTATGTAAATAATCGCGAATCTTGTAGGTAAAACAATCTTTACACTACAATGTAATGCTACGCCGCTGGTTGGGATTTCGCGCGGCTGAACCGAACTTCGGGTTTCGCCGCCGCCCGCCAATTTAAAACGGATGACCTGTAATTTTCGACTTTTTCAGAAGTACATGGCACATCGAGAGTCATGGTGCAAGAGATTTGACATCAGCTTTACATTATGTATTGAATAATAGCATTCGATACAAATAGACTTATAAGCATAAAACAGTACGAATTTGTGACTACGTTCTATCAAAGCGCCATCTGAAAGAGGACTTCAGTAACTGTAGAATTATTGCGCTAAACGTTAAAATTTGACATATTTTGAAAATAACTTTGAAGTACACCATTTTTTTATGTGAATAAAAGTAACGTTAGTCAATGTCATATGTGTCATATTTACACATCACCTAATTAAGCACAAAAAGATAGAGGATGATTAAATATATCAGACTATTTGGAATGATTGGAACTTCACAAGCCTTTTGATCTGTCGAATCGAACTATATTGATGAGTATTGTTTGGTCTAAAACTACAAGTGTTTGGAGTGAGACTAACTACAGATGGCGCTTAAAATTGTTGTAGTTGTTTCTGTTCTTCTAGTTGTACTTTTATTCAATGATAATCATACATTTTCGACATTATAAGAACATAGAATCTCTAGGCTAGTGTAAGCCCTTTCATTTAAACAGAACATTTGATTTTGAAAGGGTAAAGTTGCTGCAGTCTTCCTTTAAACATTTTATATTGTGCGAAGTTCAAATAAATTGTTTAAAATTTTATTTTTTATTAAAGGTTCTAGGTTAAATGGCTTGGAAACGAAAATAGATATCTAAACTTAAAAAAAACAGGTTTAACATGACGAAATTTATACACGGTGCATCTAAACTTGTTTTTGTAAGCGCAAGGGTGTCTTCACGGACTCTATCACTATGTAATTACAAGGGTGATTTTTACTTACTTATGCTTGAAATAGATAAGTATTGTTTTCGTGGAAAAAATCAATTGTGACGGTTGTACACGTACTCAGTATTCTAAAACGATCTAGTCCATTTTCAACATGGTATGTCTGCTTGCCTGCGCGCGCGCGCGTGTGTACGATCACTTAAAAAGAATTTTCGTGAAACTTTATTTACTGAAATACTTTGGTTCTTTCAAATTTTGCTTAAAACCCCTTCAAAATTAAGGGAACTACATGGAGGTAAGCTCTGTTTACTGAAGAATTTAAAACACGCTCTAGCATTTCTGGCGAAATTGTATTAACTGATGCCATAACCGATATAACAACTGCTTTTCATTTTGAAAACTCCCATCATGTTTTTTCAAGTAATCCCACAGAAAATATCCAATGGACCTAATCGGGTGATCGGCCTGGTCAAGCTACCGCACTGTAAGTTCCAATCCATTTTCCTGTAAACCGAAATAACAGATAGTCCTGTACATTTCTTGAGTTATGTGCTGGGGCACCATCTTGTTGAAAAGAACAGTTGTTAACAAGTGCTAGAGGTAATTCATCCAAGGCATTTTCCAAATCAGTCCGTAACAAGTTCAGATATCGTTCGGCATTTAAATTGTTGTGGTAAATAAAAGGTCCTATTATTCTTCGTCCCAAAATCCTGTCCACATATTAAATCCAAATCTATGTTGATGTCTTGATTCTTTTTTAAACTAGGATTTTGTTTTGCCCAGTAATGTTTGTTGAAAATTCGGTTTTCGGTTGAAAATTTCATTGTTGGTTATATGTCATCAGACCAAATTTTTTAAAAAGGAAAATTTAGATGTTCGTCATATTTTCTAGTATACCATTCACAAAACCTGCTCGCCGCTCCTGATCAGCTGGTCTAAGAACCTGATAAACTCAAAATTTATATGGATGAAACTTATTCTTATTTAAAATGAATAGTGCTGTAGAATTTGCTATACCGGTACGATGTTCTATTTGCCTTGTCGTTATTTCAGGGTTTTCAACAACGGCTTGTAAAACGGTATTAGTGGTTTTGTCATCAGATTGTTTTTGATGGGATAGAACAGGTTTTGTAAATGAACCAAATTCTTTTAAATTAGATTCCAAACGTCTAAAAATGGATTTACCAGGTTGCCTTGGTTCAGGATATTTATGCAAATACATCAGCTCAGTAACTACACAATTTATGTGGGACAAGATGTGGCATGTCAAAATATCGAACTTTTCTTTGTTTGTAAAATTTGGTCTTTCCATAGATACACTTATTGATTAATTATAATTATAAATTAAGTAAACAAAACCAAAAAAACAACCCACGAAGTAATGGTAATAAAAACAACTTAAAATACGTACAATTCAAGTAACAACAACGATCTCAACGTAATAAAAATAAGTTAAACAGCTTTCAACAAAATGTTAAACAAGTGTTATTTTATCAGTCTTCTAATATTAACTGATATATGAAACATGTAAAAATGAAAATTTCAGCTTCAAAACCATAATGTGTAATACATGGTTAAGTTCGTAATAAAAAATACTATCGAATACAGGGTGTTTCGTTTGTTGCGGCGATATAAAAAAATAAGTTGATGATGAATGTCTCGGAGACGAAACGTGGAATAAAAAATTTGAAAACGCCATCTAATAGAATTCAAAAAGTGACAATGAAGAAGTACCTTTGGTTTTTAAGAATCTTAAAATAAATGAAGGAATTACGAAAAAAAGAATAACCCAAAAATTGCATTTTATTTTAAATCTCGGAAACTATAAACAATAATGAAGCGAACTACATGGGAACATGACCTAAATTATACAACTTTTCTCTAATTTAAGCGTCTCTTACCATTTTCAAGATCCTCATGCTGTTCATCCTTATCTTGGGCACGTTGTATATGAAATCTGAAAATACAAATATAAACCTGTTATAATAGTTACGAAACGTATATGAAAAAGCCAACTACGGAATCTAATTTTATTTTATTAAAGATTAGCTAGGTCTTTAATAGAATAAATGTTATGATTGGATCAAATTTTATTAAATTTGTTTTTTGATTATGACATTTTTCATTGTTTGCCTTCTTCCGTTAGAGGAGTTCTGAATTGTCATTTTCAAGGAGATCTAACAGAAAATGGCGTTTATACTGGTCTAGCGCAGCAGTTCACTTCTCAAATTTTCCAAATTTTAACACACTGGGGTTACTGGAAAACTTCAAAAGTTTTAGAATAAATTAAATACTATTGTGAGACAACAATAACAATACTTTCAAGTACATAGGAATACATTGTTTTAATATTTCAACTCCCCATACACTCTCAGAAGCAAACAGTAAATGAATCACTTCACAAAAAACACTTTTTGGAAAATTAAACACACTAATTTGATTTTGTACTGTTTTCAGAACCAATTTGTACACAAAAGTAGGCGTATAATGACATATAAAAAATGTTTTATTTGTTAAAATCAACTTCTTGAAAATCTGGCTCGATGAAATATTTCAGTGAAAATGTGAATTTGGAAACAATATTTCAGATATTTTAATAAGCTACGGCCTTCTTCGGAGAGTTCAGTCGGCAATACAAATACTGATCAAAATTAAAAAAATGTTTGATTACTTAATCGTATATACCCAAATGATGTGCTGGTTTTAAAGTCATTAAAAATATTACACAAAACTAGCTCTAATTTCTAAAGCACGTAGTATCACCAAATGTGCGCTATACTAAAAATAGAAAAAATATAGTAATATACAGTATTTCATCAAAATACAAGATTAGTGTATCATGCAATTATGTAACACCCTGTGTACAATTTGCTAATTTTAAAATATACTATTATGTACAACTTTTGTTTGAAATATATTTTTCAAACTTTAATAATTAGGCCTTGATCGGCCGAGGCCTTTTTAAAACGGAATTAGTGTATATTTATAATTTTTTATTGCTCGTTTGTTTTATCTTTAAATTGTATTGCAATAGATATAAATGTGCTTTTTAAATAGAGAACTACTCATTCTGTCACAACAATGTAACTGTTACTGTAATATAATTATTTCAATCATTTAAAGATTAATAAAGTTAGAGAATAAAATGTTGAAAAAGATTTGTAATCAAAGTTATTATCGAAAACCACAAATACGTGTGACTATTATCAGACCTACAAACTTTGACTCATAATTAGATAAGACATTGGGAAGTACAAGTAAATGCTTCACTAAATGTGTCACGTATCTTATTGTATACTTACCTTAAATACATCAACACCCAGCATACTTTGATAAATTTTGTTGAAACTTTCGAGAAAGTTAGTGGAATAAAATCGCTTTTCTAGCTCGCCGTTTTTTGAGAGTGCGTGACACCGAAGGTATAACCAAATGAAATCTATACCATCTTGTAGAGGACACTTTGGGGCATAGGAAATGAAAATGTAGAACTTTTTTTAGTAGGACCGAACTTTGCAAATGACACTTAAACGCGAAGATCGAGTTAGAAAAACTATGTTTTTCTTAACATTAACCATTGTAACAATTTAGCTTTTAATCTAAAATTCTGATTTTTTGCATACATGTAACTGAAATATTAGCGGTTCTAATAGCAATTCAGGAATTTTGAAAATGTTTAGTTTTTTTTTTAAATAAAGTTGAAGAAATAAAATTATCAAAATCATGCATCTAAGACTTGACCCTACGGGGAGCTATGTGAATTATTGAAAATTTCTATACATGTATATCGAGTCAAATGTAGCCAGAAAACGTAGAAAGTTTTTATCAGCTAGCCTTAAAACGCGCGCTGTTGCCATGAACGCCACTATCCGCTCTCGGCACCATACCTTTCTAAAAATCATATGCGTTAGCCTTATATGTAGAAATAAAATAAGAATATCTATAAATCTAGAGTAGCGGGGCTTTTCCTAAAAAGATTACATTTTCTAAAATGTAATTTTTGAAATAATCTTGTCCAAAACATGTCGAACCATCGACGTTATTATTCAATAATTCACATACCTCGCCGCTGATTTGGATGCACGATTTTGATAATTTTATTTTTGTAACTTTATTTCAAAACTCCTGAATCAGAATTTTAGAATAAACACTTAAATTGTTACAACGGTTAATATTAAGAAAAGCGTAGTTTTCGTAACTCGACCACAGTCACGTTTAACCGCCATTTGTATCCATTTTGTACTAAGAAACTATGCAAACTTCAATCATGAAGTTAACAATTCATAACTGCAACAAACAAATGATTATTTTTGACGTTATTTACCTAAGTGTCACTGTAACGCATACTTATTAGTTTAATTAGACTTAGCGTCTTATAGCGCAAAATAATGCCTCATGTTTGACAATGTGCAAATTATCATCAATTAACCAATTTTGAACCCGACAAAATAATCGGCCGTTAAGAACCCGGTTTATCCATCTGTGATGTCGCTGCTCGTGTAGGACACAGTTTTGCCACAATTGCTGTGCTGGCGAAGGTGAACAGAAAACAGTGAATAACGATGGTAGACACACCACAGTTCATGCAGATCCTGCTTTTGCACTTGCGGCTCTTTGGCCTTTCGTCAGCCAGAGAAATTAGTAATAGATGCAGTGGTTTAATTAACCAACAAATCTCTATACGGTTTACATACCAACGAATTTGTTCGTTTGGGCTTAAATCCTATCGACCATTTCTTGGCTTACCGCTAACTCCACTTCACGATTAGAGTGGTGTAACAAAAAGTTGAAATGGAATGAAAAATATAATCGAGTCGTGTTTTCTGAAGAGTCTCGATTTTGTTTATAGGCCAATAATGGTCGTAGAATGATCAAAAGACGTTCTGGAGAAAGACAACTTCTACAGTTTTCTGTACAACGGCTCTTACTCAAGGTGTGGTGTGGGGGGTTATCTGTTGTGGAAGTAGAAGTCATCTAGTAGTTACTCCGGAAGCATTAAATGCAATTCGTTACATCAATAACGTGTGATAATGCGCGTGCACACACGAGAAGGGCTACTATGGAATTTTAGAATAATCTAATATTGATATGTTTCCATGACCTTCCTGTTCGTGGGATCTATTACCAATTGGACACGTGCGGTATATGAGGATCGGATACTAACTGCTTTACAACCACCTGCGAACAGTTTAGATGTTCGTACGCGTATTTTAGAATCTTGGGATCATACACCACAGGCAAAATAATCGGCCGTTAAGAACCCGGTTTATCCATTTGTGATGTCGCTGCTCGTGTAGCACACAGTTTTGCCACAATTGCTGTGCTGGCGAAGGTGAACAGAAAACAGTGAATAACGATGGCAGAGACACCACAGTTCGTGCAGATCCTGCTTTTGCACTTGCGGCTCTAATTGGCATGGATTCAATAATTTTAAGTATGCCCAATCGAGTAGCTGAATGCGCAAGAAATGGAGGAAGATCTACACATTATTATATGTTTTAAATTGTAATTATATCCTGTTGAAAATTTCATAGTTTCTTAATACAAAATAAAATAAAACTTTCCTGAAAGTTAGCCTGTAAAATCTAGCATTTTCAGATTCGGATTAGCGCTTTATTTAACACCGACATATATACACTATTGTCGTTTCCTTCCTACATGTATGATTTCAACAAGTAAAGCAGACCATACATTAGTTATCTGAATTAAGAATTAGACTATACGTTTGAAAGTATTCTTCATAACAAGCGTCAGGTTAGAAAGAAATAGAAAATAAAGCAACACTGCGTTTTCTTAAATACATTTCAAACTTTAACAAACAAGTTTTTGTTGACTTTGCAGAAGTTCTAAAACATTTTCGACGAGTTTTAGTACAATCGCGGGAATGTACCTAATTTGTAGAAAGCGACACATTAATTGTTTGTCATCAGTACTTATGACCTATTGATTTATTGTTGGTTAGTTAGTCGATATCGTTAGAGTAACGGAATTGTTCCAAATTGTGACTTCATCTTTGTACCTGTACTATGAATCTGTTTAAATTGCCCGGGAAATGTTTAAATAAGAGGTGTCATGAACTTATTATTAATTCTTTAAAAAAGAAAAAGATAATTTTGGTCCTGTACGTGCTGTTGAAGCTGCAAAAGAACCAGTAGCGGAAGCACTACAAATTAGTCTTCCGACATTAAGACGTGTGATTAGCGGAACGGGAGAAAGAAAAAGACCTCGTAGAAAGCCAAAAAGTTGCATTCCTGAGGGATTACAATACACAATCAGGGATACAGTATACCGTATGTATGCTGATAAAAAGCCAGTAACCTTGACTACACTTCAAAGTACCCTAGCAGATAAGTAATTACTGCATCTCGACCTACCATAGTTAAAATTTTAAATATCATCGGATTTAAATATAAAAAAAGTTGTAACCGAATAGCACTTTGCGAAAAAACCAACATCGCGTGTTTCATTTTTAAGAAAATATGTAAAAAATATGGAATTTGCATCACCTTTTCAGTAGTGACAACCCGAAATCAGTCAAAAATTCTGATCAGTCGTCTTCAGGGAAAAGGTATATAATTTTAGATGCGGGTGAAAAAGACGGATTTGTGGAAAATTGCAATTTGATATTTCCTTCAAATTCAAAATCCAGCGATTACCATGACAGTATGGACGCGGATTATTTGAAAAGTGGTTAAGAGAACAGCTTCTACCAAATTTAACGGGACCATCTTTAACAATAATGGACAACGCATGGTACCATTCTCGCCTTGTAGAAAAGTCGCCAACTGGAACTTGGAAAAGAGCGGACATACAAAGTTGGTTGCGGAAAGAAAGCATTCCATTTTCAAATCAAGATTTGAAGACTGATCTTTTGGGACTTGTCAAAGCACATAAAAAGCAAAAATCCTTCGTCGCCGGTAAAATTATTATGCAATACGGACATTGCGTTCTTAGGCTTCCACGATATCACTGTCTATTTAATGCGATAGAAAATATTTGGGATATCTCTAAATCTTATTACGATAAAGATACTGGACGTGATGGTTATTGTGAAGAGTGTTCTACAAATGTGGAAAGAATCTTTGGAGCAATGTTCCGGCGAAGTGTGGAGAATAACCATTGTGCATACAGAAAAGGTGATATCAGAATGGTTGTCTCGAGAGCGCATTCTCGACGTGGTTGTGTAACCTCTTATAATTTATTTTAACGGGGACGTAAGTAGCGACGATTCAGATTTGGACTTTTAAAAATAAAAAAGGGTTGATGTGTAAAGCTTTTTGGTAATTAATAATTAATTAATTATATTTGTAGTTCCCAAACAAGATGCATTTCTTAGACATTTTCAAACATTGTTTGAAAATTTTCAAGAAATGATTCAAAAATTTGAATTGTATATGTTGGGTGACCATATTTATTTTCAGAAAAATAAGTACAGAAATAAAAAGTAACAACAAGTTGTATTAGGAATAGATAAAAACGGACAAATCAAAGAACTAAATGTAGAGTGACATAGCCAAGCATCAAAATGAGAATAAAAATAAAATAATTTTTAATGACACATGCATATACATAATATATGTACCTATATTCCTATATTAGAAAAATACAAACACATAAAATACTCTGGCAGAAATGTGTAATGTTATTAATTATTTTGACGTGCCTGCAACGCCATCAGTGGGGTCACCTTTGTGCCAATCGTATTTTGAGAGCTTAGGATAGATTCCAAAATTTGCTTTCTGGTCTTCAAAAACTGGAACATTTCACTGCAAGTCTCATCGAAGTTTGTGTACACTTGCATCACAGCTTCTAGTGTCGATATTTTCATTTGCGATTTTTCTGCACTCCAGTAGTTATTAATATTAGAGAATAGTCGCTCAATTGACGCACTTGTTCCAGGAAGACAAAAAATAAACTGACATAAAATCTCACAATTTTTGAAATCTTCACTTGATCCAGACCCTTGATTCCATATAAATACTTCAACCCATCGATCTTCGGTAGCTATATTTTTCGAGTTCCACTCGGCAATGTTATCTTCTGACAGTTTAGCTTGTAATAGACTAACTTCATCGAAGAGTTCGTCCTCATTCAGTGTCGAACCCAAGTAGTCTTTAAAAGCAGCACATGAACACAAAATTTGATTCCATGAAACTTGGTTTCTCAAATTTATCCATTCAAAGAGCCTTAATTCATTTAAATTTGTACTCCAATTCTTCAAGTAACTCACACAATTTGAATAAAATAATCTAACCTGTGAGATGAAGTCATCTCGATAGTTTAAACTACCTTCCCAATTGTCAAGTTGTAAAGGATTCTCTTACTTTAAGCGGCAAAAATAATTCATTCAAACGATTTTCAAGCTTATTTTGAAGATCGAAATACTCTAGAGCGGCCTCTGTTGCGCATATTTTGTCACCCTCTACCTTTAATATGACTTTGTGAAACATAGAAGCAATGTTGTGTACAAACCACATCCAAATTTCGCTGGTGCGACACTCAAAAAATTGCTTCAAAATCATTGGGCAATTTTCAATAGACAAAAAGTATGCTTTCAACGGTTCGTACATTTGTAGAATTCGTTCAATTGCCGGCATCAGACTTAAAAATCTTGCTTTAGAAAATGATAACATCTTTTTGTATTCAACATTAACAAAGTCGCAGAATTGTTTAAGTTGATAGTAGAAGAGGGGCTCCTTCCCCTACCCTCTTTTTACGGTGCAAGCTCCCCCGCCACCCACACCCTATTTTATATGCCAACGTGGGGCCGGATTTTCACCCTTATTTTACTTGCTTACGTGTAGGACGTATTTTTACACACCCACGTGTGAGACCGTATTTTCAACCCTAATTATTTACATATACCTGCGTGTGAGTCCGAATTTTTCAACCCACTGCATACCTAATTATTTTTACTCGCTTACGCATAGGAGGTGTATTTTCACCCCCTATTTTATGACGCATTAGGACATATTTTATATTTTTCTGATATTAAACGAAACTAATCAAGGTAAAGATAACGTATACATTTGATTTTAAAATACACTATTAAATTCTATAATGACAATAAACAGTTAATAGTATTGCATAATCATTACCCTGTTATACAATGTGAATGTACGGTTTAGACTATTTAAAATGTGTTTATTAATATTTATTAGGATTCCGTTTTGTCAAAAGAGATTGCATAATTGTTGTTATTAAATTATTAGGTTCCTTTTAATCCCATCTATAGATTGTGGTCCTCTTGTGGTGAAAATTCATTTGAATATATTTTAAAATGAAATTGATTTAAAAATAAAACGTGTAATTAACTAATTGATTAACCTGCTTACAGCAATAGTACTTATCGAAAATTAACGAATGTCGCTTTTATTTAGTTACCTTTTTTAATACGTATCATTTACATGCAATATATTTTGGTTTTAAATATGAGTCACAATGTGTCGCAATCCTTTTTGCCTTAATTATGGGTCATAATTAAATCTAGTTGTCGCTCAAGGTAATCACTACCAAATTAATCTCATGTACAACAAGAAACTTAATATCAATAATGTATAACAAAGTATTTTTTATAATGCCATTTTTCGCATAGTTTAATGTCCATGTATGGGTCGTATTTTAGCCGTGGGAGATCGGATTTGGTCTGGGTCAGACTAGGAGTTGGTCCAGTATCGGAGATTGTATTCTAAATTGTCTCCTGTGAAAGTTAGCTTTACAAAAACACAAACACAACCACCAGAATCAACACAAGCGCAATCACAAGTACAAGCACAAGCGCAAGCACAAGTACATACAAAAACACAAACACGCTAATGCGAAATCATACAAGCACGCAAACACGGAAAAACAAGCAAATACGAAAACACGAAATCGCAAACACAAACTCGAAATACGAAAGCCGAAAACGAAAATTCGCAAATACGAAAAACGAAAACATACAAACGCACAAACACGAAAAACGAAAACAGCAGAGCTGCAGAATGAATTAAAACAGGATTTAAATAAAATGATTTTCTTTGTTTATCTGTTTTATTATTTAGTCCTTATATCCGAATGGAAGAGTATCAAAGTTTTCAATTCTCCGTCCTTAGAGTAACTTATTCTATATTGTTTAGATTGAGTCTACTTAACACATCGTAACACCTGTCTCTAACTAGAGAGAAGAGAAGTGTTACAATGTGTTAAGTAGACCTCTAATACAATATAATTCTCATACAAAACGTATTAATGTATTCTTATTCATGTTGTTGCTGTTTGCTTTGTTGTTCGTGTTTTCGTTTCTATTGCTGTGTTTGCGTTTGTGTATTGTGTTGTTTTTCTTTTGTTATTGTTTTGTTTTGTTTGTGCTTGTCTTGTGCATGTTTGTTGTTCCTTGTTTGTGCGATTGTTTGTGTTTGTTTTTCTTGTCTTGTGTTATTGTCTTGTATTTTCGTGTTGTGCGAATTTGTGCTGTTTGTGATTTCGTGTTTGCGAGTTTGTGTGGTTGTTATTTTCGTGTTTGAATTTCATGTTTCGATTTCTCGTGTTTGCGAATTTTCGTTTTCGGTTTTCGTGTTTGCGATTTTTCGTTTTTTCGTGTTTGCGAATTTTTCGTTTTCATTTTTCGTGTTTGCGAATTTTCGGTTTTCATTTTTTTCTGTGTGCGAATTTTTCGTTTTTCGTGTTTACGAATTTTTCGTTTTCGTTTTCGTGTTTACGATTTTTGTTTGCAATTTTCGTTTTTTTCGTGTTTGCGATTTTTCGTTTTCGTGTTTGCGAATTTTTCGTTTTCATTTTCGTGTTTGCGAAATTTTCGTTTTCATTTTCGTGTTTGATTTTCGTGTCCGAATTTTCGTTTTCGTTTTCGTGTTTGTGTATTTGTATGTACTTGTGCTTGCACTTGTTTCTTGTATTGTGCTTGTGTTGATTCTTGTGTTTGTGCTGGTTCCTGTGTTTGTGCTTGTACTCGTCTGATTCTTGTGCTTGTGTTTGTTCCTGTGCTTGTTGTGCATGTGCTTGTGATTGTTCTTGTACTTGTGCTTGTATTTGTGCTTGTGCTTGTGATTGTGCTTGTGTTTATGCTTTGAGTTTATAGTTGTTATTTCTCGTGTTTGAGAATTTTCGTGTTTGTGAATTTGTATGTTTACGATTTTCGTGTTTGCAATTTTCGTTTTCATTTTTCGTGTTTGCGATTTTTTCGTGTTTGCAATTTTCGGTTTTAATTTTTTTGTGCGAATTTTTCGTTTTCGTTTTTGTGTTTGTGAATTTTCGTTTTCGTTTTCGTGTTTACGATTTTTCGTGTTTGCGAATTTTCGTTTTCGATTTTCGTGTTTGCGATTTTTCGTTTTTCGTGTTTGCGAATTTTTCGTTTTCATTTTTCGTGTTTGCGAAATTTTCGTTTTTCATTTTTCGTGTTTGCGAATTTTCGTTTTCGTTTTTCGTGTTTGCGAAATTTTCGTTTTCATTTTTCGTGTTTGCGATTTTCGTGTTTGCAATTTTTCGTTTTCGTTTTCGTGTTTGCAATTATTCGTTTTCGTGTTTGCGAATTTTCGTTTTCATTTTTCGTGTGCGATTTTCGTGTTTGCGAATTTTTCGTTTTCGTTTTTCGTGTTTGCAATTATTCGTTTTTCGTGTTTGCGAATTTTCGTTTTCATTTTTCGTGTTTGCGAGTTTTTCGTTTTCATTTTTCGTGTTTGCGAAATTTTCGTTTTTCATTTCTCGTGTTTGCGAATTTCGTGTTTGCGAATTTTTCGTTTTCGTTTTTCGTGTTTTAGGGGAAGGTGCCCCTCTTCTACTGTTGATTTACTCTCACTGTATAAATATAGAAATCTTAAATAGCTTAACAACAATAACCTCAACGTCAATTGGTAAGACGTCCGTAGCATTTTGTACGCAATTGTTCAAAATGTGTGCAACACAACCAATGCCAACCAGAGGTTTGCCACGAGAAGCATTCAATTTTGCAAATAGGTTGTTCACTCCCTTTCTTTTCATTCCGCCAAAATTTGTATTGGTATTATCAGCAGCTAATCCAATACACTTGTCCACTAAATTGTGGGTTTTCAAAGTATTAAACACATAACTATTTAACTGTTATGATGTTTCACCAGGTAAGTCTTGCAACTGAAGTAATTTCACTTGAATACCTTTTTCACAATTAAAGTATCTCACCAACAAAGGTACTATTTTAATTTCTTTGTGGTTGGACGAATCGATCATGATGCTAACAAAATGTGCTTTGTGTAGATCAAGTTCCAATCGCAACTGGGATTCTTTAGCAAAAACATTTTTAACAATGGCTTCAGTTTTGGTTCGAGCTGCCATAAATTTGGGCTCAAACATGTTCGCTATTAGCTTTGATGTGCAATCCAAAGATCTAAAACTCTGCTGATGCTTGATCGTATGATACGCGAAAGTACCTTCCTTGGCTGCAATTAACATATCTTCAGAGCTGAAGTTTTCACTTTTGAAAAAAGTGTTTAGTGTAGCGCTTTTAGACTTCGTATTTACAGCTAATGTATGCTTTTTCTTGGTTAGATGAGCCTTAATATTGCTGCGACCACTGTTGGAAATATCAACATCACTTCTACAAATTTCACAGTACACAATATGCGGACTCAATTTATTTTTTATTTTCATAAACGGATATTCTTTCTGTAACTCCAAATTAAAATGACGCTTTCTTCGAGGCGGTGCCATGTTTACGCAAATAATGCACAAGTAGGTAACTGAAATCAAACGACGTTGCTTTTTTTTTAGTAAGCGAAACCAGCACAGAAAACAAGACTGCATTCAACAAAAACAATTAACAAATAATATGTTGGCTTGCTGTCGAACGGTAGAACTCGTGTAGAATTGAACTTGTTTAGTCTTAGTCCGAGCGCTGTCGCTATTTATATGCGGCTCGCTAAACTTCGCTTCGATTCTCGCACGTTCCAGTCGCGGAGCATTCTGGGCTGTGCGTCTAGGATAATCGAGGGCGGACTGTAACGTTCGGGAAACAAACTACGCGAACATTCTCAACAACTTCTTAACGTCGTCATTGCATCATGATCAGTGAATCACCGATAAGCATTCTTTTTAAATAAAAAATAAATATTTTGGTATACCTATTTGCGATATTTGCATCTTCAAGAAAAAGAAAGTACATTTTAGTGTACTTCATGCTTCTATTAAGGACCTTAGGACACTGGCAGAAAAGAAAGTACTGTCCTACTAAAATAAGTACGTATGGTCACCCTATGTATATGTATGTAAATTAATATGAAGTAATCGAGTAATGTAAGTTCCTTTAATTACAATAAACAAGTTCCGTAGCGTTTTTATTTACCTATATTTATGCTAAGTGAAATAATTATTTCTTGACGATTGTACTAAAACTCATCGAAAAAGTTTTAGAACTTCTGCAATGTCATTAAAAGTTGTTTGTTAAAGTTTGAAATGTGTTTAAAAAACCGCGTAGTTGCTTTATTTTGTATTTCTTTCTATCCTGACGGTTGTTATGACGGATACTTTCAAACGTATAGTGTAATTCTTAATTCAGATAACTAATGCACGTTTTTGCTTTAATGTGGGAAATAAACGGCAATAGTGTATATATGTCGGTGTTAAATAAAGCGCTCATCCGAAACTGAAAACGGTTAGATTTTACAGACTATAGTTCATTATACTTGAGTAACAAAATTTTAATTCATTCTGTCTCTGATAACATCATAATTAAATTAGGGCCCACGGATAGTGATAGCTATAGATTGGGGGATTGAGGGGATATTGGGGAATGCCTGAGTAGACAAGGCATGTGTAGATTGAGGAAATGTTTATGTGATAACAATGGTGATTAATTGCTTATTAAATTAGGCAAGGAAATATTTGTATGAAATTATTGCATGAAATTTGTATGAAGTTAAATATTTTATTATGTTATTAGATATTTGTTATTATTTCTCTAAAATAAATTATCTACTATTTATAATTTTATTTAACACAATTTTTTTCTCATATTTTTCAACCCTGAAAGTTTTAGCAAGTTGGCAAGCACTGCATATTTACAGTACGTGGGTGTGCTCATGCGCGCGTGCGAGGGTGCGAACATGTGTGCGCGTACGTGTACACGCGTGTATGCGTGTACACAGGTGCGCGCGTGTACGCGCGCGCGCGGTGCGTATGTAAGGGTGTATGTGCGCGTGTGTAGCAGTGTGTGCGTATGCGCGCTTGATAAACGAATTATTTCATTTTGACATTTTATGTTTTACATTTTGTTAAATAGTGCTCTCACTTTTAACATGGATGATTATTGTTCTGAGTATCTCAAAATATGCATTACACTAATTTCATAGTCATAACATTTTGGAATAATACGAAGTTCTTCTATTCTTTGTCATATTATGCTAAACTTAAATTCAAATCTCATTACACCACAAAACCAATGACTTTAATTTGATAGTAAACAAAAGTTAGTATTAAAAGTTGCAAAAATATTAATAAACTCTTATAAAAAGTATGTGTGAAAGCGGTTGCAACAAAATTAGTATTATTTTCTATAACAGTAATCTGACATGGTGTATTCCATCATTGAATTGTTCTTAATAAAATGTTGCATTTTTTTATTAATAGTATTCCTGAACAGGCTAACATGTGCCTAACGCGCTCAGGAACATTGGAAGGGATATTGTTAGGCTGCCTAGAAATGTTTATCTACGGCTACCTTAAATTCTCTTAAATGAAAGTTTGGGGGAAAACAGGAATTGGGTAGTGTATTCCACAATTTGGTGGCCATGTGGAAAAATGTAGATTGCGCCGTTTAGTGTGACAAGATGGAATTTTGAGTCAATAATTATGGTGTGAATGGGCAAACCAGTGTTGCCAGCGAACATGGCACAGGAAGGTATTAAGGAGTGTGTTTCGGAAGTACACAGTGTAATAGGGATAGAACAAGGAAAGAACCGAAACTATTCTTCTATGCTTAAGAGACTGTAGGTCAGAAGTTAGAGACGGGTCATGTATGTCTTATAGCTCTTTTTTGTATGCGGTTTACCATATCCATGGCGTATTAGTGCGCACTGACCCAGAGATGGGAATTGAATTCCAGATGAGGTCGGATTTGAGCCTTATACACTAAACGGAGTTGTTGCGATGTGAAGTACTGTTTAGATTTGTAGTCAACCCATGAAAGATTCGATGATACGGACTTCCGTAACATAGAAATAGATTTTAAAAACTTGACATCTAAGCCATTCATATTTACAGCAGGAAATGGTCGATCTTTATTGGCTGACACAAGGCAACACTGGGTTTTGTCGGCGTTGGGTAGATTATTCCTTTCCCATTCAAGGATACGTTCTAAGTCTCTGTAGATTAAAGCAGCCATTTACCATTTAACGTCCTGACTGGACTTGTTGTTGGAAAACTTAGAACTACAGTGTAGAGTGCATCGTCTGCAAAGCAATCTATGGGGTTGGTTGTTGAGGAAATGAGATAATTTATGTATAGCAGAAAAAGTGTGAAAACTATCACTGATCCTTAGGGTACGCCCGCGTGAATGATAGTTTCTTTCGAAAAGAAGCCATCGACGACAACACGTATACGTCTTTTTTCAAGAAAGGTGGAATCCAATTGATGAGTGTATCGGACCAGTAGGCACTTGTGCCAAACCTGGTCAAAAGCCTTTGAAATATCTGAAGCTACTACGACTTATTCACCGGACCTTTCTAATTTGTTATTCTAAAGTTACATAGGAAAGATCACCCGTTGAACGACTCTGTCTGAACCCATACTGGTGGTCGTTAAGGAGTTTATTGGATTTAAGGAACGAAAGTAGTTGATGGCCTTTTCCATGATTTTCGATAGTTTGAGGGATCTGTTTTATCGGCATTTTTAGGAATAGGTTGGACATTTGCCAACTTCCACGATGAGGAAAACTCTCCAAATGACATAGAGATCGAAAATAGTTTGGACAATACAGGTACTTGTTTGAGTCAAGTATATTGATAATTGATTTCAGGAGTTCGTATCGAAAGTGGATTTGTTCCATACCGTATGGAGTAGAGTTGAGCGATGGCACAATTCTACCGGAATCATTGAGACATTAATTTGATGCAAAATGATCGACAAAAAGGTTGGCTTTGTCGGCAGAATCAGTTACTACAGAACCGTCACGAGACGTCATCGGAGGAAGGGAAGATGTACTAAAGTTTTTACTGATGGCTTTATCTAATGACCAAAATTTACGATTTACCCAAAGGACATGAGACTAATTCTTTGTATGTACGTTCTTCAAACATTTTTTTGACTTTGGTGATGACGCTTTTGCAACTATTCCTTGCGGCAGTATAGTCGGCGTGACTTACGACAGATTTATTTGATTTCCATTCGGTATAGCGTTTATGTTTATGCTTTGCGATAATGCGCGCAAGCCCTATTAAACCAGGGTTGGGGGCAGGAATGGCCTACGCGTTTATGTTTTTTGGGAATGTATAACTCCATACCCATCAAGATAGCTTCAGTTATTGAAAGAGCAATGTTTGAAGAGGAGGACCGTTTGAAGCAAGACTCACGTCAGGGGAAGATTGCAAAAAAATCTCACACTTCGCTCCAGTTAGCTGATTTAAAACATCACATAATTCTATCTGTTTTTCGAATAACAGTCTGATTTGGTACAGAAGAAGTTGTTTTCGATTAAGCAGTGGTCTGATTGACCAAGTGGGGAAAATATCTTCCTAATAAAAGGAGATATATAGGTTCGGGTTGGTTTCGACACATACAAATCAAACTTGGGAACAGATTTATTAATTGCACTTAAGAACTGACAGCTATCATTTTCTTTTACATTCTCTTTCAATAATGTTAATTTATATTATATAAATAGCATGTGTCGTCATGCTCTACTTCAAAGAGCTGACGCTTTTGCAATATTATTTTGATATAATTTCTAAATGGCTATTCAGCAAACAATTATATGTAATAGTTATTAAACACTGACCTAAAAGTAAATTTAGAACTTAAATAGCACAGTAATAATTATTAGTAAATTTGGAAAATAAGTAAAACAGTAAATATACACTAGACCTCCCCCGAAGAAAAAACAAAATCTAAAATTTTACAATTTTTTTTACTTGGACTAAATAAACCAACTTACAATTAAATACCTAAAGAACTAAAACTAAGAAAATTAGAAAAAGTTATAAATATTACAAAACACTAATTGTAATAAGGCTTAATCCTATTTTTATGTACCGTAATCAACTTATCATCTACCTTAATAAATACATTAGGGCTATTATCTGCCACCACCTCATAGGGTCCTTTAAACAAAGCATCAACCTTAGAGGTGACGCTAGCCTTCACTAAAACCTTATCTCCTAATTTATACACATGCGAACGTATCTTTGCATCAAGGACATTTATTCTGTGATTTTTGGATTTAAGTAAATTGTGTCGCGCGTCTGTAGCTGCACATTGCAAGCGGTATTTAAGCTCGAGCGGATAATCCTCAAAGTTATATAGTGGGCCAATGTGATCAACAGTACTGTTAGATGGTAATCTACAAAGTTTTCCAAAAACAAGTTCGTACGGCGTGTCACGTGTTTCAGAATGCACGGTAGTATTGAAAGCAAAACACCTAAAAGGCACCCAAGTACCCCAAGAGCCGGGATACTTATATATTTGGATGCGAATGTAAGCACCCAAAGTTTTATGTGAACTTTCTAATGCGCCTAAAGTTTTATGGTGATACGCGGTTGAATTAAGTTTTATGGTGGTACGCGGTTGAATTTAGTTGTCGGATGTGCAATAAATTACAAATTTCTTAGAAGTTACTCGCCATAAATTCAGTGCCCTGGTCAGTGACCAATTCGTGAGGGACACCATACCGAAGAATGTAAGGCAGAAGCGACCGTAGGCGCCTCTTTGTTTGGCAAAGGATACGCTTCAACATACTTAATTCGCATTGTAAGGTTAAAATATATTTATTATTTTGATTATCTGGAGAAAGCGGACCTACCAAATCAACAAATATCTTCCGAAATGCAGAGGTAGCAGTGGTTGTAATAGTCAAAGGTTCTTTACACGGTATCGAATGCTTATATCGCTAACAATCGTCACAACGGCGAACGTAAGCTTCTACATCTTGTCTAAGTCTTGGCCAAAAATAAGTTCGTTTGATATTATACATGCGGTTCATACCAGCATGAGCTCCTTTAGGTAACATGTGAAAATCATTAATTATCAACTTTCGCTATGATTTCATCTTTATCTTTAATTATTTCTTGAATAACTGCGCAGTTTAAATCTCTTTTCATTATACGTATCATTGGCATGCCATTAATTTTACAACATTTAACTAAATCCCTCAACATTGCAACGTGTGCAGACGCCGATCGAGAAGTAAGGCGAATATAAATTAGGTGCGTGCCGGGTATATACACCACATGTTTAAATAAATTATCATTATTTTGATTATGCATATTAAAGTCGTCGTCTTTTAAGGGTTGTGCTAGTACAGAATTAGTTGGTGGTTTAAACAATTCTACGACGTCAGGGTGATCAATCCTATTGTCTGTAAACTCGTCAGTTTCGTCCGCTAAAACGCGTTGCTGCTTAAGTTGAACACGCGTCATAATGTTGATATGGTGAACCACATTACGAGAAAGGTCTTTAAGTTCGTGAGAATCGAGGCAAATTCGAGAAAGAGCATCAGCTGGAGCAGTATCTTTTCCTCTAACATAATGCAGTATAAAGTCATATTCTTCTAATGTGAGTCGAAATTTTGTGAGTCGGCTAGAAGGATTCGTCATTCCAAATAAATACACCAAGGGACGGTGATGAGTATAAATGTCAAACTGTCTTCCATACAGATATGACCTAAAATGTGTAACAGCCCACGCAATTGCTAAGAGCTCGTTTTCAATGACTGGATAATTACGTTCAGCAAGATTTAAAGTCCGGCTAGCATAAGCAACAGGACGATCATTACCATTTAACAGGCATAAATCAAATGTACGTCTACACGTTGCTACTGAGGTTGGATTACGTAAGGCACCACGTACTCTTGTTCCTGACACCATACCACGTCCTGTAAAGGAAACTGTGATTGCTGATACCACTGACGACGAGGTGGAAATTCCTACTGTACAGGTTGTCCCATTTTGGTTGTCCTCGCAGGGTATCTCAGTTATTAGCAAAGATACAGAGATGCGGTTTTCGCGAACGTTGGCTACTTTTTTGTGAAACGAAAGATGACACAAACATAATTACTCTAGCTCTTCTCATTTTTGAGATACAGGGCGTTTTGAAAAGTTGCATTCTGAGACAGCCCCGTATCTCAGCTATACGATAACTTATAGAAAAAGTGAAAAGTGTTCTTTATATAATTTTTTCCGTAGAATGCAGTGCTGTTGCGTTGCAATAACAAATCTATTAGAGTGTGTACCTTGGAAAAATCCGAATAAGTTAGTAGATTGGTTAAGGGAATTATTAGGATCAATGTCAGCAGGAAACACTAGCAATCACAACCAAATAATATATATATATATATATATATATATATATATATATATATATATATATATATATATAATTGACGAACTACGTAACGCAAAAGTAATAAAGTAACATCTCTTGTTATAAACTATACTCATTTCATTTCATTGTTACAACGACTATCACTAAAGATAGTACTGCATGTCCATCAGTAATGCCAATAGATAAATTTGGTGGACACCTTCATCATCAGATGACAATAGATACATTTGGTAAACATATTAATCCGACGTCAAGGGAATAATCTCTCGTTAAGTGGCTGGGTTTTGATAATTCTCACAATTCCTGAACTTCCAACAAAGACATATAATACGTTGTGTACGCTTACTTCTATAGATATTCTCCATTATGTACGATACTGGCTTCACATGCACTCCTGTGTATTTATATCCCACCTTTCCCTCTCTTTTTTACCTACAGTGTAAGTGACGTGACCTCGACATTGTTAACACGTATTACTACAACGACCTTAACAGCTTCATTGTTCCAAGACTACCTGTCAATACTGGAGGGTCCACTGCTTCAAGGTTTTCGGTCAATAATTTAGTTAAGGTTAGCTCTCCTTCCTCTTCCATACAAAACCGTGGTCACCTCCTTCTTACACGAAGTTACCTACGCCTCCACAAGGCCCTTTTTGAGATAAAAAGGAGGGATAACACGTATACTATTGTACAGTTTCCACGATATTCAATATGTCAGCTACCCCTGTTCAAGACGATTGGAATACGCCTGAGGTTTACCAACCATTATCACTACTTAATCTTAGTGCACGACGAGTATGTAAACTTATACCTAACTTGGTAAAATTTGAAAAATAAAAATTACTACCACCTACTACAACAGTGCTTCGAAAACAATATGAAGATATAAAGTGGGATTCGGCATGGTTTGACACCTTGGGCAAGCGAATCACATGATGAATACTGGTGCTCATCATGTAGAGCACCCCTAACCACGTGATATGATGTATATGACGATGACTCGTGTTACCTGTATGACGAAGTCTGTTATGCGGACTATTAATATTTTTTGCTGTGTATTGTATGTAATAAATTATTTTATGCCATTCTATTACTTTCTTCATCAGTTAAAACATGTGCGACGTGCCACCAAACTTTTATTATCCTCAGTATTACAATTGCTTCGATAAACGCTTACTAACGTATCGAACATGGTCTGGAGTTCACTTGCTACAACAGTGATTCGAAAACAATATGAAGATATAAAATGGGATTCGGCATGGTTTGACACCTTGGGCAAGCGAATCTGCGAACACGTCTCGGGCAGTAGTTTGAAATATTACTCTCACATAATCGCGCTGTACATTCGCTACCATCTGGTTGGTGGTATGCATGTATGCCATGCATGCTACTCCACGTTGCAACCACGAGATTACCGCGTGGTTGACCACCACACCCATATGGAGCGATGGGCAATATTTCACCATATATCACATGATGAATACTGGTGCTCATCATGTAGAGCACCCCTAACCACGTGATATGATGTATATGACGATGACTCGTGTTACCTGTGTGACGAAGTCTGTTATGCGGACTATTAATATTTTTTGCTGGGTATTGTATGTAATAAATTATTTTATGCCATTCTATTACTTTCTTCATCAGTTAAAACATGTGCGACGTGCCACCAAACTTTTATTATCCTCAGTATTACAATTGCTTCGATAAACGCTTACTAACGTATCGAACATGGTTGGAGTTCACTCGCCTTCATCACTTGCTACAACAGTGCTTCGAAAACAATATGAAGATATAAAGTGGGATTCGGCATGGTTTGACACCTTGGGCAAGCGAATCTACGAACACGTCTCGGTAGTAGTTTGAAATATTACTCTCACGTAATCGCGCTGTACATTCGCTACCATCTGGTTGGTGGTATGCATTTATGCCATGCATGCTACTCCACGTTGCAACCACGAGATTACCGCGTGGTTATAAGTAGTGTGTGGTTGAGTCAAGGTCGAAATCTAAAGCTTGTGTGTGTATCATATTACAATTATTAGAAATCTTTTCAGAGTTAGTGGTTTCAAGGATGCCGGTTTATTATAAAAGGCTTCCTTAGGTGTGTGTGTGTGTGTGCGATTCAGCAAACAGAAATGACGAAACTAGTACGTGTGATGCGAAGAGAAAAAGTAGTAGTAGTAAGTGAAGATGAGAGAAAGAAGCGGCTACAAGAATTATTGAAAAAAATAAAAAAATTAAAACTCGATTTAGATTGTTTTGAGATGAGAAGAAAAATGATTGGGCTTCAGCTTAGCAAGTGAATTTTAAATGCGGCCACGTACTCATTTCTTTTGCCAATTTTAAGCAGAGTTTAATTTTATAGAGGTAGTCATCCGCTAATTTATGTAATGAGTGTTGATGGAAAAATATTAGCGCAGCAAGGAAGCGAAATAAACCATTGTTTTATGGTGATATGTAATAATGTTTTACAGTGATTTGTAATAATAATAATGTATGTAATATTAAAAAATCTAGAAAGCATTATATTCCTTTGAGAAGAAAAATGATTGGGCTTTGGTTTAGCAAGTGAATTTTAAATGCGGTCGCGCACTCATTTATTTTGCCGATTTTAAGCAGAGTTTTATTTTATAGAGATAGTCATCCGGTAATTTAAGTAATGGGTGTTGATTGAAAAATATTAGCACAGCAAAGAAGCGAAATAAACCATTGTTTTATGGTGATATGTAATAATAATGTTTTACAGTGATATGTAATAATAATAATAATGTATGTAATATTAAAAAATCTAGAAAACATTATATTCCTTTGAGAAGAAGAATGATTGGGCTTCGGTTTAGCAAGCGAATTTTAAATGCGGTCGCATACTCATTTATTTTGCCGATTTTAAGCAGAGTTTTATTTTATAGAGATAGTCATCCGCTAATTTAAGTAATGGGTGTTGATTGAAAAATATTAGTACAGCAAAGAAGCGAAATAAACCATTGTTTTATGGTGATATGTAATAATAATGTTTAATAAATCGTTATATGTAATAAGACTGTTATGAAATATTAAAAAAAAATATAGAAAGCTTTATATTTCCAAGAGTTATATATGTGTATAATATGGAATGAAAGATACGCAGAATCGCCACAAGCCACTTCACTTAATTTTTAAACAAAATATATACTAATTAAACTCTACATACACAAAAACAACAAAGTTAGTTTTCAAAAAACTCTGAGAATAATTTCAATTGCACCAAGCACTTCCTTCTTGATTAGATTTTGTTAAATGTGTTTTTTTTTTTGCTGACAAATTTCATTGCTAGCTTTTGCCGTAGAGAGTGTTCTGATTTGTCATCTTTAAGGCAGTTTAACAATATTTAATTTTTAATGACCTAGTTATTCTTTACTAAAATTTAATTTTATAGTTGGCTTTATAAGTTTCTCAAACTGTTATATTAATAGCAGGCTGATGTCTATGTTTTAATTTTTCAACTTCGACAAAATTGTTCACATCTTTAACAATTTTTAACAGATATTACTACCCACGAAGATAACTGTAAGTGTTATCGAAACGTTTAGATTGTATAATTTAAAATATACCATTAAAAAAGAACCCAAAAAAGATAAGTATTTTATTATGTGTGATAATGATGAAAGTTTACATTTTCATATCTTGGAAGTTAGTATCATTGGGAGTCGTATATAAACAACAGTATAATTTTACAAATTGAGGCCCAGAATGTTTGAACGAAATAGTGTCGAATTTATTGTTTTCCAAAGTGGACATCCTCTTACAACCTACATTGTCCTTGGGATACGCACATACACCGCCTTTTAGGCGAAAGTTAGGGTGGAGGTTGTATCTGGGAAATTGCAGGTCAGGCGACTCTGTGCTTCCAGGAGAGACTTGTGTTTCTGATAGAAACAGAACATACCACCTATGTTGCAGTAATGTATCCGAATGGTGGTACTTTCGATGACCGAGGTCGCTTGAGTCCTGCCCTCCCGGGCATCCGTGGGTTTATCCGTTAAAATGCCACGCTTGTCTAGTCCGTGTTGGCGAGTTGGATAAGATGTGGAGGAACAGAAGGGTGCAGATGGGGCTGATTTAGGTTGAGACATGGTTTCCTCAGGGTTAAGGTGACTTGGGAATCCATGAGCTCGCTAGGGCAGGTTTGCTATTCTTGCAGTAGATTTATCTTCTGCCGGGATCGCAGAAGAGTATCTACGCGCCACCCATGAAAGTAAGTATATAAGGAATAAAGGAGATAGTGTCCGGTAGCCCTTACCAAACTCAGAAAATTCGGGAATGCGTTGACTTGCAGTAAATTAATACCTAAACACCTAATTGTCCCAATAATTTTTAATTGAATAAACTCAAGTAAGCAAATTTATTTAATCGGCCGACTAAAATGTTTGGTATTAATGTGAAAGTCGATGCCTTAGATGTAATATACACTCTACGACAATTATTAACACAATTAATGTTTTGGATTTTAAAATTATCAGGGTAGTATGGTGTCATTTTTGCTGGTCAAGTGGGTAGAAGTAGATAACAAAACCAAATATAGTGTTGAGGTTAAGTTTTTGTGTGTTGAGGTAAACTTGCAATAATGAGATATACACATGAAAAATCCAGAAAATTAAAATCTCATGACAATTTTATTCCTACTTTCCATATTGTGTTCAATTTATCTCGATCTTATTGTTCTAATTGAGCTTTTCCTCGTACGTCAGAAGCGCATGTCAAATATAAACGGTTTGGCAAATAGAATTTTTTAAGGGACAAAGCAATAAAATTATTCTTTGTAATTTCAAAAATCTTTAATTATGATGAGCGCGCTTGTAGTCGGTGACAATACGTGAACAAATTTCTGCGGAATGGGTGAACTACAAGGTTAAAATATGACAAGATTTTGTGCTGTGTTATATATCACATTAAGTTTATTATGCTGTCATTTAAAGTAACAGTTCAGGGTTGATTTTTTCTTAATTTATTGAATTAAGAATTCGTTAATGTCTTTCACTTTTATTACCGTAATAAATTCGTTCTTTTGAGAAAGTGACAAATACTTCCTTTTTTTAGATAAAATCTGATTACAAATAAAGAACGTGGATTTACTTTCACAATTTGTACCTTTTTGTTTAAAATTGATTATCTAATAAAGTTTTAGCTGTTTCTAGGTAAGAAACGACGTACAATGTTTCTAATTAATTGTGGTCTAAGCCGCATACAAAAACGAAACTTCACCACACAATTGTTTAATTCACACAGGCTTAACTCCATTCAACAGACCACACTTTCAAAAACGATATTTTTATTAAATAAACATGATTTTTCCTCAATACTTCACATAAACAACAACAAAGGTCGACCCGCTCAGCTGCTTGGGCGGAGTTTGTGACGTCAGCTAATGACGTACTTGGGAAAGCCTAATTATGTTTTTAATTTATAGCAATATCAGAAAATTATTTTTAAGACCTACTTGTGGTAAAATTTTAATTTGACTCTTTTCTCAGTGCTGCATAATAAATATGACTCATCCAAATCAAGTACTTACAAGAAAAATGGGACTAGCTTTAGCATACAGTATGGATCAGGAAGTCTTAGTGGATTTTTATCAACTGACAACTTAGGTGTAAGTTGTAATGTTTAATTACAAGAATTATATACATGTATTTCTGATTTCAGATTGCAGGTTTAACTGTAAAGAAACAAACATTTGCTGAAGCAGTAAGTGAACCTGGATTAGCGTTTGTTGCTGCAAAATTTGATGGAATTTTGGGTTTAGCTTACAGTAGAATAGCCGTAGATGGTGTTCAACCTCCATTCTACAATATGCTTGAACAACGACTTGTTCAACAACCGATATTTTCATTTTACTTAAATAGGTAAATTACAGAGCACACGAATTGTATCTTCTCTATTCATTAATATTTACATAGAGACGCAGATGCTGAAGTTGGAGGTGAAATCATATTTGGAGGTTCTGATCCTGAACACTATAAAGGGCAATTTACTTATGTTAGTGTAGATAGACAAGCATATTGGCAATTTCGAATGGATTCTATAAAAGTTGGATCCCAATATTTTTGCAAAAATGGCTGTGAAGCAATTGCTGATACGGGTACAAGTTTAATTGCTGGACCTAGTGATGAAGTAACTGCTATTAATAAAGCTCTTGGTGCAACACCTATTGTAGGTGGTGAATATTTAATCAATTGTGATATGGTTCCTAAATTGCCTATGATTAATTTCGTATTGAATGGAACATCTTATAAACTGGAAGGAAGTGATTATACTCTAAAGGTGAAACTGTTTTAATTCTGCTACTATAATATCTTGCTTATATATTTGCTTTCAGATTAAACAATTTGGGAAAACTATATGTCTCTCTGGTTTCATTGGGATTGATATACCACCACCTAATGGTCCATTATGGATATTGGGTGATGTTTTTATTGGTAGATATTATACCGAATTTGATTTAGGAAATAACCGTGTTGGTTTTGCTGTTGCTGCATGAAAAGCTCTTATCCAAAGATTTAATGTATGATTTATAGATTAATATGTACAACAAGACTTAATTCTTACCAATGTTTAGTTAAGTGTTGAACTATTTTTAGAAAAATCAATGCCTAGGTGCTTCATATACGACTTTTAGTTTTTGTAGAAAAGCAATGATTATGCACTTTCTTTGTAGCAAGTAGTGTGAAATAATTGTACAAATTTTGAAATTAAACTTTCCTCTTTTGTGTGACATAATTTTTAGTCTACAGTATTACCACTATAAAGCAATGAAATCAAGTGTTCACTTGAATCATTGAGTAATGATGTAGTAACGAGATGCAAACTTACCGAGAGTTTTGTCGATAGCAAATTGGGCTGAGAATTAGGCAGCGCGAGTATCATGTGTCGTCACTGCCGTGACCGTGTAGTGAAAAACGGTCACGTGATACTCGCGCCGCTTAGTTCTCAGTGCAATTTTCTATCGACAAAACTCCCCGTAACATTGCGGCTCTTGCTAATCATTACTCAATGCTTGAATGTTTACTTTCTTTAATCCGGATTTAATGTTTAAAAGTTTAAATGTAGCTACATAGAGGATTAAACATAATTTTTATATGTAGTACTGCAACTAACTTACATCACAATATATAACACAGTTTTAAGGACTCTCCTAGTGATTTGATCTGGAATCTGCCTGAGTCATTGGGGCGTTCAATTAATGGAACGATCCGAATCGCTACGTATCAAGTTCGTTCAATGCTAACGAATCGCTGCTATTGACTTGGTATCATACATTATTCCTGTTCCTTTTTGTATCCCATCGATAATATAACGTATAATTTAAGCAGGAAAAAAATTGATTTTTTTATATAAATGAGTGCAAACCACAATAGTAAAAATCTGAATTATAATGATGGCTATGAATGTTTTGTTAATAATAATACACTGCCAAGCAAAAAATTTAGGTCACTTTAAATAACTCAAGAAATTACAAATCATTTTAAAAATCAAATGCATCAGCTTATGTCTGCATATTGTAAATTTACTTACTGCATTTTGTATCTTTTAAATATGGAATCAGACAAGACAATTAATTTTTTTTGATTTGTTCTAGAAAAAGAGTAACTATACATTTTAAACGAAGGTCGACTATTATTATTGGGAACAAAATGAATGAATAAAACATTATTGAAAAATTGCTGATAATTAATAACATGTCTTCTCCATATTCGTCGATGTCCGTCTGGTTCATTGAGGCAAAAACGCGACTCATCTGTAAAGAGTACCTTGCTCCAGTCTTCATCGTTCCATGCCAAGTGATTTCGAGCAAAATCCAATCTTGCTATTCGAAGCTGGCGGTTCAATGTTGGCCCTGTAGCCATCCTTCTGCAAGACAATCCATTAGCACGAAGCGTTCTTCTAACTGTCCATTTGCTAACATTAACACCTTCAACCTCTTGAAGCAAAACCACAGAATATGTTCCATTCCGCAAGCTTGACATCGACAAAAACCGATCATCTCTTTGACTCGTGACCCTTTTGCGCCCAGAACCGTGTCTTCTTGTTATAAGACCATCCTCCTGATAGTACTGGTACACATTTTGTACAGCACATAGGGTCTTGCCAACAATTCTGGCAGTTTCATGTTGTCCTCTACCATCTTGTATCAGTGCTACAATTCGTGCCACAACAATAGTACTAAGGCATTTTGGCCTGGAAATAAACATTAAGAACAGTAAACTGTCACTACCCACAATAAACCATATAACGAATAGGTCTTAGAGAAAAAAAAATTAACACAACTGAAAAATAAGAAACGAAATGTGAATGTTTACTTAGGACTAATTTTTGTTGTTTAACAAACGTTGCGAATACGGTGACAGACGCCAACAATAAAACTTTCACCGCTTACTACACCTATGACTCCCTGATTAGATTTATTTTTAAAATTATTTATAATTTCTGAAGTTATTTAAAGTGACCTAATATTTTGCTTGGCAGTGTATATTTTATGTCGGTGTTTGTGGCAGACAGGAATTTAGTATGGTCACAATGTCTATAAGGGTAAATGCCAGATAATTTGAAAAAATGTATTTTCAAAACTTTCTTTATACAGACTCAAGTACCGAAAAGCATTTACATCTGAGAAACACCTGCAATTTCTAACTACAAATCCAAGCAATCGCAAAGCTGCATTTGTAATTTTGTCAATATGTAAATTAAATGAAAGCTTTGTATCGAAGTAGACACCAAGATCTCTAATGAAATTAACCCATGACTAACTTTCCATATTAATATTATAATTAAATGTTATTGGGTTATTTTTCCGAATGAACGAAACAATGTTACATTTTGAAATATTTAATGATAGACAATTTGACATACACCACTCACAAACTTTATCTATTTGTTATAAAAAATGACACGTCTTCTGATGCAGTAATAGGATAAAAGATTTTGAAGTCATCAGCAAACAACAGTTTTTTGCATGATATAACTTTAATTATATCGTTGATATATCAAATAAACAATAGGGGTTCAAAGTTAAAGCCCTGTGGTACGCTGGAGGTTGCACAGTAAATACTAGAATTGAAACTATTGTATGAGACATACTGAGGGTGATGATCTAAATAAGAGAAACCAAAATTATGCAGTTTGTTAATTAAGATGCTATGACTAATGCAGTCAAATGCCTTAGAGATGTCAAAATCCAGAATGTCTACCTGGCTCAAGAATTAAGGTGAATATAGACCAAAACTGTGTGATATGTTGGCAAAGTGATATTAATGGTTTAACACTAGGATATATTTTAGAGTAAAGAAATAATTCATAAATATTTGCAAAATTGCAAAGGGCAGAAATAGGTCTGCAGTTAGAAATAATGCATCATCACCAGATTTAAATACTGGACAAACTCGAGCACATTTCAAACAACAGGAAATTGATGTGTTCTAAGAAGATATTAATCAGTGTTGTGATAAGTTGAACAAAGATATTGGCACAATCCTTAATTAAAAATGGTATTTTTATTTTTTAGTTTAGAAAAGCACCCTTAGTGTCATTTTTGGTAGCTTGCTCGATAGAGAATGATAATGAGTAATCCATTTCCTGTGCTTCAAAAGGAGTTGCGCTATCAGGTATAAAAACGTGTCGAAAAAGTCGCAAATGTATCTACAATGTCTTGCGTCGAAGTATACTTGACATTGTTAAAATACGTGTGACCCGGAATATGAGATGAACCTTTTTTAGAATTAATGTAAGACCAAAAATGTTTGGCGTCATTTACAATCAATTTTTCGTTGCTGTTAATATACTTTCGGGAGGCAATTCGTATTTGTTGTTTAATTTGTCGCCTTAACATATTACATTTGTTGAAGACGGCTCAGTGTGGGCACAAGATTTAAACAGTAAAATGTAGATGCATGAAAATTGTTATTTTAGTTAATCAAATTATTTTACTTTGTAGCTGGAGAACTCCTTAACATAGAAATTCAAAATAATGATAGTGATAACAAAAAATGTTCTTCAATTGATATTGCAGAAAATAATTACACTGAAGGCAATATATTATTCAATCACAGTAGCACGTCATTGTTATTGGAACTGTACAAAGAACACTTGGATAAATTTCGAAAAAAAAAATATTAAAAAAAAAACCCCAATGGACAGAAATTTCCATTGAATTATCAGAACATGGATATTAGATTCCTACGAAAAGTGACAGAAAATTCCGAAATTTAAAAAACTATTTGTCTAGTAAAGATAACACTAGAAAAACAGGTAGAGGTAGATTATCTTGGCCTTATTACAATTGTTTTGAGAGCTATTAGAAGCTGATAGCATCAACCAAATAATGCATTAAAAGAAATAACTAATGAAGTGCAATCTCACACCAACACAAGAATGACAAATACTGAATCTCTACCAAGGCAAGACAATACAAATATAAATTCAACTCCATCATCGAGAAAGTCAATTCAGAAGGACCAGTTAAAAAACATAGAACAAATGAACCACTCTGGATGGAAAAGTATTGGACAGTCAGGGATTTTTATTAGGAGAAGTTGCAAAAATGAATGAGAATATTACAGCTCGTAATGTGATTGAGGATAAAAGAAATTCTATATTGGAAAAATTACCGAACAAGTTATAGATGAATTTATGTTTTGTTATACTATTTTGGTTTTACTAAAGATTGTAAGGTATAAAAATCAACATATTTATTAAATATTATACGAACATTAAATATGTTAATGTTACATATTAGATACATTACTTATAAATTGTTAGCTATATTATTTCTCTTTATTTCTGCTAGACTATTCCTTACATTCATATTTTGCTGAACAAATGCTGGATTAATGGGTTCCCCACATCTTCGTATTTCAAAACAAAATTTGTAATATGCAGCACGTAGCTATAACATTTGTGATTTTCCCTTTTAATGATATGTCTAGATAATTCAATCTTCTAAATTTGTTTTTTTTAATAATCCAAGTGTTCTCTCTATGGCAGAATTTCTGCAGGACTTGGGTTATACTTTTTTTGCACATTATTTAAGTTTCCATTATCTTCATAAGGTGTCAGTATAGACATATTTAGAGGATATGCACTATCTACTAACAGGTGATAATCTTGAGGTAATAAAGCGTTTAGGTGTGTTAATAAAGAACTCATATGAAAAACTCTTGCATCATGCACTGTATCTGTCGTGCCAAAGTGTATGTCCATTAACCTAGGGTTACCAGATGGTTTCCAAATAGAGGACATGTGGTCCATTCTCAGGTAAAATGTAGGGTGGTCCTTTTAAAGTGTTACAAAGCGATATTGAGAAAATGGCTGAATGAAAATAAATAAAATATCTAGGGATACAATGGGTCGTTACACTTTTGACAGAGTAAGTAATGTTTAACTTTCCACTTTTAGGGTGGGGGTAACTTTAAATGTTAAATGGAATGTACATTTTCTTTCCAGATTGTAATCTCCAGAAAAAACTATGTTATAATCAATGAATAATTTAATGCCAATGTCAATGTCACTACGCTAAATTTAACAAAATTAAAAATAAAATCAACTAAAGAAAAAACTGATAGGTACATTATTTCATTATAATACATAGATTATTGGGCTCAAGAAAATCCACACTGGATGCGAACAGTCGCTAATCAACACCCTTGGTCGATAAATACCTGGTGTGGGATATTTGGCGATGTTGTTATTGGACCTCATTTTTTCGATGGTAATCTTAATGGACAGCGATACTACGATTTCCTTCGAAATGACTTGCAAAGATTGATGCCAAATATTCCAGAGGAATAACGTGAAGCAATTTGGTTCCAGCAAGACGGCGCACCACCACATTTCTGTCGAGAAGCACGTGCTATATTGAATGACACACCCTAACAGATGGATTGGACGTGGGGGACCAGTAAATTGGATTGCAAGATCGCCAGACTTAACCCCTCTTGATTTTTTCTTGTGGAGTTTCGTCAAAGAAAAAGTCATGGTGACTTAACTAAGCGAAGACATGAGAGAAAGGATTACGCGTGCAGTTCGTGAAATCACCCCAGATATGTTATTCCGAGTGCGGAATTCTTTTCGAAAGAGGGTTGATAAATGTTTAGAACAAAATGGTCGTCATTTTGAACACCTATTATAATAAAATAATGTACCTAATATCAGTTTTTCTTTAGTTGATTTTATTTTTAATTTTGTTAAATTTAGCGTAGTGATATTGACATTGGCATAAATTATTCATTGATTATAACGTAGTTTTTCTGGAGATTACGAATCTGGAAAGAAAACTGCACCTTTCCATTAAACATTTAAAAGTTACCCACTAAAAAGTGGAACGGTTAAAACATTACTTACTGTCAAAAAGTGTAACGACCCATTGTATCCTAGATATTTCATTTATTTTCATTCAGCCATTTTCAATATCGCTTTGTAATACTTATATATATGATCATTATATATATATATATATATATATATATATATATATATATATATATATTTATTAAGTATGATTCATCCTCAGGGATGATCTAATTCCTAACACACTAGTTTATAAACACGAGATCTTAACACCATTATGGTCATAACATGATTCATGTTGTGTTTATTTGGGACTGGTTTTAAAAATTATTTCAATAATTACTTCCCAAATTTTAGTATGGATTTCACGTCTAAATAACTGAAAGTATTTTAAATGAATATTTTTAGCAGATGCATTCAAATTACAATTACGATGTTGCTCTCAAAAAACAGCTCTGGAAATTCTGCCTAAATGTTTTGATATTGTATATTTAGTTTCTTGTTATCTTTTTAATTTTTAAATGGTGTATGACTTCTTCAAATAAAAATTTTATTTTTAGTTTGTTTTTATTTCTGTCCTCTATACCTATCAATTTTGGGGTACATTGTCCCCCATTTTCACTGTTGGATCTGGTAGAACTAACCCTACATAAATCTGAGTTTTTCATTACACACAGGTGCAATAGTTTTCTAAACTAACAGTAGGACAAGGTGGGTATTTAACAAGTTTAAACATATTGTGATAGGTACTCAAGTCAAGGACACATTTTTCACATATGTAAACTACAGCGAGGTGTGTTGAGATCAGTCAGTTAGCAACTTGTAATTGTTAAACATGGAATTAGCAGGGTTAAACCAAAGCACCTATTGCAAACTCTTTAAAAATGTGTGTGACCTCGAGATATAAAAAAAGTATAAAGTGGTGAATGTGGCTGTAATTAATACTAAGTACGGTGAACGTATGGTGATGAAAACAGATGATTTTAAATGTGTATTACCTCAGCGCTTTTATGAGTATTTCAAAGAAGGAACTCGAATGGAAGAATTTAAAACGCTTAACACGAAGGATGTTCATAAGTAGTTTGGGTACAGCGGGAAAATCAACAAACATAACATTTAGTTTTTATAGGAGTGCTACAACCCCACCATATGGTCATTACACATGCTTTAACTAGAATCATTGCTTAAATAGTGTTTAGTTGTAGTGCAACTGCGAGCAAGTAAAGTCGTTATAATGCAAGCAGCAATAAAATCATTTCTGGAATGATCCAAACTCAGAATTTCACCGTTATATATGACATATAACATAATTGCAGTAACAAGATGAATAATAATTTTACATTGTGTTGTTGGTGCTCTCAAAATAAGGATGTTAGTCTTAGTAAAAATAAAAATGAAGAGAAACATGATGATTATTCTTCATTACACACACAGTACACATCTCAACCTTGCACCAATAGTGCGAGTGGGGTGTGGCAACTAGACATGAAGGAATGGAATGAGCTTCTAAGATGGCATTCATATGTAGAATTACAATTTTTCCAATCCCAAGAAATTGAAAATAAAATTGATTCATCAAATGTAAACGAAAATATAATCTATGATCAACATTATTAATCTATCTAGCAATCTTGGTATTTATTACAATTGGGAATTGATTAAAGGATATGACAGAATTTTAAAAACTGTTTTGATAGAAAACTACAACTGCTGTTGTTGCACATTCAGTTCACATAGTATAGAAGAACTATGCAATTTAAAGGATATAATAAGCTATAGATTGGAATTTCTTGAATCTTACAATCTGGTGTGTTTTTGTGAAAAGTTCATACAAGCTGCTACCTATAGGCGTTTTCGTGAGAAAGAATTCCATGGTAGTGATGACATTTATAAAGACATTGAAGATGTTATAAATGCTAAGTATAATATTAATTCTCATAACACTATGCTTAATGGAAATACTTTATTATCATCCTGCTTTTGTGTTTTTGTAATCTCGATTTAGATAAACAATGCTAGGTAAGAAGCGAAAGAGTGCAGGTGGTTTAGTGACTACTCTAATCAGTAAACTTCTGGTCGAATTGCCTTTACTTCGTTACCAGTATTGTGGTTCTGGTACAAAGTTAGAGAAACGACTCGCACGCCGTGACCCCGGTATTAATCAATTAGTTGGTTAGAGAAAACTTCATATCAGTTACAGAGATTACCCAGATTTAGAAAGTAAACAAAGCAGATCAAATTTTAGAAAAAAGCTTGGGAACGCTTTAAATCATCAGACAACATTAGGTGAGCGAAGTGCACCTTTAGCAGTAGTACCACCATGAAAGCTAGGAGAATATTAGGAATGGGGTGTAAACGTCGATCTAATCTGAAGAAGAAGAAATCGTTATGCAATGGTGGAAATTTATTGCATTTACGCAAAACAATAGCTAAAAAAATTTAACCTAACGGAAATTTCACAGATACAATAAAGTCGGCGCTTTCAACGGCAAAACGTGTGGTAATAGTTTAGGAGGAAAGAAAAACATTAAAGTTCCTTGAGTAATTCCTTTACCATTTCTTATTCCGTTATTCGTAGGATTATCAGCAATTGGTGCTTTAGCTGGCGGCGCATCGGGAATCGCTAAAGCGAAAAATGCCAAAAAATTGCAAGAAGAGATATCGCGCCATAATCGCATGATGGAATCGAACGCTATAGGCCCCGTAAATAAGAAAGGCGGTGCACTGTATCTAAAACCAAACTAAAATCTGGTGGTGGTGCATTATACTTAAAACCGTTTCCAAAAAATTGAATAAATTACCGGAAAGACCGTTAACAAATGTACCCTACTTTAGGGATATTTTTATGAAAGACAGCATGCCTAAATTACCATGAAAAAATTAATCTGGAATTATTAACTTAGATAGCCAAAGTGGGCCAGGTACACATTGGGTTTGCTACAAAGGCGAGGTAAAAAGGTATGGTATTACGATAGCTTCGGTAATCTTCGACCACCAATCGAAGTAACTACTTTCGGGGATGTAAAATTTATTGTAATTACAACCAAGATCAAGAATTTAATACTGTTATTTGCGGACACCTATGCCTCCAATTTTTATATAAGTAATCGATACAACCTCAAATTTTCTCAGTTATGTCAATAACATTCAGTTTAGAAGGTGTTGGTAACACAGCTAGCTACAGCTTCTATCCAACGATAGAGCTTGATTTGAGGAAGAAATACGTTATGGGATTGGTTGGATTTTACGGATGCAACAGCATTAGAAACACTTATAAAGGCCACGATAGATTTTATTTTAGAACAAACCCATCTCATTTACAATTAGATTTCGATGAACAAAATGGAGAAAAATCTCTTAAGTATGCATACCACTGAACCACATATTTGGAATAATGGAGGATTATCGTCAAGTAGTCGTGAATATGCGTCAAGAGTTGATTTTAATGCGATTTAGAAGCGATACAAACTGTTACCACGGTGAAGCTAATGCAGCAATAACCTTAAATAAAATTCAATGGAGAGTATCACACTTAACACTTAGTGATGCTGCGAAAATTAACTTGTTTGAGGGAATCAATAAAGTTCTATTATTACTGTTCCATTTCGTCAATGAGAGTTATATGAATTACCTGCCTTAATGCTAGGAAGGTAAGAGGTACACAAAGTCGGCAAGGGCAGAAAACGTTGATCACATTAACATCAGAAACCTTAAAGTACACCTGAATTCTGAGTTATCCATAAGAAGCAATGCATTTGAACTTCAGTGCTAACCAATACATACCTTCCCAATTTTTTGAAATACTGACGTGATTACTATGGTGAAGCATTATTCAACCATTCCGAATTAAATCATGTCCAGTATTTGTAATGGACTGCTCTAAACAAAATCAATCCTTAAAAACTCATCAGTAGACATCAAATTGGAAATAGAATCTCTAACACCTTTTGATAATGGAATCGTTGTCTATGGTCTTATTCTCCATGACGCTATTGTGCAGCACAGCCCGCTCATTGGAGAAGTGAAAAAATTATAATTATTGTAATATACACTCTGTATGTCTAGTATATAAATAAAAATGTTGTAATTATTCATCAGGGCAGTCCGAACTTCGGTATCGAACGTAAGCCCTTCCTAGCGTTAGAGCCTTTGCGATTTTTATTGCACTCTAAAGCAACTTTGAAAAAAAGAACTTAACGTTTTTACGCTTTCGCGCCGGGCACCGTAGTCTTCGCCGTTTCTGCGTTAGGATTGTCACTGCTACGCATACAGTCGACACAAAGAAGTGGATTCCGTCCAGGAAAGAAGCACTACAACCAGCCAGGAGCCAAACCACCTAGAAGGCCACCGGGAGAGTCACAGGAGCGGCAGCAGCAAGGAACCACAACAGTTAAGAGGTATTAATTAATAAAAAATTTTAAAATAAATTTTTGTTTATTAATACTAACAAAGCCCTCCATTCAATCGGACTCTCAATTTCCAAGCTTTAATCCAGCGGGGTGTGAGGTTGCACCTCGGTGAGACCCCCTTTTTCAAGTATCCGTACTAACCCGCCACGGTAAAACATGGCAAACCGGTGCTCCGGGCTACGGTCTCCCTAACTCCTCCGCCGCCGAGTTCCCCGCCACCTAGATCCGCTAGACCACCTCCTTCCCTAGCCTTTACGGCAGCCGTCGCATCCCCTTTTACACTAGTGAAGGCATCTTCTATGTCCTCTATTGCCTCTTCCTACATTCCACCCGCAGTCAAACCCGTTCACCAGTCCTTTAAAACACCCAACCCGTCTGCTTGCCGTTCTGCTTCCGATTCAAAACCTAATCCTACCGCTAAACCCTCTCCTAAACCTCCCGCTACCTATAATTTCACTTCCCGATATTGCATACGCAATATTCCCGCAAAATTTAATACCCAAAAATCGTTTTTTCAAGCCCTCGTCCTTCTCCGTGTCCCCTGGTTGAACGTAAAGCTCAACCGCACCTGCTTGTTGGAAACGAGCGAGGCCCTGCCAGCTACGATGCAGCGAACTATGCAACATCACTTTGGTGAGCCTGCATTGACGCTGTCGCAGCTATCAGGTCCCCGAACGTCCGCTCCTCAACCAACCCTAAACCGTTGTCCTTTTCCTGCGTCATCCGTGGCGTGGACAAGGACATCCTTCCTGAAGAGATCCGGGAATCCATTGACCTGCCTAAAATCACAAAATCAATCCGGATCATACCCAAACAAAACAACGCCCCTACTTCCTTTATCCGCCTGATTACCCCTTCGCAATCCACCCTCAACCACCTCCTTTCCAACGGTGTCCACCTTTTCGGTACACTACCCCTGTGAACAATCCCGTATCCCTAACCCCGCCCTAAAATATTGTTCCACTTGCACGCAGATGGGGCATATTTCCGAGGATTGTCCTACCCGCACCCTCCATTGCCCAACCTGTGGTGAAAGCCACAAAGCCTCGTCCTGTACCCGCCTGAATACACCAAAGTGTAACTGCGGTGGACCTGACGCTACCTACTCCTTTTCCTGCGCGACTCGTGCAATTCTCACCACCGCGGCAGCGACTGCCGTACCCAAACCGCTCCATCCTTACACGTCAGACACCGAGGATGACGACAAACCCAAACCACCTATTTCCATTCCCGATCTCATCGCCACCCTTACCCTCACCCTAATGGAACTGTTTCCTTAGCTGTCGACATTACGTCCAGGGAATATTTGAAACGCCATACCAGGGTCAACTTTGTTGGCAATGGTATAGATATCACTACCCACAATATCCGATCCTAATCCTACACCTTAACCCCTCACCCAGTTCGGCTTCCGACCTAATACCTGTCAGGACCCATGGCTGAAACTCCTAACCGAAACGTCACGAGCATTTAACCACCGCTATTGCAACCTCGCCGTATTCTTAGACATAAAGCAGGCCTTTGACAGAGTCTGGCATGCGAGTCTAGTTCACAAAATCCACGCATTAAGTATCCCCCGAGCTCACGAAGCTCCTACTGTCGTATCTAATAGATAGGACGGTACGAGTCATGGGTTCATCCTTTCAGTTTCACTGCAAAGGCGTACAGGGTTATGCATTAGCACCAATACTATACCTTATTTTCGCCAATGATATCCCCAGTGTAACAACGTCCGGAGTATCCCTGACACAGTTTGCCGACGACACTACCTTCTGGGCAGCTAATCGGTCAACCAAGAACGCCTCCAACAGTATATCCAATACCCTACGGAACTTCTCCAATTAGGCCAACCAATGGAGAGTCTCCATAAACCCCACCAAAATCCAAGCTATTCTATTCCGGCACCCTAACTATACTCGACACAAATTACTCTCCAAAAACGACGTAACCATCTCCCTGCAAGGGGAACGATTGTCGCTACTTGACATAACATACCTGGGAATTACATTTACGAAGAACCTTAACTGGAACGCTGACCTGACCAAAGTACGGAACCGATCCAACCTCCTGGGCGCCCTTAGGGGACGCATACGGCCCGTCATAGATTACCGTGCTCCATTGTACGCTACCCTAAAACCCAAAGACCTAAATTCCACAGCCATTAACGCCGAGTCCTACACAGAATAACTGATTACTATAGAAACCAAGAAATTACCATACAACACGCTAACATAATCTATCACACAAGCTCAAAACCAAAAACATAATCCGTAGGATATTCAGCGAAACCGAAGCTACAAAAACATCTCCGCGTTACATACGTTACCACATCAATACCTAAGAACCCACAGGAGAAAACCGAAAAGTAAATTTAAGCACCCTCCAACTATCCTGATACAGAACATCGAAAACCTCCCCGAAGAATTCGAAGACCACCTTGATGACTTCCCATATGCCCTAAGATAAAATCGAAGACGACCAATGAATCGAGTCAATACACACCACGCATGTCTTATACACACCACATATACACCTCCCATCCAAACAAAAATAAAATAATATATTAATATTTACTTTTTTTTGCAACCACTTAACACAACACACTACATTGTATGCACGTATATAATACACACAACAATATAACCACACTAACACACAAAAGACTCAGGACTGAAGAGGAAGCCGACTCCTGAACAGTCCGCAGAAATAAGATAAGAACAAGTAATACTAACTAATAAGCATACTAACAAAAAAAAAATTCATTTAGTTTTATTTCATACATTAACGATGAAAGTAGTCGCTCAGAAACAAAGACTTCCAATTCAAACTCACGACGTTGGAAAAGCCGATTACTTCAAAATATGGTGATCTACTTCGTAATAGTATACGTGGCATTATATGCGGCCCCTCCAATTGCGACAAAACAAACGTAATGAGTAGTTTGCTTACTCAGAAAAATGGTTTGAAGTTTAAACATGTATACGTATACTCTTAAGTCATTGAATCAAACAAGTACAAACTTTTACAGGAAATCTTACTTCCAATGAAGGATATAGGTTACTTCACCTTCAGTGGTAATCAAGATGTGATTGAGCTTAATTGTGCAAAAGCAAACTATTTTTATCTTCGATGATATCGCTTGTGAAATTCAAAATAACATAAGGGCATATTCTTCTATGGGTAGGCATAACGATATTGACTGGGTCAAACTTACAGTAAAATTCCAAAGCAATTAATTCGTGATAATGCGAATCTAATTATATTATTTGAGCAAGATGAATTAAACCTAAAACGTGCGTATGAGGATCATATAAGTCCCACCATAAGCATGAAATTATTTCGGGACATGTGTGCAAAATGCTGGGTAGATCCGTTTGGTTTCATGGTCATAAACAAGGATGCTGAAATTAATAATGGTCGCTATAGGAACAAGTTGGATAAATATATAATACCTTAAACTGCTTGTGTAAACAGCTATCTGTTCGAGGTAAACCGGTAACTGTTCAGTAAACCCGTTTTGCTACAATGGATAACAAGGAGATGATATTAAAGAAAAAAATTATTCAGGCTCGTACAGCAGGACAAATAACTATTAAAACTACTCGTATTGATAATGAAAGAACATGTGAAAGTACCTCCAACTGAAATAGTAAATAAAATCGATCCAGATAAAAAAATTAAAACACCTAAAAAGGAGCCCATGGACGTTAAACCCAAAAAAACATCCTTATTCATATTTCCAAGAAAGCACGCTACTACCGCCTCTAATCCGCTAACTCAAGTTCAAAGGGCACCAGGTTTCACTCCATTACGTGATTCAAGCAAGAGTGCTACTAGCCTGCTAGGTCAGTTACCGTTTTTTCAAAGACATCCCCTACAGGTCTTCGTACACCATCTTTCTTAGATAGACCTGTCGTGGAGAGATTAATACTGAGAAAGAAGAACCTCTTAGTATCACAGATGATTCTACTACCCGTAATGAACCCATCTCAGAAGAATTTCTCGAACAGTACAATGAATTACCTCGTATTATGTATTACGTATTATGAGAGATCCTGAAGGTGCTATTGATCATACTTATGGAGTCCACTATGATACGAAAACAGAAAAATGGACAATTGGTAATACCCCCGTTACAATTAAAGGAAGAGATATGATTATTAAAGTCGTCACGTATAAAGGGACTCCAGGTTTATATGATCTGCTTATTATGAATGAATCTGTTTTAAATCTAGTAAATTCAAAAGATAGAAAATATAGAAGTATTTTAGAAGCTACGAATGTTGCAAGGCGAGATTATGACGTAAGTGGGCAAAGTCGAAGAAGCCACAGCAAAAAGTATACACAAATAATCAAACCCTTGCTATCATCATCGCCCACAACCAAGAGATGTGGAGCTATGTTTTTTAAGGAATTAACAAACAGGCCTATTGAGTATAAATATTAGAATGATATACATGAACTAATTCGTGATCTAGAGGTATCGTGGATAGAAAAATTATCGGGAAGCACAAGTGTCATAAATGACATAATATCAATTGTAGAAGAACTATATGAAGATGGATACATTGAAAAACCAAACAACCGTTTTTTTAAACAGTATAAATGAGCATGAATTGATGTCTACATATCACAGCTAAAATGCCCCTTGACAAATTTGGACGTTCGCATGTCCAGTATCACTTCAAGAGATTAACCCCTTAGTTTAAACTGATTGATGATAATCAATCAATTTGATATCGAGAATAAGAGACTCAGCAATGTTGCCAATCCGATAGATCCTCAAGATGTCATCACTAAACAATACTATTTATCAACAAGGTTCAATTTGAATGGAAACCGTGTGACACAGTTGGCGGACCCGGAAGAATATGGTGATGCTATAAGTAAAGGATATCTTGATTTTTGTCTACAAACGGTTCAGAAAGATTTTAAAGGAAATTATAACCCTTATTAGGGTTGGAGAAAAACTAAATCAACTTAAATAAATTGTGGATAAATTAGTGCCATGTCCAAGTTACAACTCGTCAACGAATAGCAAAAACTTGCACGAAAAAAATTTAAACGAAGGCGCACAATAATTAGAGGTTTTGATGACTTTTGGAAAGCAGATTTGGCTGAATTTAACACATGCCAAACAAAATAAGGGCTAGAAGTATATATGAGTGGTTATCGACTGTTTTTCGAAATTTTATGTGGACTAAAGGAATAAAAACGAAAACAGATCAGAAGTTACCAAGGCCATGCAAACAATTTTCAAGAAAGGACGGAAACCTACCAATTTGCAGACAGATGCAGGAAAAGAATTCTACAATGAGCATTTTACTAAACTAATGCAGCGTTATGGAGTCAATCATTACTCCACCTATAGCACAAAGAAGGCTGCAATTGCAGAACGTGTTATCTGAACCATTAAGGGTGTTCTGTATAAGACGTTTAGCCTGCACGGTAAATACAAATGGATTGGTATAATTAATACTGTAACGATGGATTATAACAATCGCAAGCGTAGAACTACCGGAATGAAGCCCAAAGTTGTCGGTAACCATACAAAGCTAGATGCTTACACTCACGTAAAAAAATTTTCGATCTAAATAAATTTTATTTGAACTATATCTATAATAATTAATAATAATTTTAGTGTTAATTATACCGATGTGCTTAACAAATTCATTTTTGGTTTTCAACAAAGGAATAATACGTCTTGTTAAATTAACAATATCACTACTACTTGGTAGGTATAACCTTACTCATAGTTACGTTTAAAACTGTATCCAACAATGCAAAAATATGAAGCACACACTGCCGATTATGATGTAATGGACTTGTAGAAAATTATTTATTTATTATAACTGATATGAAAAAATTAATAATTTAAGTAAGTATAGAAGTACTTAAGGTTTACAATTCTAGTCACGGGTGCAATATACTGACTGGTATAAAAATGCTCTTATATAAACCTACATCCAAAGTCTAATATCACAAACTTGTATTTGACTTTATGCAACATACAGAAACTCGTCTTATATGAAAATTAAATGTAATACTTTCACACGCTTTAGTTCATTACCTTTAGATTACGTTGCAATAATATTCACAAGAACTTCAGACAGACACACACACATTGAACTTTGTTTATTATTACTGGTGTTTACTGAGAATATCTATTAACACCTATCATCAATCTTGCTGATAGTGCATGAAATACTTTCACATACTTTAGTTCATTGCCTTTAGATTACGTTACAATAGTATTCACAAGAACTTCATTTCAGACAGACGCACACATTGCACTTTGTTTATTATTATCACTGGTGTTTACTGAGAATATCTATAACACCTATCATCAATCTTGCTGATATTACATGAAATAATTTAACACGATTTAGTTCATCGCCTTTAGATTACGTTGCAATAGTATTCGCAAAAGCGTCAGTTCAGACAGATACATACATTGCACTTTCTTTATTATCTTTAGTGGGCGTTTACGGGGAATATCTATTAACTTAACTTTGCTGAGATCATATGAAATACCTTCTCATGTCTAGATTGCGCTGCATTCATTAGAGTTCGTCACCTTTGCTTGCACCGGTCAGTTCATTGTACTAACCACTTCCACTTGTTACCAATTTTGATAACGTTAACAGATTTACATGTATATATGTTAAAGTTTTATTGAATACTCATTCATTACCTAGTAGTCACGATGGCTTCAACAAGCAAGAAAACTACACTGTAAACGAAAAAAGATAAAATTTTTTCAAGACATCTTTGTGCAACCATGTTTTAACTACCAGCCTGCAGTACCACTCCCGACACCTTCAAATGAAAATATTCCTGTCAGATCCATCAGAGATAGTGATGTGGAGGAGGATTTTTCACGATATTTTGAAAAGTAAGTATACGTTACTTAAATGAGTTTAGTTTACTGATTTATATATTGATTAACACATTACTAATGCAATTTATTATTTTTCTAGTATTACCACGGCAACAACAGTTGTTACCATACCACCACAACCACTATTACCACCGCCACCCCGCCAAATCCAATATGGAGGGAAGAATCTATCCCGCATACAACGGGATGATGACCAGGAGACCCTTACAACATCTCCACTAACATTTACGCAATGCCCTTCAACATTGCAAGAATTTAGGCGAAGAGCGTGAGGTCGTTACATCAAATTTTGGCAGAATACGCAAACAGTGAGGTGTCAAGTGTCGTTAGCAACTAACTTTGAGTTAGCTGAAGTGACCAGCAGTTAGAAAAAATTAGAAGTCTATCAAAACAGAAAATGCTGCGTTATTTACAAGTGAAAAATTAAGTAGAAACAATTGAATTCATATAATCCATAAGTAAGTGTTAAAACAAACTTTTAATTTAAAATATAATTATTTATATCATATATGCATGAAAATGTGAAACCAATCAGAAACTTTATTTCAAACATATTAGTCACTAATGTTAAAAATGAAATGACAACTTCAAAATGTACTATGAAAATAATGCAAAGAATTATTAAAATTTTTAATAATATGTAATTAGTGATAAATATAATGCTGAATAAGATATAAATGTCATTGAACGAAAACATTTTAATTTTCATATAAAAGAGTTTCTGATTTTGCATTTAAATCAGGCAAGTTTTTTAATATGATGTACTTTTCATTATTGAAAGTCAAACAAAAAAAATTCAGTTTAAACATTTATTGATGTTATTATGATTTACTCAATCTAGGCACTTAATTAGCATAAAATGTTTTCTCAATACATTCAGTTTAGTTTAGATAAAGTGTCTTTATAAGCAGAATTAATATTTTGTAAGCTACATTTAACATTTGCTGCATCATCAACCCATAATAAATTGTATACATACATTTTAAGCGGAGTGTCACCAAGTAAATTCATATCGTCTAAGATCCTATCTACTTCATCAAAAGTTAATGAATTGTAACCTTTATCGGCACACAATTTCATAAAACTTAATGGTATTGTCTAACTTAACTTTTTTATCAAATAATGTCTTAATAACTTCATTTGCACACTTTGAGTTTTAGTTCTTCCTGCAATTTCTTTTCAAAACTGCTCATAATGATAAGATTGTTTTCTGAAACAGAAGAGGAATAAAATGCTATGTAAAGTTAAATCCCTAAGGTCTAGTCTCAGTGAAATTGAAATTTACTAATCATGTATCATCGTAAGGATTAAGTATTACTTTATTCTGTTTGATTGTAAACACATCATGTTTCTTTGACCTTATCAAATGTTGATATCGCTTTATTGCGTTACCATAAAACAAAACATGTTTATAATCATTTATCGTGATCTGTTTGGCGCTTGCTTGGGTAGAACCCTTTAATTTTTTTACAACTTTTGCATCAACAGTGTAAGCATACATTTCTGCACGAAGTCCTTCAAATTTCAACATAATTTTACCATGATTTTCGTCTTTCATTAAGCGGGAACTTTTTTATTTGCTAATGGAATTCCAACGGTATTGTCAGGACTATAATCAGATGTATCGAATTTATCAGTCTTCTTTAATGCACTCATAGATATCAGGAACTGAAATGGCGTATATGAGACTATCTGCATCTATGTACAAGAGCTTGGCATTATTAGGAAACTTAGCGTGTAACCATAATGAAAATTATATAAAAAAGTTATTGAAACGTCTGAAACACTGGAGCCTGCATATATAGGTTTATTTAAATATACTTCCAGCTTATTCATTTGAATGATAAGCATATCATTGCCAAATATTGTGCAACTAAGAAAATTTGGTTTTGATATGCAAGCACCAGCACCATAACGGCCATCCCATTTCGTTACTAAACGTATATCCTTATATTTAGGTAAATTTTCCATCAGTTTCCCAAAAACACTATTAATCATTAATTTATAAAATTTTTTATGAAAATGTAAACTTTTACCATTATTACACGTAATAAATATTTATCTTTTTTTTAATGGTGTATTTTAATTATACAATCTAAACGTTTACAACTTAATTATTTTTAGTAATATCTATTAAAATTTTGTAATATTTATGAAAACTTTAAAAGTTTATTATATAATATAAAATATGTACAAAAACCAGATAATGTTTTAAAATTTTGTCAAATTCATTTTGAGATTGCTGACGCATGGTGGTATTTAAATCGATATATTTTTTTAATCACGGGGACTGTTTAAAACTGAGTATGCTATGTACTTTTACTAACTTTAATCCATATTTTAAATATACTTTCAAATTTTTGTAAGAATTACGTAATTACGTTTTGACAATGTAAGCAATAATTTTTTAACTTTAGCATTTGAATCAGGTACGGGTGGAACCATATATTTGGGTGCAAATGGTAGATCACTGTGACTTTCATATAATTATATGACATAGTCTAAATCACGCCCCATTATATAACATAACCAATTTCTAAATCATCAGTATGGTTTATTAAATCCAAATTATCAAAATTAGCTTCATCCACAAAAGAAAAATTACTTGCGCAATTTTAAGCATAGCATCAAATGCTAAATCGAGGGCTGTACAATAGTGCAGAGGATCAATTTTGTAAGTACTTAAACAAGTTTACCGAAAATTTTCGAAAATATCAACTAAAAGTGGAACATCCTTTTTTAGATACAAATCTGAGTATTCCCCTAACGGTTTAATACTAAATTTGTCCCAAACATTAACCGTATGTGCAAAACTTGCATCATTGATTCCTTCATTATTAAGATGACTGAAAAACGCCTCCTTGGAAGGGAGCCTGGTCTCGCCTAATTTATCTCAAGTTTCAATATACACGCCTTTGCGAAATAGTGCAGAAAATTCATTATTTTTACAATTAGTTTTGGTAATAATTTTGTTACTATTTTCCAAATAGATTGATAACTTTTCAATACTACTACTCATAAATCTGAAAGAGTCAATAAATCTAAACTTAATTTTACTGCCTTCTATGTGTTGTAGTGAAATTGAACCGGGAACAGTAGCCAATCCCCTAATTATGAAATAGGAATCGTAACCTTATAAATTATGAAATACAACCGGTAGAATATGGGAGTCTTTATAGTTTAGGTTACAATTTTGATGTGATGCTCTCAGAAATGCTCCAGTAAAATGGTTATGGTCTCTAATTTTTATATCATAATTAGTAAATTTCAGAAAACTCCTCTAATTTTTGTTGTAATTTATAATAAACGTTTTTATAACACATAAATTGGTCGAATATTGATGCATAATTTTTATGCAAAGTCTTCAACTCGATAACATGATTTTGATGCATAAAATTGCAGGCTAAAGGACATTACCTTAGCATCGTTTGCCTTAGCATTACTTTAACCTTCGCAAATCTATTGTATGCATTTTGTAAAAGAATAAGAAGGTCCTTGATGTTTGCTATATTGACTGTAACTCCTGTAAGTAACCTACTATTAAGACATTAATCTAACGAGCACCAACATAGTTTGCGCGTACGCTTTTAGAACATTGAAATCCACTACCAGTTTTTCGAACTTTTAACTGTTTAAGTCTTACAAGATAACACTTTAACAATGATAAATTACTTTCGAGTTTATGCAAATTTTCACTTGCCTCTAAATAAATTTTATTTGAACTATATCTTATAATTATTATTATTACATCAGTTCTACATACATAAAGACAAAATTTGCATCATTCTTGAACCTTGCATTGTACTATCTGCAAAAGTACATGTAGGTTCAACCTACTCAAGTAAACTTTTTATTTATGTATTTAATAAAATTAATAATAATTTTTAATTATATATCTTATAATAGTTAATAATAATTTTAGTGTTAATTATACCGATGTCTAACAAATTCATTTTTGGTTTTCAACAAAGGAATACGTCTTGTTAAATTAACAATATCACTACTATGGTGGTATAACCTTACCATAGTTACGTTTAAAACTGTATCCAACAATGCAAAATATCAACACTGATTATGATGTAATGGACTTGTAAAATTATTTATTTATTATAACTGATATGAAAAATTAATAATTTTGTAATATAAATCTTAAGGTTTACAATTCTAGTCACGGGTGCAATATACTGACTGGTATAAAAATGCTCTTATATAAACCTACATCCAAAGTCTAATATCACAAACTTGTATTTGACTTTATGCAACATACAGAAACTCGTCTTATATGAAAATTAAATGTAATACTTTCACACGCTTTAGTTCATTACCTTTAGATTACGTTGCAATAATATTCACAAGAACTTCAGACAGACACACACATTGAACTTTGTTTATTATTACTGGTGTTTACTGAGAATATCTATTAACACCTATCATCAATCTTGCTGATAGTGCATGAAATACTTTCACATACTTTAGTTCATTGCCTTTAGATTACGTTACAATAGTATTCACAAGAACTTCATTTCAGACAGACGCACACATTGCACTTTGTTTATTATTATTACTCGTGTTTACTGAGAATATCTATAACACCTATCATCAATCTTGCTGATATTACATGAAATAATTTAACACGATTTAGTTCATCGCCTTTAGATTACGTTGCAATAGTATTCGCAAGAGCGTCAGTTCAGACAGATACATACATTACACTTTCTTTATTATCTTTAGTGGGCGTTTACGGGGAATATCTATTAACTTAACTTTGCTGAGATCATATGAAATACCTTCTCATGTCTAGATTGCGCTGCATTCATTAGAGTTCGTCACCTTTGCTTACACCGGTCAGTTCATTGTACTAACCACTTCCACTTGTTACCAATTTTGATAACGTTAACAGATTTACATGTATATAGTGTTAAAGTTTTATGTGAATACTCATTCATTACCTAGTAGTCACGATGGCTTCAACAAGCAAGAAAACTACACTGTAAACGAAAAAAAAAGATAAAATTTTTTCAAGACATCTTTGTGCAACCATGTTTTAACTACCAGCCTGCAGTACCACTCCCGACACCTTCAAATGAAAATATTCCTGTCAGATCCATCAGAGATAGTGATGTGGAGGAGGATTTTTCACGATATTTTGAAAAGTAAGTATACGTTACTTAAATGAGTTTCGTTTACTGATTTATATATTGATTAACTATAATTTATTATTTTTAGTATTACCACGGCAACAACAGTTGTTACCATACAACCACAACCACTATTACCACCGCCACCCCGCCAAATCCAATATGGAGGGAAGAATCTATCCCGCATACAACGGGATGATGACCAGGAGACCCTTACAACATCTCCACCAACGCATCTTACGCAATGCCCTTCAACATTGCAAAAATTTAGGGCGAAGAGCGTGAGGTCGTTACATCAAATTTTGGCAGAATACGCAAACAGTGAGGTGTCGGAAGTGGCTCGTGTTGAGCAACTAACTGTTGAGTTAGCTGAATCTGACCAGCAGTTAGAAAAAATTAGAAGTCTATCAAAAACAGAAAACGTGCTGCGTATTTAAGGTTCAAGTGAAAAAAATTAAGTTAAGGAAACAATTGAATTCATATAATCCATAAGTAAGTGTTAAAACACATTTTAATTTAAAATATAATTATTTATATCATATATGCATGAAAATGTGAAACCAATCAGAAACTTTATTTCAAACATATGATTAGTCACTAATGTTAAAAATGAAATGACAACTTCAAAATGTACTATGAAAATAATGCAAAGAATTATTAAAATTTTTAATAATATGTAATTAGTGATAAATATAATGCTGAATAAGATATAAAATGTCATTGAACGAAAAACATTTTAATTTTCATATAAAACGAGTTTCTGATTTTGCATTTAAATCAGGCAAGTTTTTTTAATTATGGTGTACTTTTCATTATTGAAAGTCAAACAATAAAAAAAATTCAGTTTAAACATTTTATTGATGTTAGTTATGATTTACTCAATCTAGGCGTAAAGTATACTATATACATCTGTGGTTAAACTATATGCTAACTTAATCTACTCGCGTGTAACTTTGTAAATACTTTATCTTATAAGAGTATTCTAAAATGACATTTTGTTTATTGCAATTGAAATTATAGAAAAGTTTAATTTTATTGCTTAGTTATAATACACTTTTAGAAACTGCATTTAATGATATACAAACTATGTAAATGTGATAAGATTTAATTTTGTAAATAAAACGAATTTCTTCATGTTGCATTACAAATCAAATGTTATGTAATTTATATTAATATAAAACAAATTAAGTTTGAAACGTTTAAGCAAGTTACTTTTTCATTCGTCATAAACAATTGGAATAAGTAATGTGCAATGCAATGTCATTTTGCTATAAATAGATACCTATGTCTTTAACACCTGCATAAAGTGGAGTTATCTCAGTGTACTTTAAATTAATAGAAGGCATTAAAATTAAGTTTAGATTTATTGACTCTTTCAGATTTATGAGTAGTAATATTGGAAAGTTGTCAAACTATTTGGAAAATAGTAATAAAATTATTACCAGAGCTAATTGTAACAATGATGAATTGTCTCTGTTTCCCAGAAATGTTATTAATCATGAATTTATAAACTTTTTTAAATATCTTAGAAAATAAAATAAAAAATATGTGCAAGAGCGAAGGAAAACGATTATAGACTAGTTACATATATATATATATATAATATATATATATATATATATATATATATATATATATATATAAACTTAATCTACTCGCGTCTAGTGCATTCGTAGACAGATAGTCTTTATAATATTTTAGTGAGAAAGTATTCTAGAACGCACGTTACATTCATTCATTTATGTAGATGTACTTTTCATTATTCCAAGCCAAACAATAAGAAATTCACTTTAATCATTGCCACCAGTTTCTAATAATTAATGAATATATCAAATTATACAAATTATGTAATAAAATAAAAGTGAACACGTAAAAATTATGGTTTGATAATTGTAATGTACAATGCTGACTAATTTAAGATAAAGCCTAAATATAGACTGTCTTCATTCAAACCTGCGTATAATGCTTTCAAAGCGAAATGACTGCTTACATTATCCTGTAATTCTTGATGCAGTTTAAAGTGTTGCTGTGAAAACTTGGTAATTTGATTCTTCCCAAAATCAATCAATTTTAAAAACGTGAATGCTTTTACAAATTATGTATATTTTAGTTTCTTATCGTAAGTAGAGAAAAAGTAGTTTTCTTAAAATTTGAATTTCAGTTTAGTGGGCTAGTTTTAATACTTTAATACATGCAATAAAGTACCACTTGTAAAACGCATTTAGGAGTACATTCAAAAATTCAGGGGCTCGTCACGTTTGCGACTTTATCATTACCCTCTCCCGCTACCCCCCTACTCCCCCGCTCACCGCTAATTCCGAGTTGAGTCGTGTTTTGTCTCTTTTCATTAGTTAACACGTATATATTTTCACTTTTCTTCCTAACATTCTACACGTACACATACATTACTTTTCTTCAATGCATATAGCTCAAATGCACGCCAATTATTTATGCAACACTACTTGCACTTTTGCATATCATTCTAGAACATTTCATTTATTTAGAGTTAAATATAAAATTACACATCATACATAACTTTATTGATAATACATTTTAAAATTACACGCTTTTTTTATGTTACAAGCTTGATTCATCATTAAATATAAATACAAAACATGTTAAAGTGATGTACTTACTTATTTTGAAAGCGCCTTTCATTAAATTTACAATTCACTAATTGTTGAATACTTTTCTTTATGGCACATTCTTCCACTTAATTTTCAATAAATTTCTATTTCACCTTTCATGCATATTATCTCCTAAACCCACAATTTTTATGTACATTATATATCTACGCTAAAGGTTACAAGTTACACATGCTTATTTTTATTTTTGAACTCGAAACTGCTTCATTTTTCTATTCACTTCATACAGCTCTAAATCTAGTTTTAATTTTTTTTTAATTCTTTTATTTTCCTCAATAATTCCTCAAGCTTCTTCTTTCTCTTGTCAATACTTTGTAAGCCGCTTTCGCTAACAATAATTAAAATTGTTTATTTTAATTTTCCTCCAACTAGCTCAATCGTGTCTATTTTAACATGACATTCTAAATACGCAGTATTGACTTAACACTTTCACTTTGAATAACTAGAGTAAAATGGTTTAAACGTATATTGTCCTATACCAGATACAAAACTAGAACAATAACTAAAATACCTCAACTTAGCCTATACGATACATAAATTAAAATTATCTACTCCGGGGCTAGTCCTGACTGGTAAGACCTGTCACTTCTGGTACGTTTCTGTGGACATATAAGTTAATTATTTGACTGTAGCCATTATGAACTGATTATGACGAAAATAGACTTTAAAATTATTTAGGATAATTCTATTACGGTTCTGACTAACAAGCTGAAATGCCAGTAGAACACGTTATCATTTACCAATTTAGACAACGAACTTGTGCTCACATTATCAAAGAAAATCGATATTACTAGCGTCACCGCGCAATCGTATTCATATGATATGACTTCGTTAAGTAGAAGCAAACGTTGCTTTGAATGTATTACTACACAGGATTTATTGTACGCGTTTTGACTACCAATTAGTCTTGCGGGATTATCTTATTTGCCCCTATAAGTTATTAATACTCTCACCAATATTAGAATTAATTACTTAGTAGCGTATTTATTTTATTCGGTTAAAAGATACTTTTATTTCTAGGATACGAGAGGGTTTTATGTTAAAGTGAATGCACGGCGTTTCTTAATTTAAACACGTCTTAATTTTACTAAGTTCAAGGCAGGAAGATTACGAAGGTTCTTCGGTATTCGTTTAATTATTATAGTTTGGATTTAATATCAATTGAGAGTTTCGTTCAATTTAACCAAACGTACAGACGTTGTTTTTATTTCCTATATTGAATATTTTACGCGTCTAGCTGTTAATCCAAAAGTTTACCTATTCGTACACCAATTAGTTTCAATAATTGCGGAAAGTAAAAGTAGTGTTTTGTAATTTGAACACGTTTTATATTTACTAACTCGAGGATCTACTTACACGCGATCTAACCGGGTAAATTCGTAAGATTTAACAAGCGCTTCTGGGGCATGTCGCGGGGCGGATTCTCAGGTAAACGATCGGGTCTGTGAGTATCTCTAGGTCTCTCTTTCTGATCAGGTGTGCTAGATGTGGTTAGAGTAATGTGTGCTCAGTGTGTAAATGAAAAGACAGTCCAAAGTCTGGGACTCCCCGTGTGGTGTTATTGGACTGCTTTCTCCGGGATGTGATAGAAATAGAGCGAGGACCTTTCTTGTCACATGAGTAAGCAAAAGATGAATCCAGATGATCGGCGGCGTACACGACGGTTCAGGCTAAGCGGGCGCGAACTAGATCAGGTTCTCCCTTTTTGGTATCGCGTCGCGGTTTTTAAAGAGAATGCGCGAGGGCGGATACAGCTTCTGTTTGACGGGGATTCCGTTCGCTATTGGCTGAGGGTTCTCTGACGTAAAAACATTCGATGTTTTTTTGAAATCTATGTCGGAGGGGATTAAAATAATTATTTGTGGTGTAATATCGCACAATCTTTTGCAATTTGTTTTAATATTATGAAACTTTACGTAACTGGATTACCTCAGGGCAATTAACAAATAATTAATTGACAAAACTTGAGTAAAGTCAGGCTGGATCTTTACAACTTAATACATTTTCTTTACTTTCTCTTCTTATCATACGCTACTTCCGTCATTTCCGCTAAGAAAAGTTTACTGAATCGTACGCACCCAAGGAAGCCGTTTATTACAAATCTGCATCCTTTAAAACCACTAACCTAGAGAAAAACTTCTTGTTTCCATGAACTGATTCTATTTTTATATTTCTAAGAAATGTAATATGATACCCCTGCAGGTCAATAATCTTTGACCTTGAAAACTCTATTTTTAGATTTCTATGAATTGCAGTATGATGACCTTGCAATTTATATTTTTACCTTTAAATCTTGACTTTGACATTTCCACCTTGGAGCTCCAAAATTTTAAATTTCCCGCCAAAAGTTTGATCTTGAAGAGTTCCAAGAGCTTTTATTTCTCACCACCAGAGGGCTAGTGACCTTGAACTGGTCCAGAACCGGTCCTATATTACTACTTAGCTCCATATACATATGTGCATACATTGTCTTGATATTCGAAAATGTCTAAATGTAGTTGCTGAATATCTAGGTACTACTTCTTAAAAAAATTGCCAACATACACATCGTTTTCTGTTATTTTCCTTGACAATATAATATATTTGTTTATAAATAATTGTTACAAACAATTAACTTCATAGCCGACGTAAATGTATCTTAATCATCACTGTTACTAGTAGTACAATAATTCTTTTAATATTTTTTTTCGGTTCCATTATTAAACTTAAACGTGTTATGCCACAACTGTACTTTTAGGTTATGTATGGCCGTTGTTAAATATACGAAAAATTTGCCGAATTATAACCTCAATCTGTCTCAAAAATGGAAATAAAGAGGAAAATTAAAATCTATGGTAACCTAGGATCCTCTCAATGGATTGTAGAGTACCGTAGTTTGCAAGTCGTTTTACCACTCTAGATAACATATTAAATACCAAACATTGTCTTGCAAAGGTATTTCATTCGTACGCGGACTCATTAAGCTGAAATCTGCTAAAATAAAAGGACAGTACAGGGCCCTCTCCCTCTGGTATTTTGCGAATTAGCATTGTTGATTATATTTGTAATGGTGTAGAGGTGGCTGGTGAATGGGTATAGGATGCCGCGAGAGAGGCACGGTATTTTTCTAACGCACTCAACTTATACAGGGTGTCCCCGGATGGGGTTGCGCACTCTTGTAAACTTTTTTATTTTGGAGTTTTCGGCCAAATGTTATTCTTCATAAAAAGTTTTGCTTGGCCTGAAACTTATTTTTTAAAATCAAGTAGGCCTTTACAGTTGAGCAAAAACTATTTTCATTTTAGGTAAAGTACCTTTTCTGTTCATAGCATGCCAAAATCTTGTTAAGAAAAGTTGTTCGGAATGAGAAGTTATGACCATATGCAGGGTGATAGTCCTACTTTGATAAAATTCTTCATTTTTCAATTTCATTTCAGGTGAAGTACTTTTTCTGTTAATACGCCATTATTTTACGAAAATTTATGCTAATTTTAAATTTGAGGATAATAGCATATCAAATATTTTTTATCACAATGAGACTACTCCAAATTCAAGAGCTTTGCCTGATAATGCAAGTCGAAAATCTAGTTGCATTTCGATAGCAACTGTCAAACAAAATCCCTTTCTGCGACAGTAAAGTTACATATCTTATGTACCATCACACACGTCAAAAATGTTAACGTTAGATCAGCGTATCTACTTAGTAAAGTGTTATGGCATTGGAAATGTCAGCTACAAATATGCAATACAACTATTTCACCAAAAATATCCAGACGTGCATATAACCAGGCAAGCAGCAATAAAACTGATTAAAAAATTTGATAGAACTGGCGATGTGAAGGACACCAAGAGACTACCACGACAATATGACGAAGAGGACGCTGCCACACTAGTAATTCTTAATTCAGTTCAAGAAGCACCAAAATTATCACTGCGAAAAAGGCCAGAGAATTTGAGAATAAGTAAGTCACACATTCAGAGAATTTTAGTTAAAAATAATTTTCATCCGTTCAAACCCAAGTTTGTCCATAAGCTAGAAGACGGAGATGATGACCATCGATTAGAATTCTGTCTACTCATGGGAGAAAGAATAATGGACCATAGATTATTCTATCGAAATATTCTGTTCAGTGACGAATCAACCTTTTCGACCAATGGCGTTGTGTCAACGCAAAATTGTAGATTTTGGGCTCAGAACAATCCAAATTTTCGTATCAGAACCCGGAGTCAGCGTTTCAAAAAAGTAAACGTTTGGTGCGGAATGCTCCACAATAGAATCATTGGTCCCTATTTTTTGAATATTAAAACCAAAATACATACTTGGAGCTTTTGAACAACTTTGTTATGACCGAATTAGAAGAGGAGAGTTTAGAGGAAAGCTTTTCTATCAACAAGACGGATGTCCTGCACATTCCACACTGAGAGTTAGGGCCTGGTTAAATGAGCATTTTCCTAATCGGTGGATTGGACGCTTTGGTCCACTAAAGTGAGTCCGACCTCAAACTGGACTTTCTTATGGGGCTACCTAAAGGAAAAAGTTTACGCAAACGAATTAGAAGACGATTTGGAAAATTTAAAACAAAAAATCATAGAAGCTGTTGCTAGTGTGAATGAAGAAATGCTTTCATCGACCTACCTAGAATTTAGAACCCGAATAGAAGAATGTGTACTAAGAGGAGGATATTACGTGGAATAATTTCAATGTTTAGAACTTAATTTGTTTTTTATGTTGTATTAAAGAATAAAATATCCTAGATATGATGTATGGAGTTACTGCAATTGTTTACTACAGTTCGTTCTATTTTTCCATTAAATCATGCGAAGTTTACGCTATTTTATAATATCGTTCAAATAGCTACCGTACTTTGATAATAATCAATATGGCGTCGACAATAGCAGAAAGATCTTTATTATTAATTTTGCGACGAAAATTTACATAACTCAATAACTTTTCGAATTTTATCAAAGTAGGATATCATCCTGAAATGGCATATGGCCATAACTTCTCATTCCGAACAACTTTTCTTAACAAGATTTTGGCATACTATGAACAGAAAAGGTACTTTACCTAAACGATTAGTTTTACTCAAGTAAGGCTACTTGATTTTAAAAATTCGAAAGTAGGCTAATTTTAAAAATTTCATAACAAAACTTTTATGAAGAATAACAATTTGCCGAAAACTCCAAAATAAAAGTTTACAAGTGCACCATCCGAACACCTTGTATATCGGTCACGATGTTAGTTATCTATTTATAACGTATCATTGTAAGGCTTTGTTTTAATGAGTTTTATTTCAGAGCTATGTTGAATTATTTGCGAAGCTGATTTCTCTTATTATGTGCTTTATTACAATGTGACTTATGTATTTTGTGCTTTAGTTGTCACTAAACAATTGGGTAATTTTAAATTCCTTGTCTGTTTTCTTTTGGTCCACCTTTACCTAACGTGCAATTTTACTGTTAGTATTTATATGTACCGTGATTTGCTTTATTATTTTTGTGCTTATTTACTTAAAATTGCATGATTGGATTTTAAAAAAGGCCACATGTTTGGTGTTACGATTTTTATTTTGATTATTTATGACCCAATTGTGAGTGTGACTATATGTTTTTTTTATTATTGTGTTTCTGTGTAACTAAACTGCTTTTTATTCATTTTCTCTTAATGTTATAATTTTGTACGCACTTTAACCAAATTTAATGGTGTTTTGTTATATATTTAACCCTTTAATTGTTTTTTGTGTTATTTGATTTATTAATGTACTCGTACAATTGCTTATTTATGAATAAAGTGGGTTTTATTGGTGGTTCTTTCCCACAATAGTAGATTAACGGGCTGAACCACCACTGCGTAAAGTTCGTTGATTTTAATTTTAGTTTCATTTTTTTTTTACCTGCCCCTCATGATGCAACACGTACCTCATCCAGACTACCTCATTTAGATAGCATAACGTACCTAACACTAGACGGCCACTTCGTTTGATCAGATTTGAGGTTTGCGAGTAATTAAATGTCAGACTTGTAAATAAATGCTAATGTTTTAATTATTGCCCGGAAAGTCAAGGTAAGGCAGGCAATTAATTTGAGTAGTAGTGACATCATTGTTAGTCAAGTCAAGATAAATCACTTAGCGATTGTTTGGTTCTTGAATTTGCATTATTGCAAATAAGTTCAAATTACGCCTTTCAAGATAGGGTACCTGGGGGTCGCTACAGGGTTTACTGCATACAACTGGAAAAAACATGTAGTTACGTGGTTTAGTCTTTTCTCAACAAAACAATATTTTCAAAGACAAAATATATATCCCATATGTAAAATCATCATTTTATGATTTCCGACCTTGCTCACATCTCGATGAACACTACGCCGACTGTGGATACAACGCCGAATATTTAGCAATGGACAGAATGCCCACATCACCCAAGCACATTATACCGACTGTGTACACTATGTCGCAACTCCCAAGTAGAATGTATGTAGCTACACGGATATTAGGTAAAGTACTAAAAAATGTGAATTCCACATTGTTTGTACGGAATTTCACGTAGGTAAGTAGTTTCTTCGATTCAATACAAACTATACAATGAATATATTTATTAAAATTTTAGATGTCATAGCTGCATCAAGTTGGTAATACATTTCAGTAATACACGATTTTACAATACACGATTGAACAAATTTGATCTTTTTTGACGGAATTTCATATAAATGAATGTACTTATACTACATATACTAAAAATATTGAAACGAGTGGGGTGAGAGATAAGGGTGACCTATTCCATTATTTATGTATACATTAATATAACATAATTATAGAATAAATTATTATGTAACAAAGGTAGGTATCAAAAACAACGTTTAAAAATAAATATCGTACTAAATAATTCACTTAAATAGGAACATAATTAATTACTCGTCTTCACTAAAACTGTCGTCACTGCCACTGCTGCTACTTTTACCAATGTTTATAATGAGCTGTTCAACTGTAATGTCAAGTACACTCTCCTTTTCTAAATAATCATTTTCAGTTGCAATTACATGATTTTTTCGATTGGATTTAATTTAATTGGCATTTGTAGGTAGGTAAAATGCTACTTTTTAGGGAGCTTGATTAACTCATAAAGTTGGAGTTTGCAAATAGTTGGCGAATAAGCTATATTCTTGTCAGAGAGCCATTCCACCATTCTCGTCTTTAAGAAATTGGATGTGGGGCTTTATTTACTTGAACATTATGATAAGGTGCATTATCAGTGACCACTATTGATCTGGGAGGTAAATTAGGTATTCATTTTTCGCGCAACGTTTTTTCGTAATTTTCCGCATTCATGTTACCGTGGTAATCGCTTCTCTTCGATCCCGATTTAAAAATAAGCAGTAAATTCCGAAGTAATTTTTCGATTTTATGTGTACTATGTTCTACGTACATACGTTAGTGCCTTTTCTTTTGTAGAGATCCATATGTAAACAAATATGTTAAAAGTGCATTAAATACCGCTTTATGCGATTAGAAAGTTGGGCATAGAACATACTTGCTTCATAATCAAATATCAATTACCTACTATTACCATTAAATAAAATACCTAAGTACGTCTTTTTCGTACGGAATTGCAGCTGTAAAAATCGTTATTCACGGTGATCAAACAATGCATAAATTGTAATAGTGAAAAGCAGTATCTACGGCTATGCAATTCTGTAAAACGAGATCTTAATTGGATTATGCTTAGCCTAAATGTTTTAAGCCGGACCATTTAGATACCTGCACAACCAACCTTTTCGACAGGCGCAATGACATACGCTCTATGTGATGTAATTATTTCGCAAGTAAAGGAAAATTTGAAGAACATTCAAAGAAGCTATCTAAATTATATTTACTACATTGGAAGTATATCCTCATTTGAACAAGGCAAAACTACATACTGAACTGGCCATAATTTATGAAATTTCGATATAATAGTGGCCCTTTATGTCTTCATCAAAGCAAATAATTTAGAAACAGTGCTTGAAAAATGCCTTCATTTACTGGAAAGAAATAATTATAAATATTCTCGTATCATCTGCTGAAACTCAGATATGTTTTTCAACATTAAAAAAAGATTATCAGTGCTAGCCTAGGGTGACCATTTATGTAAAAAGAAAATACGGGGCATTGACGCATCAACCGAAACGTTTGAGGGTACCAAATACTCCTCAGTAAGGGGAAGGCGAGAGAGAAATTTCTTTTAAATTAGATACAAAATTATATTATGTTCTCATGTCACAATGCAAGTGTAAAAAAAATAATAATAAAATCTATTTAATTGTGTAGGGGAAGGGTGTACAAAATGGCATCCATTTTATAAAACTAGAAAAATCCGACTGAAAAGTAGCGTCTTTTTAATTAAAACTTACACAACACATAAACTTAGCCTTTTGCAATACTTCAAACAAAATTTTAACCAAACAAAATAAAAAATAGATTTTTAGATAAAGAAATAAAAATATATCAAAAAAATTCATTTTGCCCGATCTGGAGGGTAAAATGACATACCAATCTGTTTAGACGGTACAAATCTCACAAACAAAAATTTTTGTTTTTTTTGTCTACCCCGGCACAGTCGGCATGTGCCCACTTTTTACACCAACGACATAACCACAGATCACCTTGTTTGGACATTTTGTACAGTTATGTGCAGTACATGCAAGCACAATCGTCTTCAGAAAAAGGTTATTTTTCTGTTTCAGTCAGGATTTTTCTTGTTGCCACCTTTTTTTCTTTTTTATGAAATGTTTAGTTTCGTTTTGCTCTTTTCTTTTGCGTCTTCCAAATTGGGAGTTTAGGACAGAAATGCCTTGCCGTTTCCTTGGCTTTCTTTTTCCCTGGCCTGAAATAAATCGTCCTACCGGAACTGGACTTACATCAGCTAGACTAACCAAAATTGAAACACCACTTGTGGGATTTTTCAAGTTTTTCTCAGCCGTGTAGGAATGGTGCAGGGAGGTTCTGTGGCAGAAGCATTTTTCCCACTTGGTCCAGGTTGAGCACTATCATCAATAAGGACGTTTGCTGCTTGTTGGGCACTATTATTAACTACAATGTGTGTGGTTTCAGATTCTTGAAACATATAATCAAGGAACACATGGGGATTGAGTGGGTAGATGTCTGTTTTGGAAAATCTATGAGAGGGTTCTGGATCGTAGCAGCTTTTCCATACGCTTCATTTAGTAGAGCACTATCCGAAACTGTCACAAGTTGACCAGGATGAGCCTTGAGCAATTTGGTTATTTCTTGGTCATAATAAGCTTTGAGTGGTCCAAAAAATGCAACATCGAGTGGTTGCATGCGATGTGTGTAGTGAGGTGGCAAACACAAAAGCATAATGCCATTTTCTTTGGCATACACAAGAGCATCAACATATTTGTGACTTGAATGTCCATCCACGATTAACAAAACTTTTTCAGTGGGAGATGCCCTAGCATATTTTTGAAAATGCTGCAGCCATTGTAAAAATACTGGATCAGTCATCCAACCGGACTTCTGGACAATGCATAAAGTTCCTGCAGGTGCATGATCGGTTAATTCTTTCTTCATATTTTTTCGTGGAAAAATTAGGAGTGGAATAGTTCCCATTGGTACACATGCAACAAACAACTGTTATGTGAGAACCTCTTTCTGTGCTGGTAATTGCGCCTACTTGTTTCCGACCAGCTGTAGCAAATACTTTCTGCGGGCGCTGTACAGTAGATAAAGCAGGTTCATCTGCATTATACATCTTCATGGGATCTATGTTTTCCTTTCGTATGAATTTGTCTAACACGTCAAAAAACTGAGCCACTTGAGGTTTGTTAAATGCCTGCGCCCTCGATGCAGATGTTGCTTCAGGTTTGCGCAGCGTTATATCTGGATTTCTCCTGCGAAATTCTCTTAACCAGTCTTTTCCAGCGGCCTTTTTCTGGTTATTACACTGATGTTCGAAGCCATTTTTTACGGCTACGTTGTAGGCTAAATCTAACACATCTCGTCTTGTTAGTCCAAAAAACCGTGACAGTTTCAAATATTCCACCTACTTCCGTTCTATTTCTATCGGAAATGTGGGTTTAAACCTGGCCAGTCGTTTTCGCCTTTGCTTAAAGTTTTATTTTTATGCAAGGCGTGCATCCTTAGAGTTGCTTGAGGTATGTTGTAAATTTTTGATGCCTTGAGCCATCCCATTTCACCACTATTAACGGCTTCTATTGCCTTTAGCATAGAATCAGCATCCCACGAATGCCTGTTAGATTTTCTTACGTAATTTCACGGGATTATCTATAAAAAATACATACCTGTTTCTTATACCTAGTTATCTAATTTATGGTTAGGTAAAATAACATAGTATGCCAATTTGCCCTCTCACAGCCTATGTCATTTTACCCCACGTGAACATAACACAAATGCAATTTTTGACAAAACAACTGCTTACTGACGAAATCTGAAGTATAAAATCCTATGAGTAACAATACCTTATCATAAAAATTTGAAGTTGATAGTTTATTACATTAAAAAGTTATTGTAGATTTTATTATCCCGCGAGAAAAACTTTTTGGGGTTAAAAATAAAATAATCGGCCATACACACTAACCTAACTACCGAAGCGGTACTAAATGTAAACCAGCAGGTCTGAGGAAAGTGCGGGAATCACATATTCGTTTCCAAGCTCATCCGAATGACGAGTCGTGTGTATACAAGCACTATGTCATTTTACCCCATCATGTCATTTTGTACACTCCTCCCCTATTTTACTTCGGTTTTCAAAAGTACATAGTTAATAAAGTGGCGAGCGAAATGTTACTCATCTGTATATTTTTCCATTGAATGCACCATGTGTAAAACATCTGGGCGATCTTGGAGATACTTAAAAAATTCAGCCCTATTAAAGTTCTTACGGTAAGGCTAGTTTTTTCGCTGGTCCAAATTTTATTCATATCAGAAAAAATCCATTCCTTGGCAGCGTTAGATCCCGGTAAACACACGCACACTTCAGCAATTTTTAATATGTTGTTGTGTGGTATATCTTCACTCTTTAAGTCGTTAAAAAGCGCGACCCATTATTTGTCAATAGAAACAGAAACTTCCTTCCATCTTTTATTTTTTGAGTGGTTGTATACTTTTTAATGCACACAATTTCATCAAAAAGTTCCGAATCATCCATATGAATATCAAGGTGTTGTTTTTGAAAAACAGTTAATGAGTTTCCAACATCTAACCACTGAGGTTTTCTTTTTAGCAATACTCAAACGCTTGCAAATCTTCAAAGTGTTGCGTCCATTTATCCAGTAGTATTATAAAACACGGCCACTGACGTTTTAAATTGAGCTACGCCTAGGTCTTCTCCTTCCAAAGGTACTACCATAGTGTTAACTTAATTTGGCAAAAAGATTTCATTTTTCCGTTCCATTAATTGTTGCTTTAAATTTGACAGAACAATGCATACCTCTACCATTGAAGATTTTTCAGATTCCACTTGCAGCACACATTTATGAAATGCAGAAGCTTGTGAGTGAAGAAACCATGGCTAAACTTAAAAAAAATTGCTTTTAAAACTATTAAGACATTTTTCTTGTCGGTGTGAGAGTTTGAACATTTTTAATATTCTTTCTATCGAAGATAACTACGCTAACCATCTGGTTTACTGTATCCCAACAGTTTTTGGCATTCAGCGTTAACAAATTCTTTTAAATATTCAACTCGAATAGTATAAATAGCCAGATTTTCACAAAATGGCTTCGATGTCAATAGGTAAGCAGTCTGCTGATATTTGAATATAGTTATGAAGGAAATGAGCAGCACACTAAAGGTCTTTTAAGTAAATGCTGAACTTTATGCAAGACGTTATTTTATCCATGTCTTGTTGTTCCTTTTGAAGTTTCACCTGGAAGATCTTTAACTTCCAAAAGTTTTACTTGAATGCCCTTGTCATTCATAAAATATCTTACGAGTATAGGACAAATTATTGCACTCTCTGATTTGAACAATCGGTATAGATTGTTACAAAATTGACCGTTCGAAGATCATGTTATATTGAGCTTAATGATTCTTTTTGTAAAATGTTACACACAATACTTTCAGATTTCTTTATTTTCAAATGTGTCCTTACGAAAAAAAGACGAAACTTTACTACTACTAGAAGCAACAATACCTACCTTTTAATGCTTAAGTGTCGATATGTGTTGAACAATATTCGTCTTTCCACTATGTGCAAGTGAAAACTGTTCACCACATTTTAAGCACTTTACATTATTATATGAGGTTATCTTTTTAATAAATTCATTTTCCAAATCTCCATTAAATGTACTTTCTATTTGGTATTTTCTGAATTTCTACCGTTAGATACACTACATGACACTATAACGATTATTTATTTAAAAACATTTATGAAACCTTAACTAACGAACTACGCACACAGCAAAATTATGGAAACGGGCAAAATTTACACTAAGTTTGACTTCAATTTTCTCTTGAATCGTTAACTCGATTTGGTTGAAATGTCATATACTGAGCAGAGTAATGGTTTATTTTTAATTTTTGAGATGTTCTGTAGAGCGAACTAGTGAAATTTGAAATCAATTGATAATGCCAGATTAAAGATTGATCTTTATTGAGCATTTTCATTTACTCTATTGCAGTTATTAAGGGTGCTACAGGGTTTTGCTGAAATTAGTGCATCAACTTTTATTTGTGCTTTAGCGCATACATTTAAAGGCCAACGGGCTAAAGGAAAACGATAACAATAAATTAACTATCAGTTGAAGACACCAACAATAACAAATGTTTTAATAACGTGTGTGACCTCCACGTGCACTTATGACAGCAGTCATCCGTCTTCCCATGCTCATAATGACATTATCAAACAAGCCTTGAGGCAGCCCGGATCTCAATAAAAGCTGGTTCGGGATTTTGAACTGTAGGATCTTAATAGCCTACCTAACATGTCCCAGACATGTTGAATCAGATTAAGGACTGGGGAACATACAGGTCAATCCATTACTCTTATTTCGACGATATTTAAAAGTATAAATAAAACAGACCCCTTATTAACCAATAAAAAGTGTGAAAATGCACTAATTTCAACAAAACCTTGTAGCCCCCTTAATAACTGCAAGATCAGAGTAAATAAAAGAATGAAAATGCTCAAAAAAGATCAATCTTGAATCTGGCATTATCAAATGTTATCAAATTTCATTCATTCAACAGTTTCTCAAAAATTAACAAAAAAATACTTCCTTTTCAGCTCTGTATATGACATTTTGACCAATTGTTTAAAATCAGCAATAGGTCTAATGTGTTCTTAATGAATCAAGCTACAATTTAAAAAAAATTATGAAAATCAAAAAAAAGACACTATTGTGTCTTATCTGAAGGTTGTGGTATCTTTCTCATACTTTCCAAAGTTTATTTTCTTTTAAACAATGAAATGTTAGAAATGGCACAAAAAAGGGATTTCTTTATTAAATACGAAACATTTACTTAATTTATTAAATATACTAAACGATGTTTAAAAAGGGACTGTCCCATATAATACGGGAGGATTGGTCGTCTTATGCTAGCCATGTTGTCAATAGAGAGAGAGACTTCCTCACATACTGAATTTCAATAATAAAGTGGCAGAAAAATTTACCAAGTTAAACAACCCAAGAATGAAGCTTGTATTATAAAAATGAATGCAATAATAATATTTAATTAAAACAAAACCTCCCAGTTTATTTTAGAGTTGTAAGTTAACCGAGAGCACCACCCTCATTTTAAATACGCACCTACACTGGCGAAAAGGCAAGTATTTTTAATTTCCAGTACATGTACGAAAAATGATTGATTTCTCTAATTTATATATAAGATTTCAGTGAACATAAGCAATATTTTCCAAATTATAGTTTAATCACAATAAGCAACAGGCCTGAGGAGAAGCATGTGATCTAGGCTTAATAGTGCATATATTGTGATGGCTTGAAATGTCACTAACGTGCAATATACCAAAGAGAGCAACAATAATGTTTTATTAGTAATAATGTCCAGTAAAGTACTACTCATTGTGTAGCTCGATTAGAATTAACTATTTGATATAACCCCATAAATTGCAAAAAGGTGTTAAAATAAGTTACTGTTAAATTACTATAAGAGCATGTGTAGTTACAATCCCCTAATAAAAGATTGTGATTAAGATTTATTTCTTTAATAGTTTCTTCAGATTTGAACACAAAATGATAAGAATTGCAATTCGGACTGAATATACAGATCCTACTGGCAATACCACTTGGAATGCAGCTACTATATTAAAGTTATTCTTAAGTATAACATTACTAAGTTTACTAATTACAGAACATACGTTAACATTTGTAACTTCCTTATAAGATTAGTATGCATAACACAAGTTTATCACTAGTAGGAATTAATACGCTCAAAGGGTATCAGCAGGTGCACAATATCTCTTCCAAGACATGAAAAAAAAATGCAAACACTAGTAAAGTATTCAACAACTGCCTTAAACACATCTACATTTCATATGAGTCTATAACTTAAAGTTAATATAAATTTTGGTAACACAAGTACGGCAGTGATTATTTAGCTGAATTGCAACATACAAAACTGAATGTAAAATACAGTAAAAATGGAATTCTAATAAATTGACATAAAATAATGGTACAGTGCCACAATACAACAAACAATGAATCCATAAGCAATTAAAAAAAATACAAAATGGAAATTAACAGTATTCTTATAAATAAACCTAACCAATTGTACATCACGTAATGGCAGCATGTGAGTAACAATGTACCTTATTTAGTTATTAAACAACCATTCCACGATAAAAAAGTTTAATAGTAGCTGACATGAACGTGTAATAAAATAATATTACAGTAAATATAAGTATTCTTAATCTAACATAACAAATTCATGCAAGTATTGTCGGATCTAACTATTACATACATTGAAGTGGCATTTATAAGGAACATATTATCTTACATAGCATAGCATGTATTTTGAATGCAATCACATAGGTCATTCAATCAGGCTCTCAGGTGAAAATACTAACAATTTTACATGGATTTTTCACAGCAAGTAGCATCTCATCTCTTTTTCTAGTAGTCTTCTCCAATGGTACGCTCACGTCCTTTAATCTCTTTTTTCCCTTCTTGCCATAAATATTTCTTGGCAATTTTAAAAGTTCCATAATTATCAGGTTTTAACACTTCTACAGTGTTTTCATTTTCTTCCTTAATTCTGAATACAAATAGTAATACCAAGTGTATTGATCACATTTTGATGAACTGATTGTGAGTTGTTTATGAACATACCTCTTTTTACTTTTACTTACAGGAAGCACCGTGTTATTCTTGTGAAAGAAAAAACTGTGTCGAGTCTTCAACAGATTAACACGTTTTCAGCATTTTGAAAGCCATTTAGATAACTGAAATTTATAACGATTTGGAAAATTCTGTTAATTCATGCATTTTATCCAGAAAACAACTACTTCGATCATCAATTTTTGTTTTTATATATTTAACTTTTAATGGTGTTGTAACTTATGACTTGTTTTATGTCCTATTTGTAATCTACTAAACCAAATAAATATTTCAACTTGATGTCTTTAGATATGATAACACCCATTAGCGCCTAGCGTTGCCATATGGCAATGTGATTCATTATATGCTTTTGCGGGTTAAAAACTTGAAACCGACTATTTGGAAGGAGTAAAATGTTTATGTATTTTTTTAATTTCGTGAAATGCTCGAAATGGTTTAGGGAATATAGTGATACACTTATATTGGCTTCAACCAAAATAATGTTGTAATAATTACTTTGAATATTCTATGTTGTCATTTGGCAATGCTAGGCATTAATAGGTAACAAATTTACTCAGAACGTTTCATCTGTGGCAGGATCTGTAACAAACAAAATACACCCACGTGGGTGTATTTTGTTTCTTAATTCTTACCAAATATATTTCATTATTATGATTATTGTACTAATTTCAGATTGGTAGATAATTTATCAAAACAGCTTCGGGCAGATGCAGAAATTTGCCTTGCTGATAACAAAAGAATCGGCGTGGATTGGTCGACAAGTGGATTTCAGAACGTCTTTTAGTGAAAAAAATGCAATCGCAATGAGAAAATGGTGCCGATTTTGATTGCGTGAAAATAATATCGTTTCCAGATCCCGATTATGCCGTGTATGATTTTGGAGTGTTTCATAGACCATGAAATAATTGACTACATAGTAGACGAAACAAGATGATACGCCTTGTTTTTAAATTGTGCAAATCCAAAAATTACAGCCGACGAACTGCAGTGCTTTTTTGGAATTCTTTGTTATCCATCCTCCTAAGTGTTCCTGAGTGCTTTAGCACGATAGGGTAAATTTAGCCTGTTCAGGTCCACAATTATTAAAAAAGACAAATTACAATAAAATGATCGTAGTGGAATTCTAACGATGACATGCGAAATCCAGTTGTCTTCCAATCCATGCGAAGGAACAGATTTCTTGAAATTTGTCGTCTTATTCATTTCTGTGATAATACAAAAATGAATAAAAATAATAAAGCATGGAAGATGGTGCATTGTAAACTTTGTTCCAGATAGGCAACTGGCATATGGTAAAATATTTTGGAAAGCACTTGTAAGCAATTCATCAGGGGAAAACCAATCAGATTCAGCTATAAAATCTGCAGCTGAATAGGAAGGATGGTTATTTAGTAAATTTTGAATTGTATTAGGGTCAAAACCCTAAATCAAATGCAACTACAAGAAATTATTTGGTAAAGCCGCAAGTCCTCGGTTAGTGTTATAAGATGATATTCCGCAAGAAAACAGAAACCTATGCTATGATTTATACATAGACAATTATTTTTCTGGACTAGAATTGTTTCTGTATTTAGGATACACAGATATCGCAACTATAAGGGATAATCGTATCCCAAAGCATTGCCCAATATTATCCAAGCAAAATTTTTCAGAAAAAGAAAGGCTATTTTGAAACAGCTATTGAAAAGCATAACGGCTTACTATGTTAGATGGATGGATAATTCAGTGGTCACAATAATTTCATCCAACTGTGGCACTCAAAAGTTAGCTAATGCAAAAAACAATTCTAATAAGCAAAAAAGCAGTATTGTTATACTGCAGCCACAACTGATTTCAAAATACAGTTTTGTGGGAGGTACCGATCAAATGGACCAGAATTTAAATTGTTAGCGAATCAATACAAAGAGGAAAAAAGTGGTGCTGACCACTTATTACCTGGATGCGGCAATGCAAATCAGTTGGGTTATTTACAACAAAGCAAATAACAAAATGTCAGTTAGAATTCAAAAGGGAAGTGGTATCAGATGAGGTACCAAAATTCACCAAAGGGGCGGGACAATATTCTTCACCAGCACTGCATAGTAGGGTTTCAGATGAAGTATGATTGGTGCCAGGTCAACATGCAGTCTACCCCAGAGTATCTGGTTCAATATGCGGTCTACCTCAGAGTATCTGGTCCAATATTCTGTCGATTATGTACAAAGCGGTTTATTACGATACACAGGCCCAGATATAGATGACGTATGTGGTTCAATAAGCCATTTACATCTAAAATTGTTAATTATTCATACTTGAGAATAGTTCAATTCGAGGTTGAATTAGAATAAAATACGATTATTACCTAATAATTACCCATTTTTTTATATCACTTATTGCACCAGAATACTTCACCTGTATAGAGGCCTACATATTATGTAGACCACAGATTGATCCAGCTACTCTGTGGTAGACCGCATACGCTTGTTGAACAACAATACCTGACCTATGTAAGCCTGCATTTTATGTAGACCGCATTAAACATGGTAGATCGCATATTGAATCAGCTACTCTATGGTAGACCATATTACACACGGTAGAGCACATATCAAACTGGCACCACAAGATTTGATAGATTAGATCATCCTGTGCAACACACAGGTGATAAAACAAACAATGTGACATGCTAATTATTCGAACAATGTGTTCTAAATGTAGTGTAGGTTTATGTATAGATTGGTTTATACTTTCTCACAGATGATAATGTTTCTACAAGTGTATGATTTACTTTTCTATTATAGTAATATGTTGAGCTTTGAATAAACTGAATATATAGCTTAAGTGTAGTTTTACTTAAAACTGATCTCATCAACACCTAGCGTTGCCATATGGCAAGAGCCATTTTTACAGCAGCCGTCCATGAAATTTTTGCAATTTAATGCCTAATGAACTTATTTTCAGTAAAAATTTACAAAAATCTAAAATTTTAAAGAAATCGGGCGTTAATGGGTTAAAAAATACAAAATCTACTTTGATGAAACTATCGATTTGGCTATTTTTAAAATATCTTGGTTCTATTGGATTTTAATTAAAATCCATTTACACATAAAGGTTTTTGATAGAAGGCACTATAAAGCCCATTTTGTGAATATCTCAAAAATAACCTTATTGTATTGTAATAAGTAAATAAGCCCTAAAAAATCAAAATCTTCAAATTAATTTTCAAGAAGCTCAACTTTATATCACGCCATAGGCACTTTTAAAGTTAATTCAATTTTAAATGATTTTCTCTTGTAATAAAAAACTAAATAAACCTGAAAAATTAATTTAAACATCTTGTGTATGTCATATTAACAGTAACAAAAATTAACTTTTAATTTTCGACTCTCATAATTGACAAATGAAAAAGGCACGTCAATATTTGTTTAACATAAGTTTAAATGCAATATTCTTTTATTTATGTGTTTAAACCAGTCTATATTTTAGAGAAAAAAATTGTTAATAAATTTTCGTGTCAGAGGTTGCATATAATATTTGTTACTTGTGTGTTTTGTACATTTAATACGAGGAAGTACAAAAATTGTTCGCATTGTGACCCATTTACTCTTTCCCCAATTTGTTGACGCATTCATGGGAAAGTTCAGTATTTTATTGGACTTAGAACCCATAATAGGTAACATGCGGTCCTTAGCCATTTGAGCAAATACTGTTAGTGAAAACCAGATCACTTAATTTTTCACTCAACTTCTATGATTTCTTTAAACTCAATATTTGCATTATAAGCCAGCATTGTCCAATGTAACATTTAACAATCCACACCATTATGAATATTAAATAAAACATTTAATGGAAACTAACTCTTTATTGCCAATACCATGAATGAAATGTTACATTTTGTACCATACAGTCGTAAATTCTATAAAAGATATAGTACACAAAATACTGTTTAGTTTGTTAATTGGCAATGTACAACGCAGACTATTTTAACAGTTAGTATAAAAACAAAGCAGTATAAAATATGCTGAGTGATATGAACACATACTGGGAAACGAGTGTTAATGAGGTAATGGCAGACGAGCTGGCTCCAGAGATTCACACAATATACATTTAAGACATTACTTAAAACTTTCTATAGCGCTGAGCCTAGCAACGCCTTTTATATCTTACATAATTCACAACATAAATGTCTCTCACCATCTATTTAGACGTAATGATTATTAAAGTGTAAAACTTAAGTACGAATGCACCGGTTAAATTGGCACACATTCTTAACAATTTAATTTTTTGTGTCAGCAAAGCTATTAGAATATTGTACAACACATAGCTCCTGTTTACAGGAATGTTAGTAGTGTGCCCAGACTAAAAATAAATGCAATACTTTTATAATTTAACATTTGTCATGTTATAACTAATTAAAACGATATGAATAATGCCAGGGCTTCAAGCACTGTCGTATTTCCTAACATTATACAAAAAGTATGAACAAATAAATAAAGAAAAAATTAAGCTGCTACTTCGGCTTCGCCATTAGATTCCGCGTCTGCTGCTGCATCATCAAGTTTTGCCTTCTTTTCCGGAGATACACCTTCCACAGGTGTACCTTCGGGTGCATCACCTCCAGCAGATTTCCTCTTAACCGGGCACACATTCTCATTCTCTGATTCTATTACAAAATTAAATTTAGTGTTAAGTAATAATTACGTAAGATTCAACATTTTAGAGATAGGTAAAAATTTAGAAAATAATTCTCACCTTTCGAATCAACGTCTTCGCCAGTATCAGCTTTTCCATTTTCAGAGTCACACACGTCCCCATTTTCCTTTTCGATCTTATCAGAAGAGTTTTCATCCTTTGAAGGAGAATCAACTACTTCTTTTTCTTTAAGGTCGGATTCGGCAACAACATCGCTATAAATAATTTTGTTGTAGTTATTTTACACTGGTGTCAATTTAAATTAGATCCGCACTAATAAATATTCCAGTTAGACTATATTATAACGTAGGAAAACACTCATCTTACACTTTTAAGATAACGTGGTTTGCGATAATACCCACGCATAACGGTTAATCACAGCTACTGTGGAAATTTATGTTTGTATACTCGCCTTACCGGCATTACTACAAAATAGCGCTAGTCGCCATCTTGGCAATATGCCGCCAAAAACAAAGAACGAAAATTTAGCATTTTTAAACAAAATTAGGATGTCTTCTTTAAAATAATATACTTACACGTTTTCAATTACTTTGTCTGCCATCGTTCGCAACTTCGTTTTATTTAAATTAGCGTAAAATTCACAAATAAGCTTTAAAAAAGTGAGAGCGTACACGAGAGCTTTACAGCAACGTACGTAAGAAAAATGTGCTGAACTAAAGGGAGAAGGAAGCGGGTGCACTGTGCTCTTATTGGTCTGTTTTGCAGATCAGTTTGAAGGTGGTAGTTGAAATCGTTCTTTTTCGGAAGACCTCGTTAAAAGACAGAAAAACCAATAACGTTCCCGCCAAAAATAAGAAATTTAACACAATTACAAATATATTTTTTTACGTTTTAACGTAAACAGCTATAAACCTTATTAATACATTGAAATTCGTATTTAATCTTATGGCCTTTTATTACCTACCTACCAACCTACAAAAACTCAACATTAATCTAACATGGATCCTAATCCAACCATAATATCTAGTAAACTCATAATTATATGACTGAACTTGAAATCAAAACCGTTTTACGTTTGCAGATTATAAATGACAAAGTAAAATTACAGAGACTAGTTGTTATTGATTAATTAAATGCTTCCATGTGTAAAGTGGTCTTCGTAACTAGAGCACGTGAACTATAATAAGTAACATCGGATAGTTACCGGTTTTATCGTCCCCTAGTAATACATACAATCCACCTTTTATTTAGATCCGTACATGCTATTCATTTAACTAGTTTAATTCATCAATACCTATATCTACAATAAAATTTCATTTACCAAGAGTGGGTGAAATCAATTCTCCAAGCTGATAGAGTACCCTTACATTACTTACCTATTCATGATGTATTGGAAAAACATTTGATAAGCAGAAACAATGTTTACACTATCTGTATCTATCTACCCCTCGTAAGTCATGACTAAGATAAAAAATCCAAGGTCATATGCATTAAGTTAGAAAACATCTGCTGTTTCTCTAGTTTCTCACTTAATAAATAGGTACCTATAATCATTAACAATGCTTGGTACTACACTAGTATATATATACATATATACAAATATCAATATATATTTCTGATTTTAAGCTTATGGGATTACAGTACAGTATCTGTGAGTGGTGGAACGTCAATAATCTTATCTTTTCAATATCCACATTTTTTGCAGTATCCAAGTACACTTTCATTTTTTCTCAGGAATTTACATTTAATTTATTTTGCTTATTTTAACCATAAACAAACATAGCACCTATACTAATTTTATGCAGTTAACGGTTCTTCCAGTTTTTCGTCATACGGGTTAATTTATTACTGTGACAAGTAAATGCGTTCCACAATTGTAATTATAATCCGTTATAAATTTAAAAAATGCGTTGATTGAGTGAGTTATTTATTACCTACCATACGAAAATGAAAAATGATACAAAACGTGTTAGGTTTACACCTAAGTAGTACGTTTGGCCGTAACTCTTCATTAGTCAAGTTCCTAATTAAGAATCATAAGTACCTGAATGTACCTAATAAGGTGAAATGGGAGCTTTTCCAATTTATTGAAGAATAGTTATTGAGTGTGTGATGATGTGATCGTGTCAAACCGCGATTATGGGCGTTCATAAAGCTAAAACGTGTATTAACTGTTATCTTGCAGTATTGACATTAGCCATTATTTGATTTTCCTTTTAGCCGTAGGTGCTAACAAATGATTATATTCCGTTTGAGAAGAGGTTGTACGAAACACAGTGATAAATCGTGGTTATACATATCTTTCTTACATTCAAGTTTACTTACTGTTTAAAAAGACTTCTTCCATTAAAGAAATACAAATTCTAATCCAAGGTTGCAGTTTCAAACAGGTAACAGTTTTGGAAGACTAACATTATACTATTGCACAAACATTTCTGTGTTTTACTACAAGACATACGTTTAATCCAGTCAATAATGGAGTGGTAGATAATATGCTGATGGGGGGTAATTTTCTATGAGGAAATGTGTTGAGGATAGTTAGCGAATAAAAGTACTACAAGTTCCTGTACATAATACCTCTTTTTCTTTTTGTTTCTCCCTTCTAAACCTAATATCGTACATCGTATAGAAAAAACTATTCTTATCAAAAATAAAGATAATTACATTTCCTACAAAAATAATGTTCATATTGTTCATATGTTTCATGGTTTCCGAAATATTTTACAATGATCAGTAATTTATCAAAAACTTGTTTCACCTCAACATTTTTCGTCAAACTTTTCCTTCTTACTCATCAGTTTTTTCACCAGAAAGGTTGATGGTCATGAAGTTTCCTGCAAAAAATATGTTTGGATATAGTTTCTTCTAGTGAAGTGTTACAACAGTTCTATATTTTCACTTTATTTCGTGATTTACTAAGGTAGTATGGTAAATTTTAAATTTAAATGTTACATATCTATACGTATCTGATTATAAAAATGATCATAAACGCTTTTCCGAAAATGCTTCCTAACCGAGATACAGGTTGATTAAAAAATACTTTTTTTAAGTTTTTTTTTAAGATTCGTCAAAAACTACAAAAGATATTACACTAAGATTTGGTACACCTAAATGTCTAATTAAATACAATTAATCAGGTGAGTTTGAGTCAACTGATTCCATCCAGTGGCGTAGAATATTTTAAGTTAATCAGTTTAAGTAAACAAAAACACACGCCCCTGGTTTTTTTGAAGAAATATTTTTTTGATAGATTCAACATTTAATTCTGCAAATAAAATCATACTTAGTATTTTTTCGATTCGGCACCCCGTTTTTTGAAATATTTTGCATTAACATAAACGACCACATTATTCAATAAAAATCAAAATTTGTTTTATTTTACAAAAAAATAACGCAGTTAACTATTAGGTACATTATTAAAGAGATATTGAAGGAATCAAAAACAAAATAATAATTATTTTCATACATATTGTTCAAAATGTCCTCCTTCCTTTTGAATGCAAGCTTGATTCTTCTTAGCAAATGAAACCTAACACGCTGAAAAATTTGTGACATAGCCCTAATCTCATCGCATGCTATCTGTATGCGATTCCAAAGTTGCTCTCGATTATCAATTTGAACAGAATAGACACGAGTTTTCAGATACCCCCACACAAAAAAATCCAATGGGTTTAAATCTGGCAATCGTGCCGGCCACGGTACTTCACTTCCTCGTCCAATCCAGCATCCAGGGAACCATGCATTTAAAAATTTTCTAAAGTTTCGTGTAGAATATGGTGGTGCACCATCATGCATGAAGTACATGTTCATTCTAACATCTAAGGGTACGTCGTCAAACAATTCTGGCAAATCTTCTCTCAAAAAATTTAAATAGAATTCGCCAGTAAGTCTTTGAGCAAAACGGATAGGTCCTATTAGGTGATCGTCTAGTATACCTATCCAAATATTTTCGCTATATCTATGTTGGTGAGCTGTAACTACAGTTGGATGCTGATTTTTATCTAACCATTTGTGGGAATTATATCAGATCCATTTTCCAAAATTGCGGTAAAAATTCAAAATTCTCTATAAAGTTTAAGATGTTTTCTGTTTATTTAGGATGGACGCAATTTATTTATAACGATTGAAAAGCTGGAATGAAATAATTTGGTAAGTATTACTATTGGTAAAAGTTTTATTTATGTCAATCAATAAAACCTTAACAACGCAATTGAAATATTCTATACCGACAAGCAATTCTTAATAGAACGTTCATGGTCTGGCTTGAAAGGAAGGGTCCGGCTTCGGTTTAAAAATGAGTGCCATCGAGAACTGAGAATCATCGTCGTCAAGATCTTCATCAATTTCGTGAACATTCGATTTAATAGAGGTTAGTGATGTGAGAATGCGCTCAGCTACCCCATATCTTCTTCATCGACCTCGTTCATTAAACCCTTGCACTTCGTTTAAACAGTTCCTCAGGTACATTTCACGCTGCTGTAATCTTTGGTACTGGGACTAGATTATTGCCCTTGTGCTCCCAACCCTACATTATTGGGGATAGCTAGTTTCCCTACCAGAGGTGGACTTGGTGAACTGTACGGGAAGAACATTGTATTGTTCCACCTTCGTGTGGTGGAAGTAATGCAAGATCTGGTTTGATATTTGACACAGATTTCAAAAATGAGTGATATCGATAATTATTGAAGGCGCCGTACCATTTTAGCATGCTTGACCGCCCTTCTGAGGACGAGGGATTGTGGAAGACTTTGGCTACTTTTTGAACTTAAGGGTAAATCAGTATAACGTTAAATAAATAATTCAATAATATAATTTTATTAAAGATTAAAAAAAATGGTTAACATTTAGAATTTCGGTACAAGATTAACTGTAAGCTTGTGTTCATCTAAAATTATTAAGGTTATATTTTTGTGCACATAAATAAAGCACCTCAAAACCAAGTTTAATTCATTAGTTAAAAAACTCCTTCTAATCTATAGACAGTGATAACTTCTTCTTCGTAGCTTTTTCCCCTGTAGGAGTTAGCTGTTTTCAATATCTATAAAACTCGATTTTCCCAGTCATTCGTTTTTAGATTTCTATCTGTCATTGTCATCTTCATATGCGTTTCTCATTCTAGTACTGGTCTTCCCCGTCTTCTTCGTTTTTTTGGCCATCGGTGTTCTGGAATACGTTTAACGCGCCCGTGCCATTGATGAGATTTATTTTCCAACCTCTTTGTGATAGAAGACGTTATCCCCATACGTCTCCATACTTCTTCGTTTCGGACCCGATCCCTACGTGTGAGTTGAAGACACCTTCTCATATAATCCATTTAAACTGTCCTTAATTTGTCTTTAATTTTTGTTGTAAGAGGTCACATTTCGGACCGTAGGGTGTTATATTTTCGACGATACTATGAAATACTCTTTTTTTGACATCTGCTCAAATATTGTTGTTCCAGAGTATGCCATGTAGTGCTCTAGTAGTTTGATTTCCCAGAGCTATTCGCGTTTAGATATCCCTATCACATGTACCTTCATCGTTTATTATTGACCCGAGATATTTCAATTTTGTGAAGTAGTTAATATTTTCCAAGTCTATTCTTCTCTGTCTCCCTATATTCTTGAATTTGATGTTAAGTCCACATTTTCCACATTCGTCTTTTAGTTTCCTTAACACATATTCCATGTCTTCTTGATCCTGTGCGAAAAGTATTTGATCATCAGCAAATAGGAGCGAGTGAAGAGTATGGGTTCCAATTTACTAAGCTCATTCAAGAGGATTTTTTATACCAGCCTTCTAGTGCCGGTTCCAAGTATATATTGAAAAGTAGTGGGGATAACCCACATCCTTGTTTTAAGCCTTTATTTGTATTTATGTTTTGAGTTAAATTATTTCCTACTTTAATTTGTGCTGTTGTATCTTTGTAGATTTTTTTAAATTAGATTTATCCATTTTTCATTTATGTTCATGCCTCTCATAGCTTGCCATCATTTTTTTCTAAGAATGCTATCATATGCTTTCTCTATATGAATTAAGGTCATGTGTATATCTATATTTCTGCTCATAGACTTTTTAATTAATTATTATAAGTTTTTGTTATGAACGAATAAGTTCAAAGGTAATTATGTAATTAAAAATTATTAATTTTATTAAATACATAAATAAATAAAAAGTTTACCTCGAGTAGGATTCGAACCTACGACCTGCACTTTGCTAGAGTACCGCGCTAACCAACTGCGCCACCAAGGTTCAAGCCCCAATCGATGTAAATTTTGTCTTTATGTATGTAGAACTGATGTAAATTCTAAATATAATGAGATTACAGTCAAATTACTTATATTAATGGAATGTGAGCCTGCAATATCGCAAGGATTCACACATACCAAAGCAACTTGACTAATAGGTAAACTTTTTATTTATGTATTTAATAAAATTAATAATTTTTAATTTTTTAATTAATTGTTTGATGCAGTGGATATTATCTAGGCATGATCTGTTTTCGCGAAACCCGCTCTGTTCCTCACTCAATATTGACCTCTGATTCTGAATTTTGGTTTTCAGGATACTAAAAAAAAGTCTGGTTATTGATGTAATAAAACTAATTCCTCCGTAGTTTGTACAAACCTTTTTATCACATTTTATGTAGAACTGATGTATGAGGTATTCCTTTGCATAGGTAGGTCTGCTCCTAATTCGATCTTGTTAAATATTTGTAAGGTACTTGGTTTTTTGAGCCTTCAAAGTTTAACAATTCCATTCCAAGATTTCCGGGCCTTGGCGCTTTGTTGTTTTTTGCCTTCATTAAAGATCTTTTACCATCCTCTTCTAATATACCTACCTATGTTTGTTTCGTGAGTTGGAATTTCTTTTTCTGCTGCTATATATCCTTCCCGTTTTTATTGTATTAGGTTTGAGTAATGTTTTATCTATTCCTTGGAGGGAATTGTTTGTATAACGTTTCTTTTTTTCCTCATATTCCTTATTGTTTTCCAAGCTTGTGTGGATTTAATGTAACTTATTGTTCCATCTATATCCCTGTACAGTTTATCCCAGTGTTCATTTTTGCTTCTTTAATTCTTAGTTTGATCATTTGTCTCAGCTCACACCTGTTTTATTCTTGATTCGTTTTGTTTGTCTGATAGGTCTTTAATAAGGCCTTCTACTTCTCCCGAGATGTTTCATCATATCTCTTTCTTCAGTCTTCCGTTCCTAGAGCTTCTTTAGCCGCTTGGAAATTGCATTGTTTCAAGTGCTCATACATTTCAGTGGGATTGTTATCTTTTTCTAAGCTGAGTTTATTCTACAGTTTATTTTGGTATAACCCTCATGGTTACTTGCACATTCTGGTTGTCTATATACTCTGACATCTTTCTATACATTTTCCGATGTTTTCTTATTATCAGTAGATCTATAATGGATTTAATATTTCTAGTTGTATCTTCCCATGTATACTTGTGAATATTTTTATGTTGAAATAACGTGTTACCAACTACAGATTCGTATTCATTGCATATGTTCATGAGTTTTTTCCATTATCATTAACTACATGTTCTCCAAATCTACCAACTTCCTCCTTATCTGTATTTCCAACCTGTTTAGATCCCCGAAGTTCTGAATGGCCGTCTACACTTTCTATAGCGTCATTTAATTCATAGAGGCATTATCGTTTATTTCATATACGCCTATTATAACCGTTTTTTTGTTATACATTTTTATTTCTAGCTTTATAATTATAATATGTGTTGGTAGGTACCTAAACGTTCTTCTCCGTATTCTTTCTTTTTGGTTTCAGCCACAATCATAATATCTACGTTTATTATCTCAATTTCTTCAATGATTTCTACTTGCTTAGTTCTAAGTCGTTCTATATTCCATGTTCCAATAGAGAAAGTCCTAGTTCTTTTCCAGAGTCTTTTCCTTTTTCATCCGTCCTGTTTCCGAGGCTTTTTGGAAGTGTTAAATGCTGTTTTTCCGGAAGATAGGCTGCAAACCTATTATTCCAACCCCCTACCTGGTAGATCGTGTATCTGGATTTTTTTGCCTTTGTTGGCTTGCGAGACAAGTCTTCCCTTTTTTTACCTCTTTCGCCTTTAGGACCAGTGGATATTAATATCTCATCAGCTCCGTCCGTCTGTTGACGTCTCTTGCTTTTCTACTATACCTAAAAGCTTGGATACCACTTCCACCATTGAGACCGAGTCAAAAATCTCCTTTACGCCGCCGTATCCCTGGGCAGGGGTTCACGTTATACCCTACAGAAACTGGGTTCCAATCTAAACTTAGCCACCTATTGACTCTGGCCTACTAAAGTGATAGATGGCACCCCGCGACATGGACGCGTTAGATTAGAATTACCCATGTGGGCGATAGAGAAGGTGGCGCTGCACCCCCGTGAGCCGGGTTAATGTGCATGTATGATTCCATGCTCAAGGGCACAGTGTTAACTTTCTGATTTAATATACAGAAGTCTTCCTACTTGCATGACAGTAATTATGGAAGTTTACAGTATACCAGAGTCACATAGATACAAATTAGAATCTAAACGAACTTTATTATATAAGAAATTTAATGCTCAATAACTTTAGTTCTACATATAAATTGTATCTAAGGCAGAAGGAATTAAAGTCATAAATTTGATAAAAACGTGAAAAAAACCATTTTTGTAGGAAACTTAATTATCTTTATTTTTTGACAAGAATCGTTTTTTCCATACGATATACGGTATTAGGATTAGATGTGAAACATAAAAAAGGGTACAGTTTCCCCCTCCCTCTTCTGAAGCAGCAGGGCTATGGACGGGGAATTTTAATATTTTTATATTCTAATTATCCCTAAAGCGCGATTTACATGAGCAACTAAAACTATAACATGTTTATGACTGAGGGTATTACTATTTGGGCAATGTGAACGGTATGCGAGAGTTCTCTACCAGCAAGTAGCAAAATTACCAGCAAGTGGGTGTGGCGCGAATCGCTTTCAGGTTGGCAGTGCGCTTTAGGAAACTAAAACCTATTTCGATATCGTTAACAGTAGAAGTTAAAATGAATAGTGCAAGTAGTGATAAAACATGTAGGGAAAACTTTAATAAATATTTTCGAAGGATTTCCTGAGTTGCGGTAAATCAAATCAAAAATTTGCAGAGAATAACTTAAAAAACAAAAAGTAGTATAATTTATAGCCGAAAAATTTGATACAACAGAGGCTAAAATTCTGCGAAAATTGCTTAATCTTCGTACGCAAGCAAATAAGGAGTGGAACAGAATTAGAAAGAAAAAGAGTGGTCTATAAGTCTATAAGTTCCTAGGAATATTGGGGATGTTACCATTGTCATCATTCTCAGTATCAAAAGTCCCGTCGACGCATATATATATATATATATATATATATATATATATATATTCTGTCTTATAATTGTTTAGTAACTGTGGTTTCATATTAGTTGAGTTGATCGGCCTATTTCTACAGTTTTTGCTTTTTAGCGCGACGTTTCGGAAGCGGACTCTGCTTCCGTCAACAGGATTAGTCCTGAAAAGGACTGTTTTCGCACTTGAGTCGAATTCATATGTTATATATAATTTTTCACCAAGCACTTGACTTGGTACAGATTCGAACTTGGTACCTTTCACTTACTAGTCTGACACCTTTACTGCTGACCCACTTAGTAATCCAATATATATTTTGTAGAACTTATGCATTGGATATATATATATATATATATATATATATATATAAAGTACTCGGTTTTTCCCGATAAGGGTGAGACGGTACATATCGGGAAAAACCGAGTCTATGGTAAGAATACGCAGCATTGAATGGGAACGGTTTCATTAAATACGGACGATTTAAGCGCAAAAGCACCATTGGCAACAACTACATAGTGTATTTCCTTAGTACAGCGTGGTAATGGTTCTGTAGGAGACAAACTTAGTGTTTCTTAACAAGGCTGTTGACAAGCCAAAATCATTGTAAACTCCTCCATCCGATACTATTCCATTAGTACCAACATTACCATATGTAATTTTATAATATGTGATGCTTTGTAATTATAGTAATAACTTCCATTGCCAGGTGGTACTTGTATAACAATGTCTCCTGTATAATACTCCCACACAATGAGGGAAGTTCAATTTTTCTTTAAATTGTTCTTCATACGCCTTCCATTTTTCTTCTGTTGTGGACACCTAAAAGTAAAAAGCGCCTACTTTGTTGAATTTCTAGAATGTGACAGACAACGTTGGAATCACGTATTTATAAGAGCCAACTGATACAACACCCAGCACTGCCGATATATGTAGAAAAAACGTACTTGGAGTGACAAAAATACTATGGGAAAAGCACCCGCTGAATTAAACAAGAAGTCAGATGAACACATTTGGAGAATATGTTGCATTCTAACCACTATAGAAGAAGATTGAAACTCATAATGCAAAAAGCGATATTAGGCATTTCGGAAATCGACCACAATGAAACAAGTTCATTATATTCGCAAACATCAATATAACGTATGGGGCAAAAGTTTTGAGAAAAAGTTTGCTTTGAAATTTCTACTCGATTTGGATGTCTGATCTAGTTACCATGCGATCGGTAAACAAATCATGTTTTCTTGCTTTTGACAACGTCAAGTTTATTAAATTAAATAAGAAAAATAATTCTCACGATTCGTTCTCAAACTTGTTGTCATTTGGTAATAACCACTCCAGATTTATGGTTTACCTTGTCTATTGTCTGGCAACAAGAATCTGTAATTATTTTTAATATTTTCGTTTCCTTGCTGTATTACTACTATAATTTATTATATATTTATAAATGCTAATTGTATAATTACTATTTAGCATGATAAGTGTACCAGCAAGGTACATTTTATAAAGTAGTGTCGTTCCATACATAGGTATTGTAAGTATGTTAAAGATGGGTTACTTCTGTACCACGGCGTACAGATGGTGTGCACACTCGAAGTTAATAGGCAAACATCTAAACGCTTGTCTGCTTTACCATGTAAAACATATTGTAGTTAAGGTACATACCTGTGTACCTTTGCCTTACAATTATTTACTTCATAAAATGTCTTATTTCATAAAAGGACTCAAATATCCTCGCCCTCTTTGTGTCCTGGTGATCAAGAAGTAAACTACGCTACTTCTAATATGTACACAATAATACTGGGTTACCCATAATAGGCTACCAATTTTAGTAGTAATTGTTAAAACTTAATAAACAATCATTTTATTAGGTACACTGAATTACAATCTACTTTTGGGATTTAATGTAATATGCGACTTATTCTAACTTTGAAAAAGTATGTCTTTTAAGTGACCGCCATCAACTTCAATGCACTTTTCAAGATTAGACAAGAAATTGTTCATGACACGATGAAGCAAAACCTGATCTAATCGCCGGACTTCTTCAGCAATTCGGACTTTGGTTTTCTGGACGAGTTACAAAAACCTTCTCCTTTAAATAGCCTCACAAAAAAAAGTCTGGTGGACCTCGAAGGCCAATTTAAATCCCCAAATCGTGAAATGAGTCGCCCATTAAACACTTCTCGCAGTACTTTCATAGAGTTTCTTGCGGTATGTGCTGTTGCTCCATCTTGCTGGAATAAATGCATTATTTAGTAATCTCATTCTTTCTAAATCAGGAATAAAAAACGTCTCTAGCATATATACTTAACGCTCAGACCCCACTGTTTATGACGGTTATTTCCATCTTCAAGAAAAAAAAATGGACCAATAATGCCAAATGATCCTACTGCACACCAAACAATAACTTTTGAATTATGAAGATTGTTTGTAATGATTTCTTGAGGATTTTCGTTTGACGAATACCTAACATTCTGTTTATTAACCATCCCGTTCAAATAAGGATTGAACTCGTCAGTCATTAAAAGATTGTGGATGTCTCCTCATTGTGTTAACTTGATAACTAAGATGTTGCGCCATTTGGTATTTGTACGGATGAAATTTTAAGTCCTTGTGAAGAATTCGGTGTAGGGTCCTGTTTGATATTCCCAAAATAAGGGTTCCATATTAACAGACCTTGTGCGACTTCTCGTGAACGCAGTTCTGATTCGTTCAATAGTTTCAGGAGTACGAATTGGTCTTCGATGTCCAGGTCTCTTCAAATTTTGCACAGAACCACTTTCACACCAATGGTGAAACCATGACATCACAGTGTTACGGTTTGGAGCATGACCCCTATTCTTGTTGTTAAATTGATGACGGAATGCACGCCTTACTTCTTCTATTAAGTTACTTCTTATGTAAGTTTCTAGGCAAAAAACTCGTTGTTGAACTGAATAATCCATGAAGATTAAAACTAAACGTTAAATGTGGGTAAAAAAACTTAATGGCAGTTCACTGATTTATTAGAAAAATGACGTTTTACGAAAATCAATTTTATCCTAGTTTTCTGACAAGGGTCTACTCACTTAATGACATGATAATTAAAATCCCAAAGGTCACAGAAGATAATGATATAAAAAAACACGTACTGATTTATTTCATATAGAATTTATTTCAATACGAAAAATAGGTAGTTTATTATGAGGAACCCATATTTTTCTATTTAAATGTTTTGTACCACCGCTATTTTGATATATCCCACTTTTGCAGTACTTGCGTAAAATAAAAATTTGATTTATTCATATGAAAACCAACTCCGCCGTAGCCGATTCCAAACCCGGTTGAGAAAGAAGGAGGGCACACCCCCAGATCAGGCTAGGTCTCTATTTGGAGATGTTATCGTAAACAGAGCTCCAAGAATCAGAGATAATCCTCGGAATAGGATGGACGACAACGGCGAGAATAAGGAAAAAACGACAATGGAGAAAACAGTGTATAAGAGTAAGAATATCAAGTCATGGAATAGGAAAGATGAAGAAATTATTATAGAAATGGGAGACAGGAAAATAGACATCTGTGCTCTAAGTGAAACTAAAAAGAAAGGAAGGGTACATTACAATATGACCAATACATCTTTATTCACAGTGGCGTCAAAATAGACGAGCGAGCAAAGAAGGAGTAGCTTTACTTACCATCAAAAGCTTAAAGACTCGATAAAGAAAATACACTATGTCTTATCAAGAATTGTATGTTGCCATAACTACAAATAACCGAAACATGCATGTATTTTCCGTATAATCTCCTGAAGAAGGTAATTCTTAGGCAGACGAGAATTATTCTGTGAAGATCTTGATAACGAACTGAAACAAATACCAGACGACGATATGGTGATAGTAATGGGGGACCGCAACGCCACAATAGTAAACACCCCAATCCACGGAATTAAACAAGGATTCAATGAAGATGGAGTAGGAACCAAAATGGCTAGCTTTTAATACAATTGTGTGCAAAAAAGGACCTAAAGATATGTAACACATTCTTTGACATGAAGGACCAATACAAATATACCTAGCATGGTACAAGAAATCAAAAGTCAACCATAGACTATATAATAAGTAATTACAACATATTACCATCTCAAGTACATACTTTCAGAACGTTCAATTCCGTCGATATTGTGGGGGACCATTCGTTATTACTTCGAAAACTACGATTAACAGCAGTCAAAAACAGAAAAAAAGTACATACACCAGAAGAAAAGCTAAAAATAGAGTTGCTGGAAAACGAAAGGATTAGAAATTTATATGCTGCTAGATTGAAAGAAAAATTAAAAGAAAACCCAATTGAAATAAACGACACGATAAATGAAGCGTGGAAAAAAATAGAAAACAACATCCTGACGAGTGCGAATGAAGCATTATGCACTATAACTATCAATAACGTTAAAACAAATAAAAGAAAGCCATGGTTTACACCAGAAATGTAACAACTAGCCAAGAACAATAAACAAGTATTCTCAAAACACAAAATCAAGAAAACTGAAGAAGCTTACGAGGAATACAAAATTGTAAGAAATGAAATAAATGGAAAAATTAGAACTATTAAGGAAGAGTATTGGAAGAGATTTTCCTTAGCCTTTAAGCGACTTCTGCACCTCACGAAAGCAAATATGGAGAGTAATACGAAATAGAGACTGAGCTACGGGAATATATACAAACTGACTAAATTAAAGCGGAAGAATGGACCACCTACTTTCAAAACTTGTGTATTGCAAATAGAAACAATAGGCTGCAACACCTTGAAGTCCCACAAACGCACATTGCTGACCATACTGAAATTAACATAAGCGAAGTATGAAGTGCTGTAACAAAAAAAAAGGAAATCCCCAGGAAAAAATCAGATATATAATGCTAAATAAATCAAATGCAAAAATACGGTGGAAAGAGTCTAATCGAACAATTGAGTAGACTGTGACAAAAATTTTTACAACAAAAGACGATCCCTGATGACTGGAGAATCGATATAATAATACTTATATTCAAAAACGGGGATAAAGCATACTCATGTAACCGCAACTCTCAAGCTAACAACAAAAATCATAACTGATGAACTAAATAAGATTATAATTCTACAAGATGAGCAGCAAGGATTTAGAAGAGGAAGGTCGTGTATTACGCTATTTTCGTAATACGACAAATTGCAGAGAAGGTAATAGAATTTAACAGAACAGCATTTATGTATTTTATCGACCTGGAAAATAAGCGCCTTATTTTTTTAGCCACACTGTGGATACTACTTTCAAAATATTTTGCAGTAATATGTTTCAGGACATTCTCTACACGATGGTAATATCAGATTTTCAATTAGACGAATTATTTCAAAATGGTGACTTTCAATTTTTTTTAAATGGAATGCAATAATTTTTTTTATTATTGAGATCCTAAAAACATTCTTTTTACGATAGTATTTCGTTTTTCTTAAAAATTCATTTCTTTCCATATCAAAAAGCAAATCAACATTTTAATCTAGTAGCGCATGAATGTTTTACACTCGATGTCATTTTTGTCCAAATATCAAGTAGCGGTAGACACAAAAGAAACAATTAATTTTTAATCTAATAGTCAAACGTCAATCAATGCAATTTAGTTGTCAGTGCTTGTTAATATAACAATTGTATTATTTTAAGATTATAATTGTTAATTTAAACTTAATTGATACGTTTTTAAAATGCCGTTAAGTTATACGAGAGACGAGTTAATTGATATGCTTCTAATATTTGGAAAAGCAGACGAAGATCCTTATGAAGCAGCCAGGTTGTACAGAAATAAATATCCAAACAGAAGGCACCCTGAACATCGAACATTTTCTAAATTATCGGAGAGAATGCGTGAAACCGGAACTGTAGATTGTAAGAAACCGGTACATGAAAACCCACCTGCTTGCAATGACGACAACGAAAACCAGGCAATGCTACACATTATTGAGAATCCCCATGTCAGTACTAGAGAGACTGCAAATTTGGTTGGAATAACGCATAGTTCGGTGTGGCAGATAATAAAAAAAATAAATTTCACCCATTCAAAATGATTCTTCACCAAGAATTAACCGAAAATGGTTTTCTGTTAAGAATTAATTTTGCACAATGGGGTTTGCAACAGATAGGACAAAATAGAAACTTTTTTAACGTTTTATTTTCGAACGAAGTAAGTTTTCGAAATAATGCTTGTTATTGTAAGACATAACATGCATTATTACGATAATGTAAATCCACACTGGACCCGTGACCGACGTTTTCAACATCGATGGAGTTTAAACGTGTGGTGTGGAATTATAGGACAGCACATTGTTGGGCCAATATTTATTAATAGACTAACTGGAGAGAATTACCTCAATTTATTAGAAAATGAAATTCAAAATCATCTAAATGAACTAATATCAGAAATAATTTGTGGTGACAAGATGGCGCTCCAGCACATTATGCCCTTCCAGTTAGGGAGTTTTTAAATAATCGATACGAGAACCGTTGGATTGGTCGTGGAGGACCAGTTGGTTGGTCACTTAGGTCACCTGATATGTCACAACTGGACTTTTTTCTCTGGGGGTATGTAAAATCCCAGGTGTACATCGGTGAACCAACAACTATTGAAAATATGCAAGTGAGAATTCGTACTTGCATAAACAAAATTTCTCCGGAAATTATCTTTCGATCTATTGGCTCCATTGGACGACGTTTCAATTTATGCATTGAAAAAGAAGGAAAACAATTAGAGCTATTTTTGTAAATACCTAATTTTTATTTGATGTAAATTTTTAATTTTGAGTTTCAAAAAGTAGATGTTTATTGCAAAATAAAATTTAATTGTTTCTTTTGTGTCTACCGCTACTTGATATTTAGACAAAAATACATTGAGTGTAAAACATTCAAGCGCTACTAGATTAAAATGTTAGTTTGCTTTTTGATAGGGAAAGAAATGAATCTTTAAGAAAAACGAAATACTATCGTAAAAAGAATGTTTTTAGGATCTCAATAATAAAAAAGATTGCATTCCATTAAAAAAAAAGAAGTTGAAAGTCGCCATTTTGAAATAATTCGTCAAATTGAAAATCTGATAGCACCATCGTGTAGAGAATGTCCTGAAACACATTACTGCCAAATATTTTGAAGGTAGTACCCATAGTGGGGCTTAGAAAAAATAAGGCGCTTACTCTGAAACAGGCTGTATATATATATATATATATATATATATATATATATATATATACATATATATATATATATATATATATATATATATATATATATACCGAAAATAATGTACAAATTAAAACTAATGAATTACTTCCCTAAACCTTTTGATGTTCAATCTAATCATGAATGAGATTATTACAGCAACACAAAGCTTTAAGAGATGTAATATGTAACAAGGAGAAATAAAAATTGTTTGTTATGCAGATGGCGCGGTTCCTATAGCAGAAACTGAAGATGATATACAAAGACTGGTACAAAGAACTAATGAAGCTTGTAAAACTTATAATATGTAAATATCCACCCAAAAAATAAAATGTATGACTATAAGCAAATCGCTAATAAGGTGCAAACTGAATAAGTGAAAGAAATATCATAGAACAAGTCTCACAATTTAATTATTTTGGCTCAATATAACAAGCTATGGTATGACAAATCAGCAACCACTATCGCAAGGCAGCAATACGAGCATTAAATGAGATAGTGTGGAAGAGTAAATATTTAAATATAGAAGTGAAAACAAGAATATACAAAACTACAATTAGACCTATCCTCACACACCCAGCCGAAACACTATCTGACAAAACAAGAACTAAACAAACGCTAGAGACCGCCGGATCAAAACTATTAGGAAACTTGTAAATAAAACGAGGATGGAGTATCGAAACCATACGACAACAATGTGAAATTCATCCTATTAATGAGTGGACACAATACAGAAGAGAATGTGACCAACGTGTATCCAGGATGCCAGAAGACCGACTAGTTAAAATGGCAAGAGATAGGTCTCCTCGAGGTAAGAGAAGAGTGGGAAGAATACAGAAGAGGTGGAAAGACAGCTTTTAAAAACTGGAAATAAACAGGTTACAGCCTATTAAGAAGTAAAAAGAAGAAGAAGCTATGGAAACTAAAATATCATTCATAATTTATTAATTTCTTTAAGTGGAATTAATTAGAAGCATTGTATTCCACGCGTTCAATAATGGTATATTACATATCGAGACGGGATTCTTTTTATGAGATTTATTCAAACTGTATGATACAGTTTCAGTATTGTAACTGTAAGTTACCTATGAAGTAAAACATGTTGATTAGTTCTACTCGAAAATTGAAAAGGGTCTCCACCAGAGCGTAAAAAGTAACTTAAGTAACCTAGTATCTGCAATCGCAGAGTTACGTAATCAAATACAAGCAATAATAACTAAAGTGTCTAAACCTTACCAGTAGAACGGAGACACCTCAACTTTCACTTTTTGACCTTGGGAATTTCCCACGGCCGGCCACGTGGAAGACCGTATTATTCACCCTTATTTTTATGGTTTCTTTTCGGAGGCCTTTTTCAACTCCTTGATGGAATTTTCAACCCTTTTTGTTGTACTAAGAGCCTTTTTGACAGCCATGCCTTTTTATACTTGCTCACGTGAGGGGTGTATTTAGGGTTTGGTCTTGGGGTTGGTCTTGGGCTTGAGGTTGGTCTTGGACTTGGACTTGGGGTTGGTGCAGGCGTTGGTTTTGTACTTGGGGGCTGAGACTGGGTGACGGCTTCTTTTCGGTGGGCCTTTTTCAACCCTAATTAAGATCCTTTTGGTAATATTAAGAGCAGTACAACCCCTGGAGGTTAGGCAATTTCACGTGTTCTGATTGAAAAAGATTTGTATTTAAGCTGTGTTTATTAATATGTATTAGGGCCCATTTTTATTTTATCAAATGAGATTGCATAATTATATTTCTTTTAATTCCTATCTACAGATTGTGATCTTTTACCTATACGAAAATTTATTTATACATTGGGGTTGTATTATAATAATTAAATTTCACTGTCATTTTAAATTAATCTCAACACGCAATGCAAAAAATTATTTAAAAGTTAATTATACGACACAGTAATCAGAATATCTTTAATCACCATCCTCTCGTTCAAATTGTTGTATATACACAGGTCCTCGGTATCGAAATACTTAATATTTTTAAAAAAGATATGTTGTTTGCACTAGATGTAATTAAATCTATGCAACTAAATAAATAAATTAAGGTTATAACTACCGTTTTCTGCTGCACGTATAGGCACACTAATACCACTTTATATGTTTTGACTTATACTTAATTGATATAAAACTGGTTATCGAGTAAAAGTAATTTTTGGAATGTAAATAAAATATTATATGCTGTACATACACACAAAATTGTTTTTTAGAAAACTAATTCATTATAAAATCCTCATTAAAATATAACATAGAGTTAATTACAGTTGGTGTAATTATATAATACCAATATTGAGTAGCATACTTTGTGTAATAATAAATGCTAAACATCATACATTTTTTTAAAACGATTAAAAGAAAGAAAAAAACAGTAGGTATTACGTAACGCTTAATTAAAAAGTAAAATATAACGGTGTCGCAGATCACTTGGTATTTAAACGAAGATGATGACAGAGACGCTTCAGTATCGTTTAGCGATCCAAGATGGAGGGTCAGTTTAAGCACCCCTTTTCGGCAATAGTAGCAGGGCCATCTGGCTGTGGGAAATCGTATTTCATTGTAGATTTTCTAAAAAATATCGAAACTGCCTGCGATACAGATTTTGATAAAATTATCTGGTTTTACAGCGAGTGGCAGCCATTGTTCAAAGATCTTTGTGTGGAATTTCAAAAGGGTTTACGTGATATGGAGCCGTTTGACGGCGAAAAACCGGTCTTAATAATAGTTGATGATCTAATGCGCGAAACTAACGGTTCAGTGGTTGATATTTTTACAAAGGGCTGCCATCATAGAAACCTAAATGTGTTTTTCTTAACTCAAAACATGTTTCATCAAGGACACGGACAGTGGGATATTTCTCTCAATGCACACTACATAATTTTATTTAAAAATCACGTGACAGAGCTCAGATACAGCATTTAGTAAGACAGATTTCACCGGACAACCCGAAATTTTTAGACGCAGCGTTCCAAAATGCCACTTCAAACCCACACGGATATTTATTATTCGATTTAAAACAGAATATACCGGATGTGATGCGATAGAGAACAAACATATTCGGGCCTCAAGGTATTTTCCAGGTGTATATAGCGAAAAAAGGGTTTAAGCCTCACAGTCATAAAGATTACATCATATATGATGGTTGACGTTTTAAGCGAAAACACCGATATCCTGCGTGCATTAGCCAGATTAATTAAAAGTCAACGTGACGCTTTATTGAAATGTCTGGATAGTAGGCAGGTGGAATGTATTTGCGAGTGTGCACATAACATTTTAGAAGGTACCTCTGTCTGCTGATCAGAAGCTGCGACTCTCTCAGCATAAGCAGACTTTAAGACGCTTGGCACGGAGAGGTGAATCTATAAAAAAGAAGTTTCTTGTACAGAAAGGCGGTGCATTTCTACCACTCTTGTTAGGACCATTACTTGGGCTCGGTGAAATTCTGGGTAATCTGTTTCAATAACCATGGACAACAACATGAAGAGGATGATTATTCTACCGCTGGACTTTATGCAGCGATTACAGGCACCAGATGTCACATAAATCAACATTTTAACGCAGCTAAGTAACGATATGGATAAAGTTTACTGATCATGACAAATGGCAGCAATACAGTCAAGTTCTTCAAAGATAATCTGCACTTTTCCAATTAGTAACCGCTAGTATAACAATCAGGGGTGATGCTGATGATGATAGTAGAGAATCTCCGGAACGCCAAGGTTTGGCGGACGACGAAATAGTATCAGCACTTCCACCTTCATATAAGAGAAATGGCGAGGCTTTCCTGCGTATACTGAATACGAGCAGTGATGTATTTTGGGATGAAAGGGGTACTGTCACAATAAAAGGAGAGATCATACCACATTCCAACATTATCGATCTGGTTCACGAGACGTTAAGAAAGCGAAAAACTACAAACTCACACGGTTGGCGCCAGTTTGCGACGTACATTAAAGAAATAAATATACCACGAGAGTTTATCGGAAATGCGCAAAGACGTTATGTTACTGTATCACCCTACGTTCAACAGACCCTCATAGGTGAGAATTACGATGCTGATGGTGAATCGCGGAGAACGCCGAGAAGAACCTTTCAAAGAAGAGGAATTTCACTAGATTGGGATTCGTGGCGAAAATAATATGGGTGCTGTATACTATGACCCCTCTCATCCGGCGGGTTTGCGGGTATAACACCTTTAGCTAATGTTGTAAAAGATAAAAAATATGGTGAAGTGAAAAATTAGCTGCAGGCTCAGGAGGCTTATACGATGCATAAACCTATCAGAAAAAGTTTCCACGAAATAAATATATTGTGAGTAACCTTTACGAATTGTGGCAAGCGGATCATTGTGATATGCGAAATTTAAGTAAACGCAATAGTGGCTACAACCACATACTAGCAGTTATTGATGTGTTTAGGAAGAGGGATTGGGCGCGACGACAGCCGCATCTGTAATTGAAGCATTCACCGATATTTTTAAGGAAAGTGGTAATACACCGGCAAATCTACAGACGGATCAAGGCAAGGAGTTTGTGGCGGGCAGTGTACAAAACTTTTTTAGGAAACAAAATATCAATTTCTATGTAACGAATAACCCGGATGTAAAAGCATCTGTAGTTGAAAGGTTTAATAAAACACTGAAGACAAAGATGTGGCGTTATTTCACCTACAAAATTCCTACAGGTATATCGATGTGCTCCAAAAACTTGTGACTGCTTACAACAATAGCCCTCATTCAAGTATAAAAATATCCCCTGCGGCTGTAAACGATGAAAACATTTTGGAAGGGTACCTGTATCTGTACACGAAAGGTTTAGGCACTGCACGTCATCCTAAATATAAAGTCGGTGAACATGTTAGAATCGCCAGAACTAAGTACAGCTTTGAGAAGGGATATGAAACGAATTGGAGCGAGGAAGTTTTTACAATTAGTACAGTGATAAAAAGAAGACCTCCAGTTTATCGCATAAGCGATCTTAGTAACGATCCTGTTGAAGGTACCTTTTACGAGGAGGAGTTGCAAGTTGTTACGGTTGATAAAGACGCTCTATTCAAAGTCGATAAGATTTTAGCTGAGAAGGGCCGCGTGCGATATAAACATACCTGGTCAAGTGGCGTGGATATAGTGACAAATTTAATAGCTGGGTATTAGCTTCGCAGCTGAGAGATATATAAAATGGAGTTACCATATTGAGTAATAGTTTCATGACGTATTTTCCTGAAAATATGACGTCAAGTTTTATTACACAGCTGCCAAAGCGAATAAGATTAACAGGTTCATGGGTTGTAGGCATATCGGAAATTCAGTACCCTTGTTCTTTTGCCGCTGTAAGTGCGACAGACAATTTCATTTATTATAGAACTGACCCACCCCCAGGAGAAGAGGGTGTGTTGGAAACGATATTAAAAAAGGCTGCATCACATTTCCAACACGACAACGAGAAAGCCATTTATACCGAAGATGGCTGGTATGTGTTACGTTTTGCCTCGGAGAATTATGCCAACATAGACAAAATTACCAGCAAACTAAATAACCATGTGATAATAAGTAAATTGTTGACAATCGAATACCATAATCTAACTAAGCGCGTCACTACGAAATTAAAAAAATTGCTCTCAGTATTCGGGTTCTCACAGCGTCTAGCCTTACAATTGGGTTATCGGCCCTATCAGAACATAACTATGGAGCCAATACCTCCGCACCCCGCTAGTCTATGGATAGGTTTACCGACTAAGATGTTTGTTTATTGCGACATCGTTGAACCGCAAATTGTGGGTGATGTTTTATTTCCACTTATGCGTATAATAAATATTACTTCAGAAAACTATGCTTACGGAAGCCATAAAGATGTAGTTTTTTCGCCTGCACACTACATACCGGTGATGACACGGGAATTTGAAAACATCGAGATTAATATAAAAACAGATACGAGTGCCATTCGAGTTTGGGACGTCGTGCCTGAAGCTACACTTTAAGAAAGTACAATAATGGTTTGTCCTTATCAGCAATATTCATGAATCAGGCCGGTAACGGCATTGGATCAATCTACAGAGGTGCGCCGTATCAACGTGGTCACGGAATAGGAAGTTGGTTAGGTGGTATATTTAGAAGTATAATACCGTTATTTAAGTCTGGTGCAAAGGCCTTTGGAAAAGAAGCTCTCAGAACGGGTGCCAATATTCTTAGTGACGTCATAGAGGATCGACCTATTAAGGATTCGTTTAAAGAAACATTCCACAAGGTAGGTGGAAATCTTAGCGTAAAGCCGACGAGAAAATCGATAAAATGATGGAGGATTCGGGGTATAAAAGAGTAGGCCTGTCCGATAATAACCAGTCTCTACCGAAAGCTGTTGCCGTTAAGAAGAAGAAACCTACTTACGACGATATATTTTCAAGATAATCGCTTTTCTACATGCTCAATCATGTGAATGCGTCAAGTCCAAATTGGATCTGTTCGCTTTACCGTCGACGCAGGCAAGTATCGAGGGTGGTGAATGGATATTTTACAAACCCTTATCAGCTCTTAGTGATGACGCTCCAATAGAATTTCTAGTGCCCGGAAATAGAAACGGTTACATAGATTTAAGTCAGACTATGTTGTACATCACAGCTAAAGTTCTGAAGCAAGATGATGCAGCATTTACTGATGCGGATGTTGTAGCACCAGTAAACAATTGGATGCATTCGCTTTTCTCACAGGTGGAGGTTTACTTAAATCAGAAGGTGACGTCACAACCAAATAACACATACGCCTACCGCTCATATATCGAAATGTTGCTAAATTATGGAAAGGAGGCCAAGAGTTCACATCTAGGTTGTATCTGATGGCCCAATGATACAGCTGGGCAGATGAATATACTGGGAAACGCAAATAACGGTTTATCGAAACGTCAAGTACTTGCAGCGACCAGCAAACAAATCGAGATGATTGGTCACGTGCACTCGGATTTGTTTAATCAGGAAAAGTTTCTCATAAGCGGTGTTGAATTAAAGGTTAAATTTGTACTATCAAGAGATACTTTTAGCCTAATTGCAGGATGCGAATTATGAACGCTAGTTTACTGGTATGCGAATCAACCCCACCATTCTAATTGCACACGCTAAAGCTTTAGAAACAGCTGCAGCAAAATATCCTGTTACAAGGACCGACATAAAAGTGTTAACTATACCAGCGGGAATACTGCGAAGATCACTGGATAGTATCTTCCTTGGTCAGTTACCTAAACGATGTATCGTAGGTTTTGTCGCAAATAAAGCCTTTAACGGTGATTACCCCTCAAATCCATTCAATTTTCATCACAGCAATATTAATTACATGTCGTTATATATTGACGGCCAACAAACTCCTTCCAAGGTCTTACAACCAGACTTTACAGCTAATGGGTTATGTCACACCTTATTCTCCCGTACGGGTATTCATTTTTTGAATGAGGGCAACGATATATCGAGAAGCGATTACCTTAACAGATACTGTTTAATGGCCTTCGACCTAACCCCTGACTTGTCTGCAAACGCTAGCACACACTGGAATTTAGTTAGAAACGGTTCCCTTCACCTAGAAGTCGGATTTGAAGAAGCTCTCGTCGAAACTGTTAACTGATTTGGCGTACGCCGAATTCGATAACGTGATTGAGATAGATAAACATCGGAATGTGGTCGTGGATTTCGCCTGTTAAAAGGGACAACTTTAGATTACAAACTTCAGTATCCAGAAGCAAGTAAAAGAAGATGGACGCATACTTGGACGTACAAGGGTTTAGCGGCGTTAACAACGAATTCACTCCGAAAGAAATTGCCGTGGTTACAGATCAATGTCGTTTATCGTTGATGCTGATAAAACCACCTCGAGGTTACTTTATATCAAGATCCATGTCACAACAGATAAAGTTTTTGGAGGGTAATTATCACGGACTAAAATGGTGGTCAGGTCATGTACACTACAACAATCTCCGTGAGGAGTTGATGAAAGTGTTGCGCCCGTTTAACAAAATTCACGTTAAGGGCAGTGAAAAACAACAGTTTTAAGGCTTAAGTGTTGAGATGCTTGAAATCGATCCCCAACCACAAGAATGTGTTTTGACTTGTATGTGCTTCTAATCAGCTGCCACGACACGCACCTAGACCGTGTGCAATTATCGTAAACACGGATGCTGCAAACAAACCAGGTCAGCATTGCACCGCTATCTGCATTGACGATAATGGTAATGGGGAATATTTTCATTCCTTTGGACGAGCACCGCAAGGATATTATTTACGTTTCCTAGAGAAAAATTCCAGATGCTTCCTATACAATAAAACAATACTAAAAGATTACCATTCGAATGTGTGTGGACTTTATACATTAATGTTTCTATATTTTAGATTACATAATTTACATATGTTTGATTTTGTAAATAAGTTTTTCACTGTATCATTAATCTTAAATGACGAGATAATCAAATTATTGTACAATATTTGTTTTCCTACTATTCTAGTCTGATAAATAAAAAAAAGATTTTATTACTTTGTTTTTTTATTAAGCGTTACGTAATACCTACTGCCATTTCTTTCTTTTAACCGTTTTATAAAAATTTATAATTTTTAGCATTTATTATTAAACAAAGTATGCTACTCAATATTGGTATTATATAATTACACCAACTGTAATTAACTCTATGTTATATTTTAATGAGGATTTTATAATGAATTCGTTTTCTATAAAACAATTTTGTGTGTATGTACAGCACATAATATTTTATTTACATTCTAAAAATTACTTTTACTCGATAACCAGTTTTATATCAATTAAGTATAAGTCAAAACATAGAAAGTGGTATTAGTGTGCCTATACGTGCAGCAGAAAACGGTAGTTATAACCTTAATTTATTTATTTAGTTGCACAGATTTAATTACACCTAGTGCAAACAACATATCTTTTTTAAAAATATTAAGTATTTCGATACCGAGGACCTGTGTATATACAACAATTTAAACGACAGGATGGTGATTAAAGATATTTCAAAGGTAAGCAACCAGTTTTAATATTCTATAATTATCTGACTATTGTGTCGTGTAATTAACTTTTAAATAATTGTTTGCATTGCGTGTTGAGATTAATTTAAAGTGACAGTGAAATTTAATTATTAGAATACAAACCCAATGTATAAATAAATTTTCGTATAGGTAAAAATCACAATCTGTAGATAGGAATTAAAAGAAATACAATTACGCAATCTCATTTGATAAAATAAAAATGGGTCCTAATATATAGTAATAAACGCAGCTTAAATAAAAATCTTTTTCAATCAGAACACGTGCAATTGCCTAACCTCCAGGGGTTGTACTGCTCTTAATATTACCAAAAGGACCTTAATTAGGGTTGAAAAAGGCCCCCCGAAAGGAAGCCGTCACCCAGCCCCAGCCCTCAAATCCAAGACCAACGCCTGGACCAACCCCAAATCCAAGACCAACCCCAAGCCCAAGACCAACCCCAAGACCAAACCCTAAATACACCCCTCACGTGAGTAAGGACAAAAAAGGCATGGCTGTCAACAAGGCTCTTAGTACAACAAAAAGGATTGAAAATTCCAACAAGGGCTGAAAAAGACCTCCGAAAAGAAACCATAAAATAAGGCCGACAAAAAAACTGCTGTCAAAAAGACCATAATTAGGGATGAAAATTCCATCAAGCGGTTGAAAAAGGCCTTCGAAAAGAAACCATAAAAATAAGGGTGAAAAATACGGCCGTGGGAAATCCCCAAGGTTAAATGACGTCAAAAAAGCGAAAGTGGTGCCCCTTGTACTACTCTTACCACTCGACAAAAAAGATACTTATTCTCAATAGATATTGTGTAGAATGGGTGAAATATTTGAATGATTGCAACAGACATTTGTGCGTGTATGTATGTTTGTATCACGATAAGTTAGAGCTGATTAGATTTTGGGAGAAATCCAGTGGCGGAGAGGGAGGTTTATTAGGGGTAGTTTTTGGTTTTTATCAAATATTTCTAAAACAGCTGCATATTTCAAACATATAAAAATATCTAGATATAGACCTTAAACATATGGATTAATTATGTTTTTATATGACGCGTAATTTAGCAGCAAAAAATTCCTAAGGTAGAATTTAAATGTTCAAATTTTTTCATTATCTGAATAACGATTAATTTTATACGAAAAAATGAAAACGTATTTTTTAAAGAAAATTTAATTTTACATAAATTTTCTTTATAAAGTTTTTTCATGTAAAGCGAAGTAAATGTAAAAATTAAATAAATATGTCGTTGGAAAATATCTATTGGCTTATTTTCCAGTTGCGGATGTTTACATCTTAAATACCGAATTAGTATTGCTGGTTTTAAGCACTCGTTTTCCAAAACGTCTCTGCAAATAACACACTGTGGTTTTGGCAAATTTTGTTCGGATTCCGGCCAAACAATAAATCCAAATTTCAGGAAATCATCTTATATTGACGTACAGGAACAAATTTTCTTTTTGCTTGCAGGGAATCACTTTGTGGATCATTGTTATCATAATTAGTGCTTGAACCACTCAATCCTGAAATTGATTGTTGAAAAAAATCAATTATAGTTTTTGACGTTTTCTTCTTACTTATAATGAAATAAGAACTAAAAAATTAAATATATTATAAGTATTATTTTAAATAATTACCCCATTTTAATTAATACATACCTCAAAGTCAACAATTATTTATATATTTTTTTCTAATGCTACCCAAACAAGTAAACACAGTACAACACTGATGAATTTATATAACCGACTGACTGCAAAACACAACGTGCATCAACCTTAGAATATAAAATACCTTACATTCTAAGGCATTAACAATACAACGGGTAACCTTGGAATTGACAAACCTCGATCTTGTGTTAGTTGAAAACGAAAGTATTAAAAGTAGGTAATAATCAAAACCAGGTGGACGAGTTGACATTAAACGCGCCACGCCTGTTGTTCATTCTGTACAATACGGCCTTATTATATATGATTTTTATAGTTCAAAGAAATATAAATCACTAATGTCTATGTGTGCATTGCGATTTTATATATACAAATTCTAATACTATAAAAAATTAAAAATATGTAGGTACGAAACAAAATATTAAAAAATTATATTTGTAATACGCTTACGCGGACCAATTTTTTTTATCGCGGACCAATATTGATCCGCGACCAACGGTTCAGAAACGCTGGGCCGATCTAGATGTCTATTAACCTTTGCCTGTCATGAAGTTTTAAACGTCTCTTTGACATAGATGATTGTTTTTGCGTTTACAATGTTGCCTATTTTCCTTATGAACTTCTTATAAAAGATACTTATCTTTTTTGGGGTTTTTTAATGGTGTACTTTAAATTATACAATCTAAACGTTTCGATAACACTTACAGTTATCTTCGTCAGTAGTAATATTTGTTAAAAATTGTTAAAGATGTAAACAATTTTGTCAAATTTGAAAAATTAAAACATAAACATAAGACTGCTATTAATATAACAGTTTGAGAAACGTATAAAGCCAACTATAAAATTTTAGTAAAGAATAACTAGGTCATAAAAATTAAATATTGTTAAACTGCCTCAAAGATGACAAACCAGAACACTCTCTACGACGAAAGCTAACAATGAAATTTGTCAGCCAAAAAACACATTTAACAAAATTTAATCGACTTATGATGTAAGTGTAAATTTGAAAATGATAGAAGCATTCACAAATCCAAACATTACATCAAATAAAATAACCCAGTTAAATCTAACAAAGAGCTATCTTTATCAATAATTGGAAGTGTTATTAACAATGAAAAGCACAATGCAGAACGTTCTTTGTAATTTTTAATTTTCATTTAATTTAAACTACTTATGTTAAATTATAGTGCTGTGGTAATTTAACATATAATTGGTAAAGCATTTGCTTCATATTATTACTTAGCAGGTCTAGAACCCAGCTCAACACCACGTTTTTATCTTTGAGGCAGTTTAACAATATTTAATTTTTATGACCTAGTTATTCTTTACTAAAATTTTATAGTTGGCTTTATACGTTTCTCAAACTGTTATATTAATAGCAGGCTTATGTTTATGTTTTAATTTTTCAAATTTGACAAAATTGTTTACATCTTTAACAATTTTTAACAAACATTACTACTGGCGAAGATAACTGTAAGTGTTGTCGAAACGTTTAGATTGTATAATTTAAAGTACACCATTAAAAAACCCCAAAAAAGATAAGTATTTTATTATGAGTTTTAATGGTGAAAGTTTACATTTTCATATTCTTATAAAAGAGGTTGCATAATTATCCTTAAAAAATGTTATTAAAATTATTTCATTTCTTTTAATTTTCATATTGTAGTTTTCAAGGTCTTGTGGTGTTCCACGCCAGATATTTTCATTATCTGAATAACGATTAATTTTATACGAAAAAGTGTAGACGTATTTTTTTAAGGAAAATTTACATAAATATTTCTTAATGTTTTATTTTATGAGAAACTATTTGCAACGTGGTGTTGAGCTGGGTTCTAGACCTGCTAAGTAATAATAACTATCCATATTACTAGAGTACTATGTGAGATAAATCCTGTTTTCATCCAGATTTTGTGGGTAAAATGGATGAATTTTTTGGTATTGAGCAAGGTTCTACGTTCCCTATACGCAAATTTTTTTGTTTTCATTCGTTTTTGTAGGAAAAATTGGTGTTCTCGTGGTTACAATGAAACCAGGTAGTTTTGGTAACTAATAATCTTGTTCTGCTTCATGTTACTCGAATTGAACTGATGTTTGCTGTACGTTTTTTGATAATTATACTCGCTGGCTTATACTTCGTATACTTTCTTCACAAAAAAGTAAGGCAGAGAAAGTGAAAGCCAGCCAAGGTAGAATAAGATTATTAGTGACCTGAGATTCGAATGAGAGTTTACCGAAACGCCGCCGAATTAACGAAGGTTCTTACAAGAATAACACACGCGATCAGTGAATCGCAAGAAATGGAAATATATATATATATATATATATATATATATATATATATATATATATATATGAATGTTGCTATTTTTGGTGCTAATAGTCGGATCTAACAATAAGTATACTTTTTTTTTACCTCGGATGAGATTCTCTTCAGTGCTTTTTTTTTTTAAATCAGATGAAAAACAAAAACAAAATGAAGCAATTGAAACATCGAAAGAAAATGTACACGATGACGAGAATCCGAATGAAAAAAACGTAATAATATCTAGTCAGAGCCAAACCACCGAAACCACAGAGGAATATTCAAACGGAGAAAATCCAGATAAGAATTAAAAAAAAATGGGAAAAGTGAAACTATGAATTTAGAGAAGACGCCCTGAAAGAGGAAGAGTACAGATTGATATAGTACGAGAAACTACACAAACTAAGATTTGGAATGTGCAGGGTGGCTTCATGCCAGGGAGAGGATGCGTTGATAAGATGGTTGCTCTCCAACAGGTGATCGAAAGGTGTTTAAGTGTAAAAAAGAAACTGTACTGTGCGTTTGTGGATCTGGGGAAAGCAGTTTTGCATAAACATCTGAGATCTTGATCACACAAAAAAATTTCCCTCTTCAGCATCGATTCTATCCTGGTAGATCCACCATCACAAATTTGCTATGTTAGTAGAATACCGACACCTGTCGCCGTCATTTTGTTTCTGTGACGTCACGAGGCCGCCCACGTGGAGGACGTAATTTGACCTTGGGATTCCCAAGGCCGCGCGCGTGGCTGACCTCGGGTTTGACATTGAGACTGGCCTTGGGGCCTGGTATTGGAATTGGCCTTGGGCCTGGTCTTGGAGTGGGCCTTGGGTTAGCCAAGGTCAGAACCAAAAATCTGTTCAGCGAGAAACTTGAAATTTTCTAATGATAACTTGTAAGACAGCTATAAGGGTCTGCGCCCTTTTTTCTCGTGGGCTCCTTGGCTGGAAATAGTATTCTAATAAGGGGCCCTAATGCTAACTTGTAAGACAGCTATAAGAACTTGTGTTAGGGTCTGCGCCCTCTTGTCGTGGCCCCCTTGACAGGAAATAGTATTGTAATATGAGGGCACTAATGCTAATTTTTAAGATAGGTATAGGAACTTGTGTTAAGGTCTGCGCACCCTTGTTGTTGCCTCCTTAACGATAAATAGTGTTCTATAAGGGGGCACTAATGCTAACTTGTAAGACAGATATAGGAACTGGTGTTAGGGCCTGTGCGCCCTTGCCGTAGCCCCCTTAACGATAAATAGTGTTCTAATAAGGGGCCCTGATGCTAACTTGTAAGACAGGTATAGGAACTTGTGTTAGGGTCTGCGCCCTCCTGTCGTGGGCCTCTTGTTGCGAAATTTGAATTTGTATCGTCATCTAGTTGTGTATGGACTAATGAATACTTTCTGTAATAAAGGTGGCGCCGCCTAGCGGTATATTTCTAGGGCTAATTAAGGTTTGTGTATGTCGCCGTCTAGTGGGATATTTTGAAACTACCGAATGTTTTCTGTAGTAGGGGTTGATCGTGCACGTCTCTCTCTCTCTCTCTCTCTCTCTCTCTCTCTCTCCTCGTTTACTCCGTTTCTCTCTCTCGACTCTTTCTCAAACAAACAAGTCAATTAATCAAATCAAATTAATCAAAATCAATCTCAGTAAAATCAAATCATAACATACAGGTTGCGAAAACCAGCTTATAGTTCAAAAATACTGATTTGGTTTATTGCAGCTTGCTTGGTAAAAATCAGCCACAATTCAAAAATACGAAATTGATATAACGGAAATAAAAAGATAAAAGGTTTTTAATAGTTTATTATTTTACGCGAATCAATAACTACAAAGTTTAAATCCACTAATACGTATCCATATAATGTTATTAATTCATTAAAAAAAATAGCGTAACAACCATACTAAACAAATAAGCTGAGATCGAGTCTATAGAATAACGTTATTGCAGAGTTGGTTTATGACGTCATCCTATTAGAATAATAATACTTCAAAATTGTTAATAGTATTTTTATGAGCAATATCACGTAAAATATATGTATTAAAAATAATACGCATACCTTCAGATGTGTTTTCTTCCAGTTGTTCTAATAATAATAACTATGTGTTGGAGAACTGTATATTGAAATATTTTATACAGCGTATACGTATCCTCACCAAACCTGCTTTCTGTGTTTTACGTATGAATAGTTGATATAAAACTGATTATCAGTTTCCCTGCCATTAACATAGAGTAAATTTTTAGAGTGTATAACTTAAAAATATATAGCAAATTACAACTCTCACACTTACTGTAATTCTCGATTCACCTTTCCCTTTCGCAGGTTCGTTAGAGCGACCTTACATATACGAATTTATATAAAACGATGTTTATTATTTACAACATACATTTAAAATGATTTTCACCTTGAACATGTAAAGTCAGCCTTCGTAGATATGCATCAAACATTTATAACTATTATTGTTAATGCACGATTTAAAAACACGTGTTGGCTCTTAGTAAATATTTAAAAGAAAACAATAGGATTATTTTGAAAGTAAAAGATAAGCACGATTAAAAGTAGAATATACCTGTGATCGCAGATTTTTTATCTAGTATTTAAGTCGTGATGATGACGGAGTACCCTTCAGTATTGTTTAGCGTTTCGAGATGGCGGGTCAGTTTAAGCAAACCTTTTCAGCAATAGTATCCGGAACTATCGGGTTGTGGGAAATCGTATTTTATCGTTAATTTTCTAAAAAATATCGAAACTGTTTGCGATACAGCTTTTGAAAGAATTATTTGGTTCTATAGCGAATTGCAATCGTTATTCTAAGATCACTCAGTGGAATTTTAAAAGGGTTTACCTGATATGGAGCAGTTTGACGATGAAAAACCGGTCTTAACAATAATTGACGATCTAATGCGCGAAACTAATGGTACGGTGGTTGATATTTCTGCAAAGGGTTGTCATCACAGAAACCTAACTGTATTTTTCTTAACGCAAAACATATTTCATCAAGGACGTGGACAGCGAGATATCTCTCTCAACGCTTATTACATAATCTTGTTTAAAAAGCCACCTGACAATCCGAAGTTTTTAGAGGCTATGTACCGGCAAACATAAGTATAAGTAGTACACGGGCACTTGTCGTCGCGATTTTGTTTTTTGTAACAACACCTATGGGGGCATTTTAACTTTCACTTTTTATATATGCCCACGATTGTCGGCCACTTTGTAGACCATCTTGTTGATTAAGGCCTTAATGCTATCTTGTAAGGCAGGTACAGGAATTTGCCCTCGGGCTTTTGCCTTTTGTCGTGGAACCCTGATTGGAAATGGCTTGGGGGCCCTAACCTTATTAGACAAATGTGAGAACTTGCTCTTGGGACTTCGCCCCCTTGTCGCGGTCCCTTCGTGCGATGGTATACAAGCCCTAACTTTATAAGACAGGTGTATAAACTAGCTCTTAGGACTTAACCCCCTGTCGTCGCCCCCTTGACAGGAAACTGTATTCTAATAAGAGGCCCCTGTAAGACAAATGTAGGCCTTCGCCCCTTGTCGTGACCACCTAGCTGTATATTTCTAGGAATAATTATGGATTGTTTGTGGCGCGATCCAGTGTTGTGTGGACTAATGAATATTTTTTCTGTGATAAAGGTAGCGTCACCTAGCGGTATATTCCTAGGACTAATTAGGGATTATTTGTGTCATCATCTAGCGGTGTATGGATTAATTAAAATTTCCTGCAATAGAAGTTGATCATGCACGCCTTTCTTGTTTATTCGTTTCTCTCTCGGCTCTTTCTCAAACAAACAAATCAATCAATCAGATCAATCTCAATCAATGAACTAAATCAATCTCAATAAAACCAGATATACCCTACAGTTTGAGGAAACCAGCTAACAATTCAAAAATACTGATGTGGTTTAATTAATTACAGCTTGCTTGTTCAAAATCAGCCACAGTTCAAAATACCAAAATGCTATAACGGAAATAAAAGACAAAATGTTTTAACGGTTTATTATTAAATGTGAATCAATAACTAACCAATAAATACGTACCTATTATTAATTAATTAAAAAATAGCGTAACACATACCTTTATCTAATTAACTAAACAAATGAGTACAGATCGAGTAGAATAAGAGTTGATGCAGAGTTGGTTGGTTTACGACATCTTCCTCCTACAATAACACATTAAAAAATAAAAAATAATACGCATACCTTCAGATGTGTTTTTCTTTCGGCTGGTCTAATAAAAACTGTGTTGGAGAACTAAACAAAATATTGAACTATTTTATACAGTTCACTAAACCCGTTTTCTGTTTTTTACTTATGAATAGTTGGTATAAAAATGGCTATTGGTTTCTCCTATCATTCAGTGATTTGTAGAATGTAAATATACAAACCTAATTATCTCTATCACACTTACTGCAACTTGTATTTACCTTTCCCTTTTGCAGACTACTTAGAGCGACCTTATATGAATTTATATACAACGATGTTTGTTATTTACAACATACATTAAAAAAGATTTCACATATATGATAATACTATATTATTCAACGAGCGTATAATGATGGCTATTATTCACGAGGTGAAGTTTAAGGCCACAAGCCGCAGGCGAGTGGCCTAAATCACCGAGAGAATAATAGCCATTATACGCGAGTAGAATACTATACTTTATCCACGACTACTAAATATTTTTGTAGATTTTTTTTGTTGGAAAATTTTGTTACATTACATACATATTTTTAGAAACACTATTTTAATCTAACAAATATTTCATACAATTCATTATTGTTCATTTATACACAGTACATAGTTATCGAAAATTAAAATAATCGTATAATATCTCATATTAATTAACACAAAAATCTATGAATTTAGCTTAACAAATATCACGTATCTAAACTTACAAGATGATGCTATTTATTTATAGTTATTAATAATTGTAATATTTGAACAATTGGTCAAGTTAATCGCAGGGATAGAATTAACATCAAAACTAATGTTTTGGTGACTTAAACCATTTGAATTATATGTACATTGATTCGTTTGGTTTACTTTTGGTTGAATTGAAGATATTTTGTTGGCCGTATCGGTTTTATTTTTGATGGATTCGTCTATGTAGCCTTCTGCTACGGCGGTGGGCTTCCATCCACTTTGTCTTTTGAGAGCAGTAATATCCCCGCCGGCGTCAACCAGTATTGTTGCAGAAGATTTGCGGAAACTTTGACCAGAATATTGTTCTGGATTCGGTAATTTGAGGAAAGCAGCGATATCCTTTCCCATTTTTGTAAATTTGTTTATCCCAATTCTCTGAGTTGTACATTTACCATTTTGGTAATTTAAAAAGAATGTGTCATTGGTTACATGACTTGTCGAAGACTTATACATATATGTTTTGCATATTTTGTAAAAGTTATCCGTAACAGTAAATTTTCGGCAAATTTTTGTCTTGGTATTTGGCACATTAACCAAAAAAGCTGATCCAAGATCTTGTAAATGGGTTATTTTCATTTCATACAACTGATTACTTCTGCATGCACCCATTACTCCCATTATTAAAGCAGCCTTAAATTACAGAATGTAATGAAATAACTATGTGAAAGATTTACTTAATATCTTACCTTTGTTGCTAGGTATTTATCATCAGATGCTTTAGTTAAAAAGTTATTGATATCTTCGCTAGAAAAAGTTTTCGCTTTTTTAGGCTGACAATTTTCTGATTTTCTTTTTAGTAATGCTCTTAATTTTTTATAATCTTCTAAATTTATACCTTGATGTAAGGTGATCATACTTTTAAGCATTGAGTAATAGGTCCATAGTGTTGAAGATTTATATTTTGCGGATAATTCAGTAAAGTATACTAATAAAGTCGATTCAGAAAATGACGTGGTTTTCTTTTCCTTTTGCCAGTTCAAAAAATATTCATTGGCCATATTATATACTTTCCTTGACTTTTCCGGCAATAAATGTAATGAGGCAACTTCAGCAGCTTCTCTAATTTGTGGTGGTGTTAAAGAAAAGTCATTTTCATTTTCTATATCCATTTTTAGTTCGTTTTTTAACACAAAATATCAAAACACTGAGAAATCTACGCACACAAACAATAATGTCAACAGGTTTGAGTCAAATTTGTTTTGTTTTAAAAGCTAGTTCGATTTATAAAATATTTCGAAAAACATGGTATGTTAAGAAACAAATATACGACGCGCACATTCGAAGTCGCTGATGTCTCAGTGTAGATGCTCCTTGCCTTCCAACCGCGGGTCCCGCGTTCGAATCTGGTCTAGGAACATTTACTTTTTTAATTTTTTTTTATGTACAGAACTGAAAATATTTAGTGGTTTACACGATGGAATTTTCAAAACCGATTGTTTGTAGCAAAACACTATATTATTATAGCTAAATCAAGGAAGCATCTGGCAGCAGTGATTAATGATTCATTAATCACTGCCGTGATTAAAGGGTATTATTAAGGTCGAGCAAACAGACGTATAATGGATACATTATAGAATAGTCGTGGATAAAACTGTTTTTATGGAATGCAGTTATTATTATTAAACAGTTATACAATTTCATTTACATGAATTTAAATTCACGACAGGAGGGTATAGACCCTAACACAAGTACCTATACTTGTTTTATAAGTTAGCATTAATGCCCCTTATTAGAATACTGTTTATTTAGAATACTATTTCCAGCCAGACATGGGGGCCACCGCAAGGGGCGAAGACCCGAGAGCAAGTTCCTATATCTGTCTTATTTGATTAACATTTAAAAATTTCAACGTCGACCGCTTCTACAAAACCTTAATTATACAGGGACATTTCAAATACCTTGTAATTTATATATGTGCTAAGTAAGAGTAGAAAATATCTCAAGATAAAATAGGAAACGAACTATTACCTCGAAATGAGGCAAAGATAAGTTCAAGAAGATGATGAATACGGTACAGATTCTGAGAACGAGGATGAAGGTTTGAAAGCGTGTGTAGTATTTCCAGGGTCGTGCTGAAAACAGCTAATTTAAGAATAATCTCATATTTAAAAGTGTAACCATCATCGAATCAGTATTATTATTATTACGAACCAGCATCAGGGATATTAGATGTTTTGTGGATTGTTAATGAACTATTACAATATAATCGTTCAAGATGAAAAACGATGAGATGAATGAGGTAAAATGTATCTTAAATCTTGATAACAGCGTTGCTCTCTATAACATTTCAAATAAGCTAAATTACGCCACTCTTATTTCCGATTAGACAATTTAAAAGTGTTTAATTAGCATGGCTATTAAATCCCTGCTAGTAAAAGCCAATATAACATGAAGTACATATGTGTGTGTGTGTGTGTGTGTGTGTGTGTGTGTGTGTGTGTGTGTGTGTGTGTGTATGTGTTGTGCGTGTGTAATTGAACATGCAAATAAATCAGCATAATTTTTTCGAATGTGTAGGTGCTGACCACTTAGATAGAGAATCTGCCTGTGTAAAAAAAACGCCATTGCATGAGGGTAGAAATGAGTATTATTTCACCTAATATTTAATTTAGACCTTAATGTATTCTGCAGCAACAAAATTTTAAATATTTGTAAACACATTAATTAACACGATGTCAACGGCTGATTGCTACTTTCCAATTCACATAAATGAAATTGTGTAACTGTTTAATAATAATTACTGCATTCCATAAATACAGTTTTATCGTATAGGTAAAATCCTTCTTATGTATGTTGTAAATAACAAACATCGTTTTATATACATTCATATAAGATCGCTCTAAGCAGTCTGCAAAAGGGAAAGGTAAATACGAGTTGCAGTAAGTGTGATAGAGATAATTAGGTTTGTATATTTATCTACAAATTACTTAATGATAGGAGACACCAATAGCCAGTTTTGTATCAACTATTCATTAGTAAAAAACACAAAACGGATTTAGTGAACTGTATAAAATATTTCAATGTTTAGTTTAGATCTCTAACAGTTATTATTATAACAGCCGAAAGAAAAACACAGAAGGTATGCGTATTATTGTTTATATGTATTTTAGTTAATATTGTTCACAAAAATGCCAGCTCAGGAAGCTTATACGGTTCATGAACCGGTCAGAAAAAAGTTTCCTCGCAATAGATATATTGTGAGCAACATTTATGGGATGTGGCAAGCGGATCATTGCGATCTGCGAACTTTAAGTAAACACAGTAGTGGCTACAACCACATACTAGCAGTTATTGATGTGTTTAGCAAGAGGGCTTGGGCGCGAACTCTTAAAACGACAGCCGCATCTGTAATTGAAGCATTCACCGATATTTTTAAGGAAAGTGGTAATACAGCGACAAAAATCTACAGACGGATAAAGGCAAGGAGTTTGTGGCGGGCAGTGTACAAAACTTTTTCAAGAAATAAAATATTACGGTAGTCCATAAAAATGTAGTTTTTTTAGAGTTTCATATCGAGCCCTTCTGCTCCTATCTAGAAAACATTTTATATGTTAATGCTATGCAGTATTAAAAGCTAATCAAGCAGGCGAATGTTCCCGTCTAATTTTCCTCTGATATTCTGTTGTTTCTAACTAGCAATAAACGTCAAAATGGCTGACAAAAAATACGAAATTTTGATACTGTTGCGTCATTACTGGAAACAACACGTTTCTTCAACCGCCGCGGTTAAATAATATGCGAAGTGGAAGGGGAAGGAAGAACATTCGTACGGCACAGCGCTGGTTTCGTAAATTTACTGGCGGAGATACTAGTCTCAAGAGGAAACAAAATTCTGGTCGGCCCAACTCATTAAGTAACGCTGAACTTCGAGATGTTGTTGAAGCAAATCTATCGACAAGTACCTGTAAGTCGTCAGCAGAACTTGGGTAATCCAAAAAAACCGTAAGGCGCCGTTTGCATCAACTTGGAAAATCCAATAGACGCTGTAGAGAAGTTCCTCACGACTTAACGCCAGCAATGACAGAAAGGAGAGTTCAGGTTTGTGATCAACTGATTTCCCATCCTTGGGATAAACGTTTATTTAAACGGATCGTCACTTGCGATGAAAAGTGGATTTACTTCAGTAATCCTAGCACAGAAAATCAGTGGATTACTGTTGTGCAACCTGCATTGCCAGTTCCCAAACGAGAAAGGTTCCAAAGGAAGGTTATGCTTTGTGTATGGTGGAATTTTGAAGAGATTATTCACTTTGAGTTGGTTCCTGATGGGCAGACGATTGATGATAACCTTTGCAATCAACAGTTGGATAAGATGCACGATGCTCTAAGTCGACGTTACCTTGGATTGTGAACAGAGGACGGGCAATTCTGCAACACGTCAACGCCAGACCTCATACTGCAGCGGAAGCTCAACAAAAAATTAGGGAATTGAATTTGGAGCTTCTTCCTCATCCAGCTTATAGCCTAGACCTTGCGCCTTCCAATTATCACTTATTCCGATCGATGGCGCACTTCCTTCGTGGACGGCATTTTGCAAGTGTTGAGGAAGTTGAAGGTGCATGCCAAGAATTCTTTTATTTCAAAGGTGCTACATGGTACCGTCGTGGCATTGAAGATCTTGCAGGAAGATAGCGAAAAATATTACTTTACAATGGTTTTACTTTAGTGAATAAAAGTTTTCATTAGTTATTTATCATTAAATAAAGTTTTTCATAAAAAAACGTCATTTTTTATAGGCCATCCTAATATCAATTTCTATGTAACAAATAACCCTGATGTAAAAGCATCTATCGATGAAAGATTTAATAAAACATTGAAAACAAACATGTGGCGTTATTTTACTTACAAAAATTCCTACAGGTATATTGATGCACCCCAAAAACGTGTGACTGGTTACAATAGCCCTGATTCAAGTATAAAGATAGCCCCTGCAGCTGTAAACGATGAAAACATTTTGGAAGTGTGTGCATCTTTGAGAAGGGATATGAAACGAATTGGAGTGAGGAAGTTTTTACAATTAGTGTAGTGATAAAAAGAAGACCGCCAGTTTACCGCATAAGCGATCTTAATAACGATCCTGTTGTGGGTACCTTTTACGAGGAATAATTGCAAGTTGTTACAGTTGATAAAGACACCCTATTCAAAATCGATAATATTTGGGCAGGGAAGGGTCGTGGACGACATAAACAATACCTGGTCCTGAAAAGTGCATGTGGTAAAACGAGAATGGATACTATACAGAATGAGTGTATAATGAAAGAATGTGGCGAGGAAGATACTATGATAGATAGGTACAAAGGCAGTACACTACGTTGGTTTGGCCGCATTGAGATAATGGTCAACGCAAGATTAACGAAGCAAATATATGTGGGCGAGGTTATAGGTGAGGCCGGGCCTGGTAGGCCGCGTAAAACTTGGCTGAATACAGTACAATTTATGATACAAGAAAGAATCTTGCGGAAGGTAGGGGGTATGCAGAGATAGATAAGCATGGAGAAACATTGTGAATGGAAAATGAGGCAGGTATTGTTTTGCCTACGCCGTCAGGGAATGGCGTGAAGCTTATGTTCTGTTGCGTTAAGTTATGTTACGTTACCACGTTGAAGAAAAAATCATTTCTCCGGAACAAAGCAAACTAAATTCCAAAACGAACTATTCCAAGATCGGCAACAATGAAAAACACAAGTAAAGCCACCATCGTCAACCAAGCCGCTAACGATCACCCAGCAGCAAAATATTTCAGAAGGAACTAACCCCCCTTTAAAAGGTTTTTATTCCGGCCTGAAATCTCACCAAAAGTGCAGAAGAGAAGAAGAAAGAACAAAAAGGACTACAGCAAAACATTAAACAGGAAGTCAAGAAAAGGAAAGCCGCGAACGATAAACAACGAGAAGAAAATGGTAGTAAAGAAGAGAAAAGACACTAACAATAAGCAATAAGATGAAAGCAACCGGTATTTTGGTATTTGTGAAGAAAACACAGCTGAAAATGTAATTTGTAGCATGAGTGCTGCCAATGGGTTCATAATAAATGTGTCTCCTAAAGAAGAAATTTTATTGCGCCTCATGTGAGGACCAGAATATATAGTTTTTTTAACGGTCTTTTTTACTTGTAACTAGTGCTCAAGTGTTTTTGTAGAATATATTATTTTTAGCTTTCTAATTTATGTCTCCCTGTCTAAAGCGGTTGTGACGAATATTGGTATCACAGTATTTTGAACATAACGAACACTGGTATACACATTTCTAGTTAATTAAAACGCGAATAAAAACAGTTTAGCTGAATTTAGTATAGAAACAATGTTAATTCAAGGCCCTTTATACACGAAGAGTAATAAAACAAAAGATTATGTCAGCAAATTTGTATTTAATAAAATTAATAATAATTTTTAATTACATGTTTACCTTTGAACTTATTCGTCATAACACAAACTTATAATAATTTAATAATAGTTAAGTTGCTTTGGTATGTGTGAATCCTTGCGATATTACAAGCTCACGTTCCATTAATACAAAGAGTTTGATTGTAATCTCATTATATTTAGAATTTAAATCAGTTCTACAAACATAAAGATAAAATTTACATCGGTTGGGGCTTGAATCTCGATAGCGCAGTTGGTTAGAGCGGTACTCGAGCAAAGTACAGGTCGTAGGTTCAAATCCTACTCGAGGTAAACTTGTTAATTATGTATTTAATAAAATGAATAATAAATTTTAATGTTTCCACGAATTAATGTTTCCAGCGTAAGCCTTAGAGCAGCGTTGCCAACTTGGGCGATTCATGCCAATAGAGCGATTTAAAATGTGAATATGCGTTTCATTTGTAGGAGTGTGGCGATTATCGCAATTTGGGCGATATTTTTTTAAACTAATTGCGTATTGGACGACGACACTATACTTCGTTTTAATCGTTCAATTAATCATTGAACTGATTTAATGTAGTTGTCGCCTTGCTGTATACCTTAAGAAGCGTTGTCACTGCTACTGGTTTGCTACGTTGAGTTTGACTTTGAGTAATCCCACAGTGGAAAGAATATCTTCTCACATGAACATTATTAAATCAAAACTTAGAAACAAGTTAGATTTAGGTTTATTAGGGTCGTTGTTACGTAATAGGTATTATTTCATTGTGATGAAATGTTGTAAAACGTTTCAACCAACTACAAATATGTTGGAAAAATGTATTGTAAGTATGCACGATCATCGCAAAGCATTAGAAGATGCAATTGTACTTGATGAAACTCTTTCTGTATTCAATAATGATGAATAAAACTTCAATAGCTAAGTATTATTAAAATAGTTCAGATATTTTTATAAATTGCTTCACTTAATAAATTTCTAGAGTTGTAATTGAACACGCTGTATGTACAAGTTATGTACAGAATTTGGTTTTATTGTGAGATTTTGGGCGACTCTAGCGACATCTTTTGACGCCGATAAGTTTTAAAAAAGTTGGCAACGCTGCCTTAGAGTGATGCAGACTGATGCCATATTAAATAACTTATATAAACATGTAACATTTAGTGTAACTGTATACAATCCATTGCTTGCTTATCTAGTTGGAAGCATTTTGTGTTATTATCATATATTAAGCTTGTTATAGTCGCGGCACACTCTTTTCCAATGTGGGGATAAACGTCAGCTCTTGACATTCTTGCCAAACGTATGAAATTCGACGTCAACATAATACTTAGGTTATGTTGTTTACATTTATTTTGAAAATTAGTTTTTGATGGAAATACTCGTTCTCAACTAAGTAACAATACTTTTAACAGTTCTTAGATCATTTTGCGATGATTAAGCAATTGTAACATTTTGAACAATGCAAGCCACACGAATCGAAAATCTCAAAATGTGGAAAACGTAAAAATTAGAAGCTATGTGTAAACAGAAGAGCTGACAACATTGTAATTTATTCGGCAGTTCTAACAACCCAACAACGTGTATTTCACTAACATAGATATATCATTTGTAATTATCAGGGTTATTATGGAAGTTGGTATGTCTTGATCCATAGTCTTCCCATATACGGTGTTTAAGTATGAGTCTTCCCCGAAATTGTAAGGTTAAGTATGTTAGTAAAATCAATGAGGTCAATTCTTAACTGGAACGCTGGCAGCCGTTAACTACGTATACATTGTAGATAAAGTGAAGCCGGTGTGAAAGAGTGAGAGCGTTGCTCGCAGCGGGTAACTATTTCCGTCTATCTCATTACAAGTCGTACGTGTTGCGGAGTTTAGCTCGAATTATCTCGTTTTTTTATCATTCCTGCTTCCGCAATTACAGTGAAAACTAAAAATGGTGCAAACATGTGCCTGCGGATGCTCAATTGAGAGAAAACCAGGAGGAATCTTGAAATTTCACAGGTAAATGAAATTATCTGTGCAGGAACCAGTATTTATGTTATGTACGAATATTATAAACCACATGTTTATGTACCTAAATTCTGTTTCTGTACTTAAATTTATGTTGGGCGAGAGGTTTTGTTATTAAAAATTAGTAATAAATTTCAGATTTTCACTAAAGAATCCAGAATTATTAAAACTGTGGGTGAATGCGGTACACCGTGAAAATTTTAAGCCAACCCCGCATTCTGTGTTATGCAGTGAACATTTTTTACCAAACAATTATTTAGACTCGGCAAAAAATAAAAATTGGTTAAAAAGGGATGCTTCTGTAAGCGACAAACGCTGGAATTAATGGGATACCGAACAAATATGCGACATAAATTAAATAAAACAATTTTGTTTTACCATGTGTAATTAAATATCCATAAGTTTCTTTGTAAGTAAACGTGATTGTTATGTTTTGTTACAATAGGCATTTGTCCGATTTATTGAAATGTTCCTAATTGTTTAGTATATAATTTAGTATATGCACATTATATAATTAGTATAGTAATAATTATTTAGTATGTTGTAAATAGGTATGGATAGGTATGCAATGAGCAATATGCATTTTATAACATTTGTATACATACTTTCATTTTTCATTCCATTTTACATTTTACTTCTTTACATATTTCGCGCTTTTACGTGTTTTTCTGTAGTTTATACTATTTATAGTAATATTAAGACTACATTGTCAAATACAAATGTACAGCAAAGAATTTTTCAAGTAATAACAAACCTATAAGCAAATTAAACAATATAATATATTCTATGATGGTATCTCTTTAAATACCTACCCGACTTTCATGATTTTATTTGAAAATTTTAAGGTAAATAAAAAAAAAGCACTATTTAATATTATCCATAAGGTACCTAATAATTAAACGAACCTATTTACGACATTTCGGTCACGCGATGCCTTTTATTCAGGAGTTATGACTCGCGTTTACCTGGCGCGACTTAATAACTCCGTAAGGTCTAATGTGCCTGAGTGCAACAGAACCGCCGCTTCGAGCATCGGCACTCTTCTAACTGGCATGCTTCACTTTTTCCTGCCTGTCAGCGTTCCAGTTAGGTTTGAGTTCACTGAGATCAGCTTTCGGTTAAATATACTGTCATGTATGGATGGAAGAAACCTAGTAATTCTGGTTCCAGATGTTGAATGAACCCTGCCTGGTGGCAACTAATATGGGTATTCCGACTAATTTCCTTGAAGCATCAAAAAGAATAAAAAAAATATTTTCACGACGATATGACCTCAGAAATTATTTTATCGCGTAATTCCGCTGATTATAGGATAACATAGTTTACGATGATTTTAGAGATGTCATTTCAGTACTCTTGATTTCATTATAAACGGCTTAAACCTTCGGATGCAAGCCCGTGAAAATATATGTGAACTGTTTTCACCGATTCTGTATTACCTTCAACTCACAGAAGATGAACAGAAAAAAATTCAAAAATTTTTATTGGAAAATACCCTAATGATTTATCCTCCCATCTACTGAATGAACTGTTGCATTTAAGAAATATCTGGTGTGAAATAACACCTACAAAGTGAAAATTAAAAGAAATGAAATAATTATAATTATGATTTTTTTCGGGTAACTATGTGTTCATAACAAAAACAGGCAACATTGTAAAAACAAAAACAAGACTATGTCAGAATGACATTTAAAACTTCAGTCAGATAGAGATTAATCGACCTAAATACAGTTCAACCAAGCAAACAAAAGCCCTGAGAGGGCGTACCTGAGGGAGCTGTTTTTCAACAGGTACATTCCATACAAAAAGTATTAAGGTGGCAAATTTAAATCAAATGTATGGATTGCTTATTCAAAATTCTCTGAACAAATTTATTTATTTTATGTTAGGTACATCAAATGTTATTGAATTAATTACCAAAAGCTTTTAAGTATTTATTGTTTAAGTACAAATAAGATGGTTTTGAAGTTATAACATTTTCTACAAATAATTTACCTACACAATTTTTAGTTTTGTAAACATTTGTAAAATACTTGAAAAAACATCATTCTGATCACATTTGAATATAAGGTGTCTAATAAATTACAATGATTCTTCTACAGAACTTTCTTCCTGTTTATCTGATTAACTTGTATTTACTTGAAATGACAACCTTTCTACAGTTTCATCATAAGTGTAAATAATATAATAGCATTTAAAACATTCACATAAATAAAGTGTAATGTTATTCACAATAGAAACAAAACACATATGGATAATTAAAATTTAAAATAATGTCCAAGGTTTTATGTAAAAATAAGCACATATCGTTTATTATTATTGATTTATAACTTGTAACTACAAAATTAAAAATGGTTCGATGTAAATCGATATTTAAAAAAGCATGCTTACTGTTTTAAGGTTATCAACTCTATAATCGTTTTATTATTTAAAGCTTTATACTAAAAGATACATGTGCACAATACATACCGTTTCTCTCACAAATCAGTAAAAAGAGCCTTGAAAAAGACTTTTTATAAATACTCAATAAACACGAAAATAACCTGCCATTGCAAAATGCGTATGACAAATGTCAATTGTTTGCGTTTGGGAATGTACGGTCGGAGACTTCTTAATGGTAATTGGACGAACGTTTTAACGCTATAAATTTTTAAATTTAGTTCACATATTTTCCGGGGTTTTTGTTTGCTTGGTAGAGCTGTACATGCTAACTTAAAAAAAAATCCCAAAGCTACTCGCTTCTGTATCAATAATACAGTTTAACCACCTTCGTTCATATTTAATTAATTTTTAGACTTACCATGTGTTATATTAAGAAACTCTATAAAGAAAAGTTATGTAAAATTAAATTTTCTTTAAAAAATATATCTTCACTTTTTCTCATTAATCGTTATTCAGATATTGAAAAAATTGAAACTAACACTTAAATTCTACCTTAGGCATTTTTTGCCGCTAAATTACGCGTGGTATAAAAATTGTGTATTACATAATTAATCGATATGTTTAAGGTCTATATCTAGATATTTTTATATTTTTGAACTGTTTTAGAAATATTTAATAAAAACAAAAAATCGCCCCTAATAAATCCCCCTCTCCGCCGCTGGATTTCTCCCAAAATAAAAGTTGTAAAATGAGCTAATAAGCCGATTTAGCGATAGTGAAAAAAAAGTCGATTTGGTAACCTATTATACCTACATATGTATATGTAGGTTGGAAGGTAAAAATCCACTTGTTAGCGTTACAAAAGGATACACTGGTACCTCCCTTTATGCTTCTAAACGAAACTTACAGCAAAAAGTTAAATGCGATATTTACGAATTTATGTACCGCTCTTCGAATGTTTTGTACACTTACAGTAACAGTTACTTGGCAACGAGATGTTACTGGTCAACAGGGCTGTTTTTCTCGCGTGACTTGCGCATTGGTGGGTACAGTTTTAACGCGTGATCGATCTGTCAGTTATCAATTTCAGTTAGCCTAAAACCAGAAACTTAAGACACATTAGAAGTGATTAAAGGTTTTATGGCCTAAATAATATTAAGGTAATATTAATTACACTTTAAAAGATATTTCGTTAGATAAACAGATTGTTAAATCGCAAATAGATTTAAGATTAAAAGACGTTTTTTATATATTTTGAACTATTTATTATTTTGTAAACAATTATTCTACAATTACTAGGACTACTTGAATTCTCAACACAGACATTCATCTAATTTCTTTTCAGAAATATGGCTTCTTCATTACCTGTAACAAAAGTAAAACTGGCTGGAAACAGATGTACCAGGTGCGTCCTTTTCCTTTAAACGGTGTGTTTTTTTTATTTTCGGCACTCATTTTCACAAATCTTAACACTAATACGACTTTTGAAGTGTGTTCTCAAAAAATAACCTTAACAAATTATAAAAATTTGACGTTCAACTGACAGTTCTGTTTGACATTCGGTACCCGCTTCTGAGCATGCGCCAATGAAATTCGCCCAGAAAAACATTGCTAGAACGTCTAAATTCCTTTGGGCGCTTAGCAATTCAGCATGAAGTATGGATTTCAGTGATATTATCACCCAATTTTCTGGCAAGAAAGCTTGTAAAGCGAAGTTTTAGAAAGACATTATAAAGTTAAAACATATCCATCTTGTATGTTATAAAAATTGATTTCGCTTAATAAATAATTCATGTGTAAAGATTTTTTCTTACGTACGACAGATAGGTAGAAGTCAAAAGAGGCTAATTTATTTTTAATAAATGTTCGGCTACGGCTGCGTCCAAAACCATCAGAAAATTTTTATGCAAATTGAAAGACTTTCTTGTGATAATTTTAAGTGGCTAGAAATTAATTGTTGTAGATCAGTGACAATAATAAAACAAATTAGATTAGTTTAAAATAATACTAATATGCAAGTTGTAACTTAAATTATAAACCAACAATAAACAAATTATTTTAATCTTAGTGCTGTCAACACCCACGAAACCAATCATAAACAGATTGGGGTACTACATAACCTATGCACGCTTTTTTTTAATTAAGTTAATCAATATCCAGTTTTGTTTTCAGTGCAATGTAGAGTACTACAATCGTACAAAATAGTATATTATTTTATAAGGAGCTAAAGTGACACTTTTTGTGGCGAATAAAATCCGCATAAAATATACTATTTTTTCTTCAGGCGTTTTTTACACTTAAACGTGAAATAAGGAAAAATAGTTAGGTTGTGAAAATGAGGAATAGTTAGATTTACTTAGCCTGCTCTGGCAGCAGTAGACGTTGCTAGGTTTCGTTAAAAACAATGCAGTAAATAAGTTGAAAATTATGAAGATTTTCCGTGTTATTGTAAGTATTTTATTAAACTTTTTGTTCCTATTTGTGTAAATTAAAATATCACGTTGTTAGGAGTATGATGGATTTGGAGAACTACACGCCGTGAGAAATTACTGAAGCGGCTAATACAGCAATAAATGATTTATTACCTACAAGATCGAGCAAAATTTATGAACGCGCTTTTCAGCAATTTGTAAAATGGTGCGATGAAAAAAATATTAAAAACTACTCTGAAACCGTAATGTTAACTTATTTTGCCGAATTAGCAACAAAAATGAAAATGAAAAGCTCGACAATATGGTGTCAATATTCGATGGTAAAATCATTATTGAGCATTCGACATGGCGTAGATATAAGCAAATACTTCGTGCATATCTAAAACAGGCCAAAGTATTTACAAAAGACCAATTTAACAAATTTTTATCGGAAGCGTCGGACGAAAAATACTTGGCAATGAAGGTAAGTTTTAGAAATACAATGAAAACAAGTCTTTATATTTTGTATTTTTTTTTTTAGGTAGTTTTGATTATTGGTATCTCAGGGGCATGTCGTTGCAATGAATTGGTGAAGATGAAAGTAGACGACATTGAGAACCTGAAAACTCTGCTACATATTAAAATTCCAGAACAAAAAAATTAAATCATTTACAGTTGTAGGGGAATCTTTCCTAAATTTATATAACAAATATGTTGCTTTGCGCCCACGAGATATGAATGATCGCCGATTTTTTTTTGAAATATGGAAATGGAAAATGCTCAAGAGCGGTGATGGGAATCCATAAAATAAGTAGTGTTCCTAGGGAGATAGCTTTTTTCTTAAAAATAGCGAACTATACAGAATACACAGGGCATTGTCTAAGATTAACCTCAGCTACACTGTTGGTGGACGGTGGCGCATATTTAATGTGCTTGAAACGCCATGGTGGCTGGAAATCCAGCGCTGTAGCTGAGCGTTGTATTGAGGATCCTCTAGCAACAAAAAAAGAAGCAGCCTTGAAAATTTTTGCACCTAGTGCAAGCGCTACGAGTACAGAGGTTCACGTAGAAGAGGAAGAATTAAAGACCATTTCCTTAGAACGCAGCGAGACCTACACTGTTACCTCTGGCGGATTTTATTTTGGAGAAAATGTTAGTTTTAATCATTGTACTTTTAATCTTTATAACTCTAAGCAATAAATTTGTTTTCTTTGTTTTCCAAATTGGGTGTTTGAGTTATTAACTTACATTACCTTTGCATCCGCTGCGAGGGGATGCAAAAGACTTTTGCAGCCGCCAGTGAAAATGTCAAACTTTAACGTTGTCAGGTGAAGTTTAAATTTTTTTTTCTATAGCGATTGGTAGTGTGCTTTGATCAACCCAAATCAATAGATCAAGTTTCAATTTCACCGCAAGGGTAGATAAAGTTGAATTTTAACAGCGAGAGTAGATAAAGTACTTTAATTTTTTTAATTTTGATTTATATAAATGTCCAACTTATTTTTCATTTTTATTTGCATTAATAATAATTTCAATATTGGAATTTACATGTCCAGAAATATCAAATTTTGGAACAGAACTTGTTTCATCTGAAAAACATACAGACGACGTAGAGTTACATGAACTTTCTATTCCACAGAGTATTTTCATTGATACATAAATTTTTTTCGCTACTGTGTCTTCTATATAAGTTTCGGCGATGGAAGATGACTTCCATCCCCTATACGCTTTACTGCCATCAGGTCGGCACCAGAATTTGCAAGCATAGTGGCTGCAAAGCGGCGAAAACGATGGCCAGTATACATTTCTGAGTTCGGTAATTTAAAAAAATCGGCAATTTTCTTAGGAATATTATGCAAGGTATTTATACCCACAGGTTGAACTGCACACTTTCTCTGTCGATAGTTAATGAAGAACTTCTGGTGAGGCACGTTTTTAGGACGTAAAGCAACGTATTTTCTCACATTCAAAACACTTACACCACATTCCTTATCAGTGATGCAAAATGAGCGATCTTGCTTAGTTTTTGTGTCAATAACTCAAACGATTATGACAGATTTTTGATCATCAACATTAGAACTTTCTAGCTTGTAGAATTAATTAGACTGACACGCTCCATACAAACCCAGTACCGCAACAACCTGTAATGTAAAAACCAAATTATGAAATCACCATTTATAAACGATTTACCTTCACAAACAGATAGTCGACATCTGAAGCTTCTTTTAAAATCTCATATCATCCGATTCAAAGACTGGACTTTAAACTTATAACCATCACCCAGCTTTTTCAGCAATGCAATCAGTTTGCTGTATCTGAAAACATTATGTGTAATTATTTGACAGAGCACATACACTTGACAAATTATTTACTTTGAAATGTCACAATTTTAATTCACTAGCAGCGTAGACTTTATCATCGAGCAATACGATCACAATGTTGGTGGCTTCACTTTCTTTGACCTTTCCGAAAAGTCTGCCAGAAGTACTTTTTCACTCACATGATTTATATTCCTTACGCTTTTCCACCTTTGAAACCACGTATACTATTTTTGGTATATCAACCTCGATTTTTGGGGCAATAATGTACCCACTGCCTCCATCACCTGTTCTTCCATATCTGAGGGAAGTTTTTCTTGTTCGAAATCGGTTTCCCAATTATTTTCACTCATTTTTACTTGCACTGTATTCAGAAAATCATACAAAAGCACATAGAATAAACCACAAATTCTGAAAGGAATAAGAAAAAGGCCACGTATTTCATTCCCTCCTCAAGGGAGAGGGCGGGCTGCTCGAGCTTTCCAAGCTCCTTCAGCCACAATCATGGATTCCCAGCTTACATACATACGTTACGTATATATGCATGGAGGGATTAAGGGTGGGTGTGGTCAGAATAGGATCGGAAGAAACGGAGTTAGGGTTCTGAGGGGGAAAATACTACCCCAGCATTCGCCTAAGTAGCCGCACACGGTGTGCATATACGAAGTGACCATGCCGCTACATGTGTATGAGAAAAACCCCCAAACCTCATACAAGGTGGATGGTAAAGGAAATCGAACCCATTACCTCTCGAATGCTAGCAGGTCGTGTCATCACTACGCTACCAGCTCGGTACAAATTTTGATAAACAAAATTTTGTTTTATTTAGTGTCAACCCATACTACTGAGATTTTAAAACGTGACTAAGTCAATTAATATTTCTTTAATTTTTCCTTAAACATTTGCTATAGAAAAAATTTGAATGTTATACACTACGATAAAATGCAACTATCGACTCGTGAAAATTAGTTCATTCGCCCCTTAGTCGCTCATGAATTAACATTTTTAACTCATCGATAAAATTGTATTTTATCGTCTTGTATAACAAATAACTATTTACTTGTGTGATGAAATGTAAACTAATTAATGTTTCATTTTCAGCTCTAATATTCTACAACTTCACAGGTGGAAGGCATGTATACACCATGCCGACTGGTACAATGCACCGATTCGCCTGACCTGCAATTTCCTAGATACAACCTCCACTCTAAATTTCGCCTTAAAGGCGGGGTATGTGCGTATACCTAGTACAACGTAGGTTACAAGAGAATGCCCACTTTGGAAAACAGGAAATTCGATGTGATTTGGTTCAAACATTTTGGGACCCATTTGGCGAATTTCTACTGTTGATTATATAGGTCTCCCAATGATAATAACTTCCAAGACCTTTTTGATTATCTCAGTCTGAAAATGGACTACCTCTCATCACAGTTATCGTTTTGCGATATCTCAATTCTGGAAGATTTTAATGTACACAACTCCAATTGGCTTCAACTTTCATCTATCACTAATCCCGTAAGTCATAGTGCAGAAGCATTTACTGTATCCTGTTATATCATACAAATGATTTCAAAACCCACCAGAATTCCTGACAACCCTAACCATACTCCACATCCCTTGGACATATTTCTTTCATCTTACCCACTTGTCTATAAAACAAGAGTCCTTCACCCACTTGGTCAATGATGGGACCACTGCCTAATCGAAATAACTTCCTCTGTATTAAATCCAACTGTTATTCGAAAAACAGATAGAACTATGCGCCATTTTAAATCTGCTAACTGGAGCGAACAGTGAGATTTTTTTGCAACCTTCTCCTGGCGTGAGTATTGCTTTAAACGGTCCTACTCTTCAAACATTGGTCTTTCAATAACCGAAGTTATCTTGATGGGTATGGGGTTATAGATTCCCATAAAACATATTCGCGTAGGTCTTGCCCGTTCCCAACCATGGTTTTTTTATACAGTATAGCATAAACTCTATATCAAATGGAAATCAAATAAATCTATCGAAAATCACGCCGACTATATTGCGCAAGGTATAGTTGCAAAAGCATCATCACCAAGGCCACAGAAGATGTTTGAAGAACGTAATTGCCAAGAATTAGTCTCACTTCCTTTGGGTAGTCATAAATTTTGGTCATTAGCTAAAGCCATCAGTGAAAACTTTAGTACACCTTCATTTCCTCCTATGACGTCTCGTGCTGGAGCTGTAGTAGCTGATCCTGATGACAAAGCAAACCTCTTGGTCGAGTACTTTGCATCAAATTCATGTCTCAATGATTCTGGTAAAATTGTGCCGTCGCCCAAATTTACCTCATACACTGTGAAACCAATCCACTTTCGATACAAACTCTTAGAATGAATTATCTATAAGCTTGACTCAAAGAAGGCGACTGGTCCTGACGACCAGCTATCGTCCTTAAAAAATACTACCCCGAGCTAGTATCTGTATTGTCCTAACCCTTTTCGATCTCCATCTCATCTGGAGAGTTTCCCTTATCATGGAAGTTGGCAAATGTCCAACCTATTCCTAAAAAGGGCGATAAAACCGATGCCTTAAACTATCAACCAATAGCTATCACTCCCATTCTATCATGGAATAAGCCATCAACCATCCCTTCTTTTGTTCCTCGAGTTCAATAAACTCCTTAACGACCACCAGTATGAGTTTAGAGTCGTTTAACTTTGGAAAGATCCGGTGAAACAGTAATAGTAGCTTTAGATATTTCAAAGGCTTTTGACCAGGTTTGGCACAAGTGCCTACTTGCTAAGCTCACCTTTGCTAAGCTCACCTTGTTCGGCTTATTCGATACACTCATGAATTGAATCTCCAGATTTCTTGACAAAAGACGCATACGTGTTGTTGTCGATGGCTTCTTTTCAAAACAAACTACTATTAACACGGGCGTATCCCAGGATCAGTGTCCCCCACTTTTCCTGCTATACATAAATGACTTTATTTCCTCAACTAACCCGATCCATTGCTTTGCAGACCACAGCACTCTACATTGTAGTTCTTCTCAGTTTTCCCATACCAATAAGTCTAGTGAGGATATTAAAGTGGAAATGCAGCCTCAATCAACAGAGACTTAGGACGTATCCTTGAATGGGAAAGGAATATTATATTCACGTTGAACACCGACAAAACCCAGTGTTGCCTTGTGTCCGCCAAGAAAAACCGATCATCTCCTGCTGTAACTATGAATGGCTTAGATCTCAAGTTTTCAAACTTTATTTCAATGTTAGGGATGTCCGTATCATCGAACCTTCCATGGGTTGCCGACCTTTTGTCAGCCAGCAAAACAGCTGCCCGTAAACTGGGCTTTTTTTACAGATTTAAATAGTACTTTAAATCGCAATAACTCCTTTTGCTGTATAAGGCTCAAATTCGACCTCATCTGGAATGCAATTCCCACATCTAGGCCAGTTCTCCCCAATAGGCCTTTGATATGGTAAACCGCATCTAAAAAAGAACTATAAGATATAAATGACCCGTCTCTAACTTCTGATCTACAGTCTCTTGAGCATAGAAGAATAGTTTTGGTTCTTTCCTTGTTCTATCGCTATTACAATGGCAAGTGTGCCTCTGAAATACACTCCTTAATACCATTGCAGGTCATCTTCGCTAGGAACAGTCGGTTGTCACATTAACACCATAATTACGCGTTCAAAATTCCATCTTGTCACACTAAACGGTCGCAATCTATAGTTTTCCACACGACCACCAAATTGTGGAATGAACTACTCATTTCCTCCAAACTTTGATTTAAGCAAATTTAAGGTAGCCGTTCATAAACATTTCTCGGCAGCCTAACAACATCCCTAACCCCCTCCCAGTGTTCCTGAGTGCTTTAGCAGGTTAAGCAAATTGTGTAGTCCGTTAAGGAATACTATTAGTAAAAAAAAATGTTCAATCCCAAATTGAACAGGGCCTGCATCATTTTGTCATTATTATTAATAATTAAGTTCGTAATTTAGTATAAAAAAATTGTAACATAAACATTAGTCAGCAGTATCGCTAGGCCAATATTAAGGACGCAACGCAGCACAATGTAATAGAATTTATGCATCATATTAAATTGAAATTGTTTATTTATTGTAAATAGAACAGTAGGATAATTACTATAAATAGTTGTGATAGATTTAATAAACGATATTAAGTTAAATACCACTAGTTCAATTACCTACTCACGGGGTGCAAGCACCAGTTTACAATCGGTACGTGACGGGTTTCCCCAATTGCATTCCCAACACATTAGTATTAGTGTATGTTATCAAAATTCAACTTACACAGAGTATGAATACGTATAATGTGACGTATAGGATAATGACCAAGTCAAAAATTATTATTAATTTTATTAGATACATAAATAAAAAGTTTACCTGGAGTTGGATTTGAACCTACGGCCTGTATCGCGCTAACCAACTGCGATATCGAAGTACAAACCCCAATCGATGTAAATTTTGTCTTTATGTATGTAGAACTGATGTAAATTTTAGAATTCCAAACTTTTTAATTAAATATTTACTTTTGAACATATTCGTTCATAAGAAATATAATAATCAAAATTTATAAAATTAATTTTCACAGTATTTACGTTTTTTTTGTATTTTAAAACGGAATATATATCTTTATGTAGATAATGTAAATGAAATGTATCTAGGAATGTATCTAGATACATACTTCTTAAAGTATCTCTGGTTACTGAAAAAAAATGTAACGTTACAACACTGCTTGCTGCCGTTTCAGTGTGTGGTCTACCACAGTTAGTCTGTTTCAGTACGCGCTCTACCACAGTTAGTGTGTTTCAGTATGAGCTCTACCCTACGTAACCCTTATATCTACTTTAGTGTGAATTCTACAGAAGGATTTCTTTCTTAATTCAAGTAGCTAGGTATGTTGCAATAAAAAACATGAAAAAATATAAACAATTTCAACATTTTTATTATAGACAACTTGTACATTAAATCATATCAATTTAGTCAAACATTTAAAGTACAAATTTCATCGACGATACGCATTTCGTATGTCACTTAAAAATTTAATAAACAAATCATTTTCATTTTTAATTATAATTCTCCATGAAACATAATCTAAATGTGATTGAATGTCATGATTGGGAACACCCGGTATTTTTTTGTAATATTTCAATTTTCGCATCGAGCCAGGTCCTCTCTATTCCTTGCGTATGGGCCCCAGTGTTGGGATCGACATAATTTTGTTGGTGATTAACTGTCTGGTGCATATATTCTAATCCAGGCAATCCTCAACATGCTGGTCACTCATCCGAATGGACCGTTGATCTAACTTGTACTTCCCGCTGAATTATTGTAAGAAGTGTTTCTGTATTCCTGCACTCTATGTAGAAATATCTTGTTTCTTCTTTATTGTGAAGATCAAACACCCATGGTCCATCTACACGACCACCGTGGTGTCTATTATTTTGAACCTCATTGTCGGATTCTGCAGATTCGGGAGGTTGGTTCCCGTTTAAGAGCATTCCTCTATGGTACTTTCGACGTTCAGCGAAACGAGCTTTGTCAATTTGTACCGGGTTTTCTTCTGTACCAATTAACTGCCCTCAAACTGTATAGGAAACCACGGAACTACACACGTTCCGACACATGTTAAACCAATCAGTCACCATTGCACTTACTCGCCCCGTAAGTGACCCCACTGATTTGATCGGAATGTCCAATATAAATAGAAATATCAGTTCCAATATTTGACATAAGGTTAGATTGCTATTCACTCGTGCGTTGAGGTCGTCATAATGAAAAAATCTATTCCCATTTCTAATCAATTTGGTCGCCTGACACCCTTTTCTTGGGCAACGAAAAATTGGAACGAATTCACCACCACGATTTCGCCTTCGCTTCTCCAACATTTTAGTCCCACACTGAGAAGATACTTCCATATCTGCTTCGCTATGGTGCTGCCTCAAAAATGCAACAGCAGGTGCTTCTGAAGCAGCAACGTTTCAATAAAATTCGCGCAGTTGCATGTTGAACACGTCAAAAGATGCAAAAATACTGAATACTTCAAAAATTACCGACGCCTCACATTATAATACACAATAAATTGCTCATTAGAAGTTATTTAAAAGTTATTGTGACAATGCTCAGTTATTCCTTAATGATGTCTAAGGTCAACTTTCCAACTCATTATAAGTGATTTAAATTATTTTTGAATAAACGGCACCATTTTACACCCACTGCTTGTGTCAGTAAAGTGGCAACATTTTTATTATATTACTACGTAACTAACTGTATTATGAAAATTAAGTAAAAATAACCTCTATTATAAGTTTTGTTATGAACGAATAGTCAAAAGTAAATGTGTAATTAACAATTATTCGTATTACCGCTTCGCTCAGGCAGTAACAATCACTCATGCTATAATCCCTCGCATTATAAACTAGTTTCATAATCTACTATTATGCAAATTCTGAATGTTTACGTTTGAGTATATTATGTTTAAATATACTCTTGAAACCCCGTCAGTACGCCACTGCATTGATTGCCGCAAGTTACACATACTTTTCTATATAGGCATGTATAGGGAATAATGTGAGCCCTTTGTAATAGATTAGTAGTCTTTATTTACTTATTTCAAGGCAAGAATTACTAATATTTTATTAAAATAACATTTAATTTGATAGCATCATATACAATAAAGTAAGTGTAGAGTTGTTGGTGCCATCTATGAGAATTTTAAGGAACTGTATGATTGACTTGCAAAACTGCCGTATTATAATTCCAAGTGAAGTGAAAATCTGGGCACTCGGAAGCCATTTTATAGTTCGTCTTCTGACGAAGTTTGTACTTTAAGTTTTCATTGTATATCTTTTAAATTGGCTGTGATTTGATAATTTGTTGTGTGTGTGTGGGTGAGACTGAGACCAATAAACCAAAAATAGACATGTCTGTGTATATTTTTTGTTGACATAGAACGTTGCGACTAAGTGTCCTCCGTTCTCGTCAAATAAAAATATTCTCAGTGCTTCAGGCAGAGCTTAGTATTTACCTGAAGCCCTGGAAGGAATACAAGTCCTCACCATGGGCAATAATGCCGCAACGGCTAATAAAAAAGTAGATTCTGCTGAAAGTGTCAAGGAATTTCTAGATCAAGCCAAGGAAGATTTTGAAGAAAAATGGAAAAAGAATCCCACAAATACAGCCGCCTTGGACGACTTCGATAGAATTAAAACGTTAGGAACGGGGTCATTTGGAAGGGTAATGATTGTTCAACATAAACCTACAAAAGAATATTATGCAATGAAAATACTTGACAAACAAAAAGTTGTTAAGTTAAAACAAGTGGAACATACATTAAATGAAAAGCGAATTCTTCAAGCTATCAGTTTTCCATTCCTGGTGAGTCTAAGATTTCATTTCAAGGACAATTCAAATCTGTATATGGTTTTGGAATATGTGCCTGGCGGTGAAATGTTTTCGCACTTGCGAAAGGTGGGTCGTTTTTCTGAACCACATTCTCGATTTTACGCTGCTCAGATAGTATTAGCTTTCGAATATTTGCACTACTTAGATCTGATTTATCGTGATCTCAAACCTGAAAATCTACTCATAGATTCACAAGGATATCTTAAGGTCACAGATTTTGGTTTTGCCAAAAGGGTTAAGGGACGTACCTGGACGTTATGTGGAACACCCGAATATCTTGCTCCCGAAATTATACTTAGTAAAGGATACAATAAAGCAGTGGATTGGTGGGCACTTGGAGTATTGGTGTATGAAATGGCCGCTGGTTATCCACCATTTTTCGCTGATCAACCTATCCAAATTTATGAAAAAATTGTGTCGGGAAAAGTTCGTTTTCCTTCACATTTCGGATCAGATCTTAAAGATCTTCTACGTAATTTACTACAAGTAGATCTTACAAAACGCTATGGGAATCTCAAGGCTGGTGTAAACGATATTAAGGGTCATAAGTGGTTTGCATCAACAGATTGGATTGCTGTATTTCAAAAGAAGATAGAAGCACCGTTCATACCTAGATGCAAGGGTCCTGGCGATACTAGTAATTTTGATGATTACGAAGAGGAAGCTCTTCGCATTTCATCTACAGAAAAGTGTGCTAAGGAGTTTGCCGAGTTTTGAACGTCCCAATGTGTGTGTGTAAGTAGACTTACTATATTTTGAATTGGGTATAGAGAGACTGCCACCATCGGCTCTTCCAACATTTGCCCTTTGCTTGCTTGATAGGATTCCTCTGCATAATTCTGGTAGCTACAGGGGTCTTTATAAGTATTAACATTTATTTTTTAATTTTAAATATTTGATTGCTCATTTATTTATTTGTTACTATAGTAATGCAGTTTTTAAAATTTTTTTGTAGGTGTATATTAAAATCATGGTCATCTACGATTCATTTAGTAGGCAAGATTGTTTAAAATAAACGTAAACTCATTTAACGTTAGAGATTTCTCACTTTCATTATTAGTCTTTTAATCATAAAGAACACCGATATCTAAAAAATATATTTTTGAAATTTATTTGTAGAATGTAAATATTACCTGGCATTTACATTTATTGTAATCACAAATTGTGTTCAAAGTACTTGTCAATTTCCACATTTAAATTGTGACAAGGTTAAAGTAATATAATATTTTTTTCATTCAAGAGTACAGTTATTAATTATTAAAGTGCACATGAAAAACAAAAATTAACGTGGAACTAAATAATTTACAGCTGCCATTTTCCTTTTAATTAGTCATTGAATTTTAGATTTAGTTTTCCAAAGTCATTAAGTGATGTTTTTTTTTTTCTAAATTATCCAATACTGCAGACTCACAGTGGCTATGTAATTGTAAGCCAAAGTGGAAAGGTTCAAATAATTAGCACAAGTTTTTCTAGTTTTTTCAACAAAAGAAATTGTTGCTAAGGAGTTTAGTATTTAAGAATAGAAACATCTAATGAGAGTTTTTAAAATAAAATAATTTTTGCAATCATTATTTTTAAATAAAATGAGTGAGGTGAGCTAGTCTTCCAAGTTTTTTATCATAACTTAGATTAAACATACTTTGCCTCATTCAATATTTTTAATACTCATTGGCTTGCGATTTTGATTTTGAATACAGATGTTGATTTTATGTGATAACGATGATGTACAAATATTTTAGTTGTAACCTCACTTCACCAGTGAGTTTTTTTAAATTTTTTAAAATACCTCTACATTTTTCTATTTATGAGTATGAAATCCATATATTTTTTAGCAGTAGTTATAATAAAATGGAAAATATTTTCGAAAGATTTAATCTCTATTACTTGTATTTAAATTATATTGCTTCAACTGCTTTTATATCGAATCATAAAGATGATTTTATTGTTATTGCTTAATAGGGATCCAGTTTAAACTAGTGTTTTATTTGCAATTCTACTTATAAATTATTATGATGTTTATGTTACCTAATTCAATAAAGACATATGGGGAAATTTAAGCCGAACATTATGAACAAATTAATATTCAGGGAATTTTATGCCATTTATTTCATGCGTCATAAATTCATTTTTATTCAAACTAATTCAAATGTGGGAATTGTTTATTTTCATATCCTTTGAGTACATTACATATATAAATATTAAACTACAATCAGCCTTGCCCATTGTTGTGAAAAAGAGCCCTGTAGTTAACTACTGTATTTAAATGCAGATTGAAGAGTGCAATAGGCATTAACTTAGTTAGTATGCCCTATATTATTTTATTGTAAATAATGTAATATACTTATTATATTTTGTAAAATTAAAATTGTATACTGTTTTTAAATTGAAAAGTTCAGCATACCATATTTATTGCTTAAGTTACAAATATTTTAGTACCTTTGTTATATAATGTTGTGAAGTTATGTAGAGATTCCAACGTGAATATCCAAAGACTTAAAACTTCATCGGAAGATATAGATATCGTTAACTTTATTACCACAAACTTGCTTCAATCGAAATATATAGATTTATCAATAAATAATGAGAATTAAGTATAGGTACATTTGCTTTTTTTGTTTGTATTAAGAAAGATTAATTTTAATTTATGCACACATATGTCTGCCAATTTATCTTAATTTAATTTAATTCAAAGTATTTTAAATATCGAGTAAATATAAATATGTGTTAATATGAAAATTTTCTGTATTTTTAGCTTCCTGGTACGATGTGATTTTGTGATAATTCTAGTTGCAGGGCTGCTATCATATTAGTAGAATTTTTGAAATAACTATAGTTGACTAGAGTGCAGATGAGCTGTGAGAAATGCAGAATATCAAGTGTTATTAAATGTTTAACAAATATCCAAAAATGACAATGAAGTACTCAGAATGAACATCAGTATCTCTTTCTGTGTGTATCAACATGGTTTTTAAATAATTCATGGTTATTTAATAATACCACACACTAGTTGAAGTAAGAAACTGGGTATTCGAATACCCAGTGAATAATCAATTGGTCGATTTATGTGATTGATTGGTTCATTGACAAATCCAGTAATTGATTGGTTATTTAACTAATATCATTGATTGATTATTTGACAAGTATATTGATTAATCATATATCGACCAGTTATGAATTCTGATATTACTAGTAAGGATTTGTACTGTTATAGGAAGGTTTTAGGTTTTTTCATGCTTACGTTTAAGATCTAATGTATAGAAAAAGCGGTATGCTGTATTATCGGCAAATGGCCCAAGATTTGTTTGTACGTATCAGAGTGGGCCAATCACTAAACTAAATTCACTTGTGGGAATTTTGATACTATTTTCTATGAAAATAACAAACGTGTTTGAAAAATGCCTAAAATGCAACACCAAAATTGAAGGTAATTTTATTATTTTTTATTCATCTATCATACTAGATCGTCACTTTGCGATAAGTTTAAATTGATTTTGATTAGTAGATTTGAACTTGTCAAATAATTGGTTATCGATATTTTAAAAACCATGAGTAACGATTAGTTGATTGACTAATTACTTGAAAAACAGAGTCTTGTTATGACCATTAAGCATTACAGGTACAACCAAATACCGTTATTTTTTATCTATGCTGCACATAAAAATTATACTTGTTATTCTTTTAATTAAACACGTTTATTTAAAAAAATGTTACAAATTTTAACTCAAAACTACTTTTTAAACTTAATTTTGTGCTCAGTCAAGTGGGTGGGAGAGGGGGGTTGGTACAATTCTTATACCACTGTAACTGAAAGTTATTTTCGCTTTTACTGAAAAATATATAACATCTTATTTTAAATTCTTACCTTTTGATGGTATTGTTGGAAACATGTCCTGGACTATGACAAGTACAAAGGTACCTTGCACACTGAACAGGTCCACTCTGTCCATATGTAAATCTGCTTAGTGCTACATACTGTACAGTGTCTTCTAGTGCTTTTTTCTGGCTGATGGGCTGAAATCTAATTCCCGAGGACACGGTTAGCTTATGTTTTTTAATGCATAGTGGAGAACTATTCCTAGTGGTTATGAGGTCTACGTGCTTCTCAGCAACTAGTTCACCGAGTACATCCCTTCTAAAATCTTTATGAGATATCTGTTGCCCATTTAATTTATATAATAATGTATGAGTTGACTACACAAATGTCAAAGAAATGAAAGAATATACAATGCCACCATTTAGTCGATCTAGTCCAAAGTTCCATGTTCATATTGTAGTCCAATAAAATACGGGGACAATTTACATCTTCAATTTGACCATTTTGCGATTTCCTTCTGTCTGTTGAGAAAATTTGCGGATCGTGATAGTTAGATAGTAGACACTTCTTTTGTCTTTCCACTTGAAAATTGATTTTACAGTCGGTGTCTCTACGTTGCAGTTCTTTATCTGCTCTCATCGCTGGAATATTTTTACTAGTAAAAAAGATCGTACCACATGTCCAAATTGAATCGTTTTTTAAATCCAAAAGCAGTTTGTACGAATAGAAATAATTCTCTATAGACGATGATTTTTATGTTCTAAGCCTTTCTCCTAAATTTTTCTCCGTTTTATCTCCTACCTTTCCGGTATAAATCTGAAACCTGTACAAATAGCGACGAGACACCAGACTTTGTAGTCCCTTTTTATTGGCTTTGAACCGAATCATAGATTCGTCTATGGTAGGTTTTCTTTTGGTTTATAGCACCTTTCAAAATTTTCAGAAATCTTATTCAAGCTTGTAGAGCTTATCATAATTTGGCTGATCTCTACCAGGCATAAGAGTATTGTCACGTGGATGGATATGACTGAGTAGCCATCCAAACCTGTTCACTGACATTAATTTGTTTATATATTCATAATGAAGGTTTGGGATAGAACTCCAGTAGTCTCTGCAGCTGGGCAAAAGTTGTATGGCCAAAAAATGTTGATTCCTAGAAAGACCTTAGTTTCGCAAACGTTCGCTGGAGTAAACGGCTTGCGTCGCATATAAGTTAGTCTCGAAAAAAATATGATTGATAATGTCATCAGAGTAATAAGGCAATTAAAATATTTGTATGGCGTTGGACTTTCATTGCTTTTGACTACATCTGTGGGCCTCCTTGGTGAGTGAATTGAGCATCGTCATTTGGTACATTAGAGTCATCTGAATTAAGATTTCATCTTACAAAGTTTGCTCACGAAGCTCCTACGAAGTTTTCTCTGGAAGTTCCGAATGCATCCCGAACCGATTCTTGATCAGATGGTATGTTAACTTGTTCTATTTCGTCTATGAGGTCTTTGTAGGACTAATTTTACAACTTGAATGGTACTTCGTCCATTGTCACTGACAAAAAATCGCTAGAAAATTTTTGAATTTACACTTTTTAGAAAGTGTATTTATTACCCTCACATTACCCTTCATCCCGAAAAAATCAACGAATACCTTTGCTAACAACCACTACCAATTTACCACAATTACTATCCCTGTAGCACACAGGTACAATGAATGTACCACCTCTTCAAGTAGTTAAATATTAATTATTTTATTTAGGTACTTACAAATTAAGTTTATTATCCCAGTAAACAACAAATATCTACTTAACATAATATTTTACGTAAAAAACAGGTGATTTATATGTAGTACACCATTCACCAACATAAACAAACGTAATAGCATAACCTAAAAAGTTAGCTCGCGATCATCGCCAGGGGCGGGATTTATCACCGGGATCGTTTTAAACGTGGAAATGCAAGTGGTATAGTTTTTATGCTTTCGTGACGCAAAGAATATGATATTGAAAAAGTGGTACGAATATTGTACCATCGTGCCATAAAGCAGGTGGAATTGTGATACAATTAATGTATTAGCGACCTTCCAAGGGATCAATCATTCCTTTTAGGCAAACCCAAGTTACTCTTCACAAATGTGTTCCTCATAGTGCTGGGAAAAATCGAATGTTTTCAATGATTGAAGTTAACCAATAAAAGATTAGCTAGGGTAACTATTAAAGCAAGTTCCTACCCTATAATAATTTTATTTCTTGTGACACAAAATAACCAAGTATTTAATTAAAAATTAATTTTTAATTACATACTTACTTTTGAACTTATTCGTTCATAACAAAAACATAATAATATAATAATCAAGTATTTAATTTTAAATTTTTATTTTTAAACATGTTTTCCTTAATGGTTAGCAATGGAAACGCCAGTTTTAATTATTTTGTTCAAAATAAGTAAGTGTCATAGTCAAACAATTACATAATTAGATCAAGTGATAATCAAATAATCTATTATTTTTTATTTAATCACCACATCACGTCAAATGGTTAATCCAAAAAATTAATTCACAATTTGCGTTTTGTTCTAAAAGAGACATTTGAACAACCAAAACGTGTTTGCCATAAACTTTTAGGCGTGGCATGTATGCAAATGTTTTGGAGATACAGGGTGCTACCAAAGTTACAAGACACTGCTTCACCAGCATATTGTTTAAGACAAAACAAGAAAATATATGACACGCATTAATCCGCAATCTGTTGGTTTTTGAGGTACAGGAGGTTGAAATTAAAAAAATTAATTTGAATGCAATATCTTTAAAACATATTAAAAAAATTGTTTAATGTTTGACATATATAAATTATCTGTAAAAATACATTTTTTATGAAAATATGCACTGCAATATTTTTTGTTTGCCACTGTTTTTTTTTTCAATATTAATGTTTGCCATTTATCACGTCAAAAATAGTTTATCAAACTTGAAAATTGTTTAAATATTTAGAAAAATACTAGTTTTGGTAAATAAAAAATATTTCTAAAAATCTTATTCGTGCATTGTGGAGAAGAGTAGTTATTTTGACAGAACTAGTTTTTGAAAAAATTTAAGTTTATTTTAGAAATCTTGTTTAATTTTCTAAATGTTTAATTAATCTCGGATGTAGATGAAATTATTTTTCTGATCGGATGCACGTTCACTGTGTTAACCGCTAGAAGTAGTCATTGTTCATGTGCGTTATGGGACATATGTGACTCATAGAGGTGCTATGTATATTTATTGCTCATAAACATTCCAAATTAACACAGGTGTCAATTTGTGATCGAAATTTATAAGGCCAGTGCTCAGATAATCACTAACAGAGACAGAATGTGAATAATTTGATTTTTTGGGGTAGAAAAGGGCGGAACTTCAAGCTCGCAAAAAATACTTGGAATATCTTGAAAATTAATGTTAAAGTCATGAAACTGGTTTACTACACCACGAGTGATGATACAATAAAAAAGATTTTTTTTAATTCGACCCCTCCTTCAACCCCCTTTGGCATTTAGTTATTTGCATACAAAATCCAAAGCGAATGATCAATGACAGTCATTGAAACATTGAAGACAATAGGTTGGTTTGCCATCGCACTCTTCACAAAAAGTGTATACCTTGTTCACTTTATTATCTGCTGCGCGACTAGACAGTAATACCCGACATATTTACGGCGCTTCTTATTGTCCGGACTTGGCGTGATAAGAATATGGTATCGCTTGGGGGTTCTGGGACAAGTAATATCTTCTTTTCTTACTGATCCTAGCGATTTGACTCAAGTATCTCTATAATTTAATATAGACATTTTTTCATTTGGATTTCTTTCACTATTAAACATTATCCAGCTGAACTGTTGAACAATAATTCAACCACAACTTTTTTCTATCATTCCAATGATTTTCGCATCGGGCTTTGATAAGAAGTCATTTGATCGCTAATGTCAACTCCTTTCTTGGCATTATTGTAGTCCAGCACGCATTGAGACTTCAAAACAGGTGATCCTCTTTTCACTTTCCCCAGTATCAATTTGTATGTAATTTTTTTCTTTGTCAAATACGTCACCCTTTTTTCTTTTTTTTTAAGAATGACGTATGCAGAGAGATTTTTACTGTTTTTTTTTACAGTTCCACACAGTCGCGTCTTTTTGGCTAGCAGGTATTCAGCTAGAGCGTAGGACGTGTAAAAGTTGTCAACATACAGTATGTGACTTAATTCATAATAATTACTCATTAGAACATTTACTATATATTCAGCATGACTTATCCATCTACGGTACACATTACATAAATTTCTACACCGTATTTATGCGTTTTCGTGTACTGTTTCATTACCAGACGTTCATGCCACGGAATCATAGACTCATCGTTAACTGTTGGAGGAGGTTATACATTTATCATACATGTTTATAAGAAAATCTATGACATTGCGTAGTTTATATAAAAGATCTTCTCCATTATTGTTGTTATCACTAAAGTGCCAACATCTTAAAGTCAATAAAAACCTGTCTCTGGGTATACAAGAAGATATAAATTTGTTGTGGTACAATGAATCTTTACTCCAGTAAGAATTTATGACAGGGACGTCTATCATCCCCATACCGATTATAACAGCAAAAAAGTTCTGCATTTCATCGCTGTCAATAGGACGCCAAGATTTCATTCTCGATTTGGATTTGATGATAGAAGCAAGTGTTTGTTCAGCGTATGTATTTATTTCTTCGACCATTCACTCAATTATACCGTCGGAAACAAAAATTTTAAAACAGTCTAATGACGATGGGCAGGTTGCAAGGATATTGAAAACATTGCTTGTTGCACATAATGTTGGGAAAAGTTCATTTTTATTCACTTGTATATCATGCTAAAAATGAGAATGTTCAGAAACTACACTGTCTTCTTCATCACTTTGAGTGTCATCTAAGTCTTCATTGTCACATTCAGAATTACTTTCGCTAGAGGAGCTAGGTGTATAACTTATATCGTTTAGAAAATCATCTGAACCAATATCTTCATTACCACTATCGTTCATAACAAGAGTCAATTCCACAATTATGTTGTCGTCTGCCCACTAGTGAACGTCGTTCGAAAATCAGTATCATTGACATAATTATAATAAAAATTTTGCGTTAGAGTTTGATAATTACCTGATAGGCCCAAAATACCGTTTTACACTATTAAATGTCAGAAAAAAGATAAACGTTTTCAATCATATTTTGCAAAAACTGCTCTCTTCTAACTTATCCTATAATTTTGATTTTTGTATAGATCTGATTACCAACATTTTAGTATTATTCCAATTGTGAAATTGTAAAATCCTATACCCATTTAATACAATTATCTAGGTCAGCGCATATGAAACTGTTATCTCACGTACGCCAATGATGCCCACCCCTTTCTAAAAAAGATTATCTAAGTAAATTGTAAATAAGGTAATTTAAAAATTTTTATATTAGATATATATCGATACTACCGACAAGCCATTTTACAAATTATTACGTAAAAAAACATAATTAAAATTATTTTGTCAAATTGTTAAATTAGTGGGTAATGCACCTTTAATCAAATTTTTTCTTAGCGTGTTAGAAATAACGTTTTCATAGGAAAGTTTAAATATTGTTGAACTACTTTTTTATGAAACTGCTTTATTATCAGTGCTAAGTTACTTTTGCTGAAAAAGGGTAAATGGCAAATTTGTATAAACTCGCAAACTATTAACTGAAAATTTAAAATATCGTTTATCTATTCGCGTACCCTTTAGAAATGTATGCTTATCCTGAAGGGGTACGCATACTACAATTTGTGATACACTGATTTAGTTATTCCTTAACCTGCTCGGATTGTATAATTACGTGTTTCTTTACTTTAAATGCACGCTTAAGCAAGGGCGATGGTTACCTTAAGATTTAAGAGCTTTTTTGCGTAACTACAATGAAAATGTTCACACCTTTTAGTTGTTAGAAAATTTCCACGTAATCGTAAATTGCCACAATTGTTCTAATTTTGCTATCGCACAATCGTATTGCCATAATTGCTAGTAGTTGTACCAACATTTCTGGGTGGTTTCAAGAATTTTCCTAGAAATCCATTGGATACTTGCCATAAAATAATATAAAACCTCACGTAAAATCACATTAGACGTTTTGAAATCCGTTGTACACCATCTTTAAACCACCCGTCGTGTGGCTTACACCACGCTTCTTCAAAACAATTTCTATACATTTCAGTCTTCGTAGTAACGTTGGTTGTATGTTGCTTTACCATCCTTCGATCATGGCAAATTTTTGAACATTGGTTCAAAAATAATAATATAACCATACACATATAAATGAATTGGATATTCGAACATCCAGGGTAGGTAGGGGAAGGTGTCCTAAAATGACATACTTTTTATGTGAGACTCGTTTTTACAGAGACCATTCGAAATATCGAAGTGGAAAAAAATGATACACATTGCTTTGAATAAACTTTATTGATAAACTTGGACGAAAACATCTCATCTCTCTTAAAAACCGGTAAAATAATAAAATGAAAAAAACACTTATAGTTTACATGTACTTATGTGTGTAAAATGACAGTCATGGGGTATAAAATAACATATGCTCAAAACAAATGGTAGGTAGAGAAGTAAAAAAAAGAAATTAATCTCGGCAAATGTCACAGATGAACTTTACGTTCAGGGATACTCCGGCACATTCACAATGTGCCCAGTTCTTGCATTTTATGCAATTACCTATACCATTCATACATCAGACACATGTTACATGTGACATCCTTTGGCGCTGGTTAGCGTTCCAACTTGTTTTCTTCCGGTTTTCACAAAAATGTTTGGAGGTCAGACCACTTTCATCCATATTATAAATGCGATGAACATCAATTTTCTTCTTTTTCGGCATTTCCAACGAATTAAAAAATTACGTATTTGTGGCCTATTAAATGCCACAGCTTCAGGTTGTCTTAGGGATATTCTCTCAGCCATTCTCGTCCAGCGAGCACTGCGATCTTTAAATCTATTTGGAATACCATTTTTAGTGGCAAATTCAAATGCAATTTGTTTTATTTCTGTGGTAGTTATCCCAAACAATCTAGACTAATAACAATATATGCTCAACAAAGTGTCTTTCTTCATCTTCACTAAATGTGGTTGAAAATCGGCCCAAAACCTTTGGCTCTTTTGTTTACCATCATTTGCGCTTCGTCTTAACGTGAACTGAGAAACATTGAAGAGTCAGGCTGCTTTCAACCATCTCATTCGACCACCTTTTACAGCCTCAATAGCATTCCGCATGTCTTCTTCATCCTATGATTTTCTGGTTGATGTCCTTTCACCTTTACCACCATAGTGTAGTAAAAAAATTCAAAATGATACCATTTTTAAATTCAAATTGATTTGCGAAGTGTGGTTGTAAAATGACATAGTGTGTCATTCTACCTTCATGCATGCTTTTCTCGTTTTACCCGCAATAACATGTGGTCCTTTGTTCTTACCTGATTTTTTTTTATCTGATATTAAACGACAATTCCGCGTATGTGTATCTGTAGTACGCGCTTACAATTACGTCATATTGTAATTTCACTTTAAAACAAACACAATTTGATAATGAAAACACAAAACAATGATTTCTTGAGGTTAACACAGCCGCAAACCAAATCGAGTTCGGGGTTACCTTTTGCTACACAAAACTACAACTATCAACTAGATTGCACCAGTAGCTCCAAAAGAAAGGACGCTATGTCATTTTACATTGTGCTATGTCATTTTAGGACACTCCCCCCCTAACTTACTAATAAAATTAATGATGGTTGTAGGTGTAGGTACTTTGTTAAATCGCATGCAAGACAATGCGACCTATTACATAATTCCCCTTTTGCATGTTTCAAAATTTATTTGTTTTTTTTATTTATTTGTTGTCACAGTTTAAACTTCCCTAGTGGGTTAGCTGAATCCTCTTTGGAGCAAGAGAGTGTCGCCATAATTTTTTTTGTTTTGTTATTGCTTTTCAAGTTACATCTTCGTAGAGTGTCCTTGTTTTTTTATGAGCTTTGAGACGCATAAAAAATAAGAAATTAGTAGATAATCATTAGTGTTTATTTTTAGTGCATCCATATTATTTTCGGATATTTATTTTTTTTGGATATTTTCCAGTTCAAATATTTCAATTTACATTAAAAAAAAACTTACTATATAGTGTCGCATTTAATTAATCCTGATTTTAACATGAAATCATTTGAAAGTGGTGTAAGAAAATTACATTATATGTAAAATTACAAATGGTACAATAGTTCATTTTGACATAATTGATAAACCTCACCTTCTAAACCAATCAAAAATCATGTTACATAATGGATTTTTAAAAATCGATACTGATTATTTCTGTTCAAAACCAGAAATATGCATGTATTTTTTCTTTATGGTAACTGTTTAATTATGGTTCAGCGAATATATTTACTCACGAAGGTTTGAACCTGAAAAGTTTTAAAGGGGAGTTGGGGACAAAATATAATTTTTATCTTATTTCGTCCCCATAATTAAATCTGTTTTAAAAATTTGGAAAGAAAAGCACATACACTAGATTAGCCGTGTCAGGTGTGAACATTGAGCCAGAACAACTTTGTATATATAAACTGCCGACTGGCTTTATGATTAATACACGACTTATAAAATGTTTTGTGCGTTAAATTTTTCAATAGTATTTCTAAGAAATTTGGTTATGGATAAGAAATACTGGATATGATAAAATATTTACCATTTCTTCAAATTCAAAAAATAAAATAATTATGATATCTACAAACAGCATTTAAGATTTTTGTACTTTGAACTTTAATCACAGTATGGGTTGGTGGAAACATTTAACGAAAATGTTATGAATGAATATTATTATCGTGATCTAGGTAGATAGGTACTATGGAAATTATTGCCATTGTAATATTTATTTAATAATAATAAATATATTTAAATTGCCTTAAATTATTGTACTTGTGGTTCTTTTTAATATTTTTCAATCTCTTTGTCGAGTGTGGTAGTTAAATTACAATTTTGATTCAAAAAATAAACTTAGGCAAGTGCCTAATCATTTTTTCACATTATATTATATGTGAGTTGGCTGATTATAATCCAAGGCAATTCTTGTATAATTAACATTTTTTTCAGTTATTTCAAATTTATCCAGAATTTTCTCCTAATTGCATAAATGGATAATATGGAATTTTCAAGGAGATGTACATATATTTAAAATTTTTGTTGCAGTTTTCAATCAGTATATAGTGCATAGAAAATGAGATAGAATAAAAATTGTTTATGTTCAATGTTTTTATAACAAAAGATTCTATTTATTATAAGTTATATAGTTGATTTCAGACAATTTTAGATCGTGAATGCTACCCATTAAAGTGGAGGTCATAATTTTAGAAAGGACAAGTGTGAGAATTGACTTATTTTTAATTATGATGAATTTGAGTTTTATAAATGTAGATATTCCTAACAGTTGCATTTATAATATTACAGTTAATTACTATTTATTTAAGAAATGTTAATATTGTTTTCGATATGTGACAAATTTATGAAATGCAGACTTTTAGTAAATACACGCTAACCGAAATTGGCGACGTGATGAGCTGTATGTTCAGAAATACAGTCAGATTATTTTTATAAGTATCTATTTTAAGAATTTTCTTACTACCTAAAAGTTGGAATGAATTTCAAAATAATGAAAAGTCATCATAAAACTTCACAACATTTTAATAATTATATTTGTGTAATTATGAAATTTTGAATAATCTGTATTTAATGTAAGTTTCTTAATTTACATGGCACCATATAAAATTTTTATTATAGGTTTATGTCGATATAAAAACTTGAACTTTGAAAACACGTTTGTTGCAAGTAAACGACGTTCAATTGTGATTACAAATAATGTCAAATCGTTTCCGAAATTAATATATCCTTGAAGCGGGCCGTTTAACATACAAGGAAATTATACATTTGGCAAAGCCGTTGATGGTGTCGTGTAAACTATTTTCATTTGGCAAATGTTTTATTGTAAATATTAAATAAGCGATCTTATATCATTAAATGTGTAAGAGAATTTGCAAATACAGTATAAATTATTGGAGATCTTAGTTTTCAGTTACTGCATAGTTTTGAGCCATAAAAAATTTGGTATACTACAATTTGAATGTAATCAAAATCAACTGACTGTTTAAGTTGAGCAGATTTACCAGTTTACAATTTATTTAAGCTATGTGATCTGCTTATGTGAATTCTTACTCGTAATTATTATCATATTTATTATGTTGTAATAATATATTGATAGATTTAGTTTCCTTCCAATTGTGTTGTAATACAAAATTGTGCATTCTTACATGGTTAGTATTGTGTATTCTGCGCTTAATTATTGATTCATGTAATTTATTAAAGTGCATTCGTGCTAAATTCTAAAAGTATAAGGTGCTCTATAATAGATCCACAAAAAATATGAATCTAATTGTTGTATTGATATTTTTTGTGTGCTTATTAAAAATGTTTCGATAGTAGCAATGACTACTACTGCCACAATGTAGTTTACTCCTTAAAAATAAGATCTACCTTCAACTTTTTCACTGTTGCTTGTTGCTTTATTAATGAAACTGTATGATACCAAAGAAACTTTGTAAAACAAATTTTTTTTTTTTGGTTTTATATCTGTTAAGTTTTTCCAATTTTTGAAAGCTTTTAGAATATGTATGTAACGGAACAGGATGGATCGTTAATCATCACAAATATGGTTTTAGAATTTTATTGGTTAATTATCAAAGTTAAAGTTCAATGTGAAATTAAGCAATAAATATTATATAAAATCTTCGTAAAATAATAATTGTGAATTATATTTTTTTCAGAGCATAAGAATTTTTTTGGTATCTTGTTAAAAATTACTCTACTCCATTTATCTTGGTATATAAGCATTTCGGATACCATAATCTTAACATAAAATTAGAAAAAAAGGAGTGACTATAGTAATTCTGTGATCACTAAGATCACAATGACTTAATATTAATTTAAATCTAATTGTTTAAGAAAGTTCGAAACACCACTTTAGTAATCAAATTTGTGTAATGGTCCATCTACCAATAATGTAGTTGTAGAAGAAAAAATGGGAGAAATGGGCAGATAGATATCATGTTGTATATATTATTTATAAAATATATTGTAATGGCTTTGTATCAATGTGCGCATTTACGTATGAATGAACGCTAAGTGATTATGTTTTGCCAATCTTTGTTCTTGTCAGTTAAGGATAAGCAAGATTAGTCTGACTACTATTGCTTGTAGTATAATACTAAGTGTCATTTATTAGCACTCCCACTTTATTAGTTACACTACCGTTTTATTATGGAGATTAGTAATAAGTAATTGTGCTTTAAATTTTCCAAAATTGATCACACATGTGTTATGTACATTACCTTAGATATAGGCCTTACTTTGCGAAATTTGTTTAACACATGTAAAACGTACGGGTAGTACATACAATATTTAAGGTTATTCTATCTTTCTTTTTAACTAACAATGTTGTACAAATTTCGCATATTTATAGTCAATTAGTCTTTGCGTTAATGTAACCACATGTTTTCAGTCAGCCAATGTGTATTGTTCTGTTTGTTGTATTTTGTTATTGTATAGTATTTTGTCCTCTACTAATATCATGTATTTAACATGTCATTTTAGTGAAGTTCTATGAGAACCAGTTTTCAAATGTTGTTTTAAATAAATTTAAAAAATAAAGACGACTATCCTAGAACCATTATTTGGTTTTATTAATACTAACTGCAAATGTTTTATTTTCGATACTTCAGTAATTTCCTTTACTCAGGATTTTTAACATAATTTCTCCCACATGTTTTGCATCAAATTAATTAGTAAAAAAAACTCCAAATATTGTTTTTTAAGTGAAGAGTTCATATAATTGCTTTTGGTAAGTAAGTTACACTAATAAAAAAGATTGTTGTCTGTTTCAGCAACATGCCAGAAAAATTTGTAAATGATATATGGACTATACAATTCTGCCATTTTATGTTCCGTTTGGATGATTTATGGTTCCATTATGTGGTTTAAACAAGTGTTTATAAAGCAAAATTAGGGGAACTGCCAAAATTTATACTAAGTTTGACTTCAATTTTCTCTTGAACCCTTAAGGTAAATATACTAGTAGTTGACATCGCATCAGTAGTTGACACTTCTCTACTTCGATGAAAAAAATGTGTTTCAAACGAGTTTTAATAATTTAATCATCATAATTAAGTAACACCATCTAGACGGCTATTCCCGAATTATGGGAGCCATTTTGATTGAAAAGTACAGATTCCCACCAACTTAGCATCATAATGTCGCGCCACATTTCGTTTGCAGTTATTTTGTTAACTAAAGTGTTAAGAAGGTCTGTTCAATACAAATTTTTTTTTTCGTTTCGTTGGATGTGATTGCTATTACAGTTACATAATTTTGATACATGAGTATTCACTAATGTCGGTAATATTGTAAAAGTTGTATATAACCTCCAAATTGCCTTTAGATTTGATGTTAAACACTAATACAGTATGAAGACCTTGTCTAGTAGTTGACATGGGTATCAACTACTACTCTAGAGCATAGTGTTTGAAATGCACACGTGATTTGAATAAATATATCTAATACTGTTTTTGTTTCTGAACTATGGTTTAAATATTATTTCAATATTTCTATTCTATATAGTAGTTGACACCATGGCAACTACTGAAACTTTTGAAATGTCAACTACTAAAAACTAAATTTTTCAGTTAACAATGCCGCCAGTTAAGGGGCAAATGTTCATATATTATGAAGAAACTATGGAAAAGGCCACAGAAGAAGTTCTTAGGGGACAACCAGTTTCCACGACTGCTAAAAAATATGGTATACCGCGAGTTACCTTACTATAAAAATCAAAATGAAAGACTCCACGGAGGCGAAAAATGGGTCCACAGCTATACGTAAAGGAACAATATGAAAAAATCCTTGTTAAATGGATCATAAATCTAGCCAGAGCCGGTTTTCCTGTACAGCCACATCAACTCATGAACAGTGTTCAGGTAATAAAAATCCTGATAGCGCTATGGTAGAACTCTAAATTATTACTTTGTTTTGTTTTCGGTGTTTATGAAGGAGCTAAAGGAAGATAATCCCTTTTAAGATGATAAGCCCAGACAGAAGAACCTGGCTTACCAGTTTTCTAAAGCGGAATCCTGATATAAGCACCTGAGTGGCACCAAACTTCCACAAGCTCGGCAGTTAATAAAGATGTTATACAGAGATGGTTTGATGAAGTATATAATTATTTTCAAGAAAGTAAATGTGAAGAAGTTTTGGCAGATCCAAGCCGTGTCTATAATGCTGATGAAACGGCGTTCTTCCTAAATCCGAAAGAAAATAAAGTGTTAGCAAGAAAATGAGACAAGGCAATTTACCAAAAAGTTAATCCGGATGAAAAGGAGTGCATTACTGCCCTTATAACTGGTAATGCAGCTGGCCAAATACCACCACCAATGGTCATTCTTAAGTATTAACTGGCACGTAGAGATTGGGGTGTGGGAAAATCGGAAAGCGAATGAATGACCGCGGCAACCTTTTTTGATTTTATTACCAATATTTTTGATAAATGATTAACAGAAAATAAAATTGCTCGCCCAGTAATACTCTTTATTGATTGGCACTCTTTGCATATAACACTACATACTAGCAGGTTTTGTGCAGGACATGGGATTATTTTGATAGCACTTGGCCCAAATTCTACTAGCTGTTTTTCGAGCTGTAAAAGGTGGCTGGAAAGATGCTGTACATCAGTGGCGACTTGATAACAATAGTTCCCCAATTTTAAGAAAAACTCATTTCTGTCCCCTTCTCAAGAAAGTACTGGATGAAAAGCTCTCTCCATCCATTTTTAGTAATGGATTTAGAAAATGCGGTTGCTATTACGTTCTCCAATGAGAAAGTGGACATTGTCACGAACGAGCAGGAACTTGATGAATTGAGGTATGGAGTATATTTGTTGGAGAAGCATATTGAAAAAGACACGTGCGTTATTCAAAGAGAATGGAACGGTGACAACAAAGATTTATTCTTTTTCCTTTTTTAAAAACATGCTCCAAACGCAATAATTTAAAAAAAGAAATTGATAGTATTAAATCAAAAAGAATCGCAGAACAGGAAGAAATAACTGGCGGTGAAGACCTTACCAAAAATGCTAGTCAGCTTCACAGTCAGCATAATGAAAATTTACCTGAATCTATGGATATTCAAATACCAGGTCACTCTTTAGCAGACCTTTGTGGTAATGACACCAAAACAAGCGAATTCGTCAAACATTCCACAGAACCCCAATTAAGCAAAACCATAATGATGACCAATCGTTTACCAATACCCTAGAACACTGCCCTAGTTCAATGTCACCACAATCATCAGCACATACCTCAACAGCGCCAAAGCTACCAGTAAGTTCTGAACCCAAACAAATAATACCTTCGCCTTTCAAACAATTCCTTTTTTGGCCAGGCCCCAAAGCAACGCCGAAAAAAAGAAAAGTGGAGAAAATACCCGCAGTTACTACCTCACGAGAATGGCAAAATAAGAAAATAAAGTTAACTGAAGAGAAAAAAACAAAAAGCTGAAGAAAGGCGACGTAAAAAGGAAGAGCAAGAACTAATTAAAACACAAAAACAGGAACAAAGACAGCAAATTTTTTAAAATAAATCTAAACAACTAATAAGATAAATGAATATTCATCAGCCAGTGATGACTAGGAATCATGGGTAGCATCTGGTAGCAGTATTGATGGTATATCACAAGTATGCCTGTATTATACAGAAGGTTCTTCAGAACAGAGAAGCTGAAGTTATTGGTATGAATCACTGCGATGAAGAAAAAACCATGTTTAAAACAAATGACACAGATGTCAGTGTTATACAGTTCAGTCAAATAGTTAAACTGCTCCCTTAGCCAGAAATTATTATTATTATAAAACAAGGTAATTCGTATCGAGACATCGTCAAAATATTAAAGGTTTCGTTGGGTGCTGTTCAAAAAGCAACAGTGCGGCATCGAGAAACTGGCGTAAATACTGACAGAAAAAGGTCTGGTCGGCCATGAAAAACAGTTCAAAGGGTCGAAAAGATTTATGCCATTAGCAAAGCTGATCGATTCAAATGTGCGTCGATTAATCGTGCCGAAATCAATGACGATTTAGATTCGCCTATTTCTTTGACTACAGTCAAACGTCTGCTTTGTGGAAAAGGTATGAGTGGACGTATAGCCGTCAAAAAACCACTTCTTTGTCCGGTCAACAAACAAAAGAGACTTGATTTTGCTAGAGAACATGTAGACTGGAGGGAGCATTGATCAGTGGAAATCCGTTTTGTGGACAGACGAGTCGAAGTTTCAGCTTTTTGGGAACCATCGACGACAATTCGTTTGTCGAAAAGCCAATAAAAGGTACAAGCCCCAGTGTATTTTGCCCACCGTAAAACAAGATGGTGGTTCTGTGATGATTTGGGGTTGCTTCAGTCATGCAGGTGTTGACAAACTCGTAAAAATTGAGGGCGTAATGAAAAAAGAGCAATATCACAATATATTACAACGCCACGCAATACCATCTGGCACTCAACTAATTTGTCCTAATTTTATATTACAAGATAACGACCCTAGATACCATTACTGCGTTTACTATTTGAAGCGAAAACAACGGGATGGTGTGCTAAAGGTATTGGAATGGGCGCCTCAATCGCCCAATTTAAATCCGATTGAGCTACTGTGGGATGAACTCGATCGGCGAGTGAGAAATTTGAAACCAACGAGCCTTCTTAGTCTCTGAGATTGCTTAAAAGATGCATGGGACAACATACCACTGCAAACATTACAAAAACTCGTGAAAAGAATGTCCAAAATTTGTGCCCAAATAATAAAAGCAAAAGGTAGTCATTTTCAAGAAAATCAGCTAAAGTAACATTTTCATATTTTTGCTGTTTAAAATTGATTTGTATCCTATAAAATATATTTAGAATAATAATATAATGATGAAACTATGTTGTACATAATACAGTCAGTGCATAAATGTATCACGAATAGCAGGCTAATTCTTGAATAGTTTAAGATAGTTTTTTTTATATTGATGACAAATGTTTGTATGGTGTTTTTATTATGTATTAGTAGAGTTTATTTTAATCTCACGATAATTATCCTGAAGATGGAATAAATAAAAATTCCGAAAGCTTGATAAATGTCAGAGTGTTTCTCCTTTTTTAAATAAATAAGCTTCAATAAGATTGACTGCAACCTCAGGTTCTGAAAATAATAATTTGTTATATATATATATATATATATATATAAATACATACATACATATATATATATATATATATATATATATATATATATATATATATATATATATATATATATATATATATATATATATATATAATAATACATACATACATACATACGTGTCCCAGATAACATTTCCAGCATGGGGATCTCGCTTATTATAAAAGATACAGATTTGGTTAAATTAGATGAATTATTCTTAAGGATTATGGCAAGAAAAATAAAAATGTCAAATTTCTTTTTCTTGTAATATCTTTTTTGTTATATTAGACATAAATTTTATTTGCACTTTCTTAAGATATTTTTTATGCAGAATTTAAATATCAATTTGGATTTTTATTTGCACTTTCTATTTTTTAGTTTCAACCCCTAAATTAAATTTTTCTTATGGAACGACAAGTCAGCTTTGAAATAATTGATCGTGTTTTTTATCCTCTTTACAATGATATAGCACATGTACTATCTATTTTTAAAAACAACAAAGAAATTTTAAAAAAATGTATTTTATTAAAGACTAACGATAAGTAGGCCGTGAAACATGAGAAAACGACAAATAATAGATAACAACAAGAGTTAAGCAGGTAATAGTATTGGAGATAATTATCCAATTATAAAAGATGTTCATAACATAACCCTACGTTGCATATTTGCAAATACATTTTGTAACATTTCGGCACTAATATTATGAACTTCGTGAGTTATAGCATCTCGCAATTCTTGAAGAGTATGCAATCTTCTGCTGAACACGTTTGTTTTTTAAATAACCAAAAAGAAAAAAGTCTAACGGTGTCAAGTCTGGTGAATTTGGTGGCCAACGATTTACACTAATGATTCTATCTTCAAAGAAGTCTCGTAAATAATTAATTATTGTAGCCTGTGCAGTATCCGGGGTAGCGGAGTCATGCTGCAAATACCCGTTTCGTAATTCACGATCATCCAAATTATTAATAAATGGTTCTAAAAGTATTTCCCTATATCTTGCCGTAGTAATTGTGCCATCGAAAAATACTGGTCCAAACATTCGTTGTCGCGACATTGCTATCTAGACACCGACCTTGATAGGGTATAAGGTAGTTTCTCGAAATACATGTGGATTTTCTGCAGACCACGTACGATAATTTTGCCTATTTATGTAACCGGACAGATGAAACCAAGCTTTATCAGAAAAAAAAGATACATTCAGTAAATCATAGTTCATCGTATTGTTGAACCATTGACAGTAGTTTACTCTAAGCTGAAAATCTCTATCTCGCAACTGTTGTAATACCGACACCTTGTACGGGTACAAATGTAAATTCTTCTTTACTGCAGTGTGGACACTTCCATAGGATACATCTAAAAATTATTTATGTAAAATTATGTTTGTATGGTAAAATTTTTCATACATGTTTGTGCAGTAGCCGAAGCTTCACGTTTGCGTTTTAAAACACTACGTTTCCATGAATCGAGCTATCAATCGAGTACGATGTTGACTAAATGTTTCGTAACTAATATTTTCATTTGGGTACTCAACAGTAAGTTGATCGATGCATGATTGCAATGAATAATGCCATTGTCCATTACCATCTTGGAAGTCGCTACGAAAATGAGCCGCAACAATGAATGTGTCGTGTTCGATTGAAAAGGGCATGAAGATTAAATTCGATATCACAATTTGAAATTCAGAATATATAATTTGTCTTGATATAGACAGTTTGTAAATAACTCAAGAAAATACAAAAGTGAAAAACGAAGGTGTAATATGACATAAACTAAAACGACTAAAACTACACTAAAAATCCAAAGCAGCCAACTGCAAAACAACAATATTAACAACTAGGGATTTTTGTCATATTTAATTTTTACATTTATTTCCTTAGACTAGGTAATATAGTGGACGTATAATGCAGCGTACGCATCTGTTACCATTTAGGACCAATGCCACGGTGTCAGTGGCGTAGCGTAGAGGATACGTTAACCATAAAATTAAGTTGTTCTCAAGTTTAGGAATTAATAAAACACCCATATAGAAAAACAGTTTTATTGTGATTACAAAAAACGTTTTACTGACCTTTAAATAGGATTAATTTCGTTAATTTGCTTCGTACAGAATCCTCCTGTCGAGACTTATTTTTTACAATGAAATGAATTCTTATATTTACATAATTTGTGCATATAGCTTTTATTAAAAAGTAAATATGGTTGATTTCATTTTCCAACACATGCTTTTCTAAACATTTAAAAATATTAGTACCTAAAAAGCTAGAAACTATTTTATTCATAAGCATGGGAACAAAATTTTGTTTATTTAAATTACATTCATTGATTCTCAAAAAATGTTCGGATTTCAAACAAATATTAATAACGTCATCTGAAGGGTATGTAAGGCTGCCATGACTCTTAAATTCAATTAAAGAATAATAAAATATCAATAAATAACCACTTTGCATAAAAATTCCTGTTTGTTATTTTAATCTTAGCCGTACGCCACTGGTGACAGAGTGAAAATAAGCATGAGAACACTAATTTAATCATTATGCCTAATAAGATTTCAAACCAAAATATTATAATCGGCTTCGTATATCTCTATTAATACTTATATTCCTCAAATATAATTGTATAAAATATAATTTTCTAGATATCCGAGATAAAAAATATTTGTGAAAGAATGCAAATTTTTATTCTCCTGTGAAAGGAAATTTCAGGATCCTTTGAACTGCTGTGGCTTTTACAACCATAAGCTGCACATCCAACCATTACTTACAACACAATTTTAAATGGAAAAGTCTTAAGAACCACAAAAAATCACAAGAAAACTACACCGTACCAAATCCTTTGTTTTCCACCAAAACAATGGCGTCTAACCGATTTTGGTAACAGAATGTTAACCTTTGCGAAATGCGACGAACGGCATCCCCTCTCTTTCCTAATCTAAGTTTATTTCGCTTTACGTTGAAAAACTTTATAATGAAAGTTTATGTAAAATTAAATTTTCTATAAAAAGTACGTCTTTCTTATAAAATGAATCGTTATTCAGATAATGAAAAAATTTGAACTAACATTTAAATTCTACCTTAGGAATTTTTTTGCTGCTAAATTACGCGTCGCATCAAAAAATTGCATAGAACATAATTAATCGATATGTTAAAAGTCTATATCTAGGTGTTTTTGTATCTTTGAAATATACAGTTTTTTTTTAGAAATATTTGAAAAAACCAAAAACTAACTCTAATAAACCACCCCTCTCCGCCGCTGGATTTTTCCCAAAATCTAATCAGCTCTAAGAATGAAAAGCTTAAGTACAAAAATTTTTAATACGTAGGTATTTTCATTCAGAGGTATCGTGGATACTAGCATACAGACACACATCCAGACATGATGACCGATTTTGGCGAAACTTGGCCAAACCAGAGAATATCAACAACGTTCTCTGGCCAAACGTTGTAAAATGAGCGAATAAGTCGATTTAGCGATAGTGAATAAAAGTCGATTGCATAACCTATACCTACATATGTATATGACGCGCGGCTAAATATTACAACCCATTCCGCAACGTTGTCAAATTTTGCTGTCATTGTGTGAAGCTTGTGACCTAACCTACGAAAGAACTGTTTAAACTGTTTTGTATGTGTTCAAAAATGGCTGTTATGTGTTCTTTATGTGAGAAAATAGTTTCAACGCAAAGTAATCTCAACAAGCATCTGAAAAATGTACATCATCAGCAGCAAAGAAATATTATCAGTTATGACTACAATTTTTCAAACATTAAATGCTTATCTTGCGCTGCTTCATTTTGGTTCACTAAGGACTTGAGATGCCATCTGAAATTTGCTCATAAAGAAGTAATCGATGTAGAAACATTGCAATTTCCTAATGCAGAAGACTGATAATGTAGAATATATTAAGCGCAAAGCAAAAGGAATAATCTACTACAATTGTAATCGGTCAGGTAATTTTCTCACTTTCAAGCAATATAATGAAACTTTATGATATGATATTATGTTTTCAGCCCAGTATTCTGTGAAAGACAATGCAACACGTAAACGTGCCTTAAAAAGTCAAGGGTCATGTAACATTGGTTACAAACGCATCAGTGAAATAATAGTTTCCATAGATAATGATTCGGTACATCATGTTGTTTATTATGAAACACACTATGGGCATAGTTTAGAAATTCAACATATTCGTCTTCCAAAACAGGAACGATCAAATATTATAGCAAAGTTATCTAGTGGAGTAACAATTTCTAAGTAAGTTCTAAACTTATTCTGAACAAGTATTTTACTATTTTTTTTATGTAACAGTATCTCATTATGGTCAAAAGTACTAACCAGATTTCAATATTTCAGAGTTCTGGAGTTCAAAAAGAACAGCTTTACACAGAACACCATTTCTAGAGATCAACTACTCACAAGAAAAGATATTCATAATGTCAAGAATAGTTTCGGCATTTCAATTCAAGAAGGTGTACGTCATCAAACAGATTTAATAAGTGTTGAATTATGGGTAAAAGAATATGAGGATACACAACAAGTACTATTTTACAAAAAGCAAGGAGAAGAACTTATGGATTTCAAGAATGAAGACTTCTGCTTGATATATATGAATGAATCACAAAAGCTAATGTTGAAAAATTTTGGAAGTAATATTCGTGCAATGGATAGTACACATGGACCGAACATGTATGACTTCAAGCTTACTACTATTCTAGTGATTGATGAATTTGGTGAAGGATTTCCAGCAGCTTGTATGTTCACAAATCGTAAAGACACCAAAGTTTTTGTATATTTTTTCACCATAATTAGAAATAATGTTGGAATTTTAAAACCTAATGTGTTTATGACAGATATAACAACTGTCTTTTATTCAGCATGGGAAAAATAATGGGGCCAGTCTCAAATCATTTCTTTTGCTCATGGCACATCGATCGAGAATGGTAAACTAATTTATTCAAAATCTCTGATTATAAAAAAAGAAAATGGGTCTATAAAACTATCAAAGTAGTTCCAAGAGTGTTTGGATGAAAATGAGTTTTTCAAGTATCTCCAGCAAACTATAAACCTCCTATGTAATGATAATGAAACAAAACATTTTGTATTTTTGTATTCGCAACACTATCTGCAAACACATTCATTCTATTGTAATGAAAGTGATTAATGTCAGAGACGCAACTTCTAATAAAAATGAAATTATTTCTGGAGAAGATGCTAGTAATTCAGAGATTGAAAAACACTAGAAAAGCTTGGGAACGAGCACTTTACCTCAAGATAAAGATGCTACAAAGAGCTTAATAATTCAAGAATCCCTAAAAGTCTTGGACAATGTTCAATCTGTGAGTAATGGACCAATATTACAGCAGACGGTAAAAATTTTGAAAAATGTGAATAATCTCATGATGGTTGCAGAAGTGACAAGAATATCTCAGCAACTCCCTAAAGCATATGAAGGAATAGCAAAACAGCTTGCTAATAAAAAATCAACAAGCAGCAGCAAACATTCTATTCCACAAAAAAGAAAAAATCGACAAGGAGCCAACATCAAAAGAAACCTTCGAGTGCTGATAAAACTAACATAAAAATATGCTTAATGGTTAACATGTTGAGTTTGTTTCAGGTACCCACTTTATTGATCACAATTATACAGTAATGAATAAATAAGTAAGCAATTAAATAGTTGTATATATTTTAAAGCCTTTGTAAATAGCCTTAAATTCCGAAGAAAAAGTCAACAGAATGGAATTTATCTCCTAACATCATATTCAATCACTTGATGGTCAGCCAACTATGAAATCTTAATTCCTAAATTGAGTAATAAAGATATACTCATAACCGTTTCTATTTTATACTGTAATGTTAGCTCAAGTGAAGCAGATCATGTAAAAGAAAACAGTGTCAAACACATCACAAATGTACCGGGTAAATGTAATCAATTTAATAGTTTAACAACAGTGGAAGAAAATTTAAAACATGATGTTTTAATGTTCCGTTCAAATTTTAAATATAAATGTGATTATGCAACACATCTCAAATATAAGTTCAAATTTCATTTTAAAAAACACTTGAGTAATGAATTTAAATGTGACCAATGTGAATATACAACACATCTCAAATCTTATTTTAAAATTCATCTTAAAAAACATTCTTCAAGTTATGAATTTAAATGGGACCAATGTGATTATGTAACACATGACAAATCTTATTTTAAAATCCACCTTAAAATACATTCTTCAAGTTATGAATTGAAATGTGATTATGCAACACATCTGAAATCTTATTTTAAAATTCATCTTAAAAAACATTCAAGTTACGGATTTAAATGTGACCAATGTGATTATACAACTCATCTCAAATATCTATTAAAAATTCATCTTAAAAAACACTCTTCCCGTTTTGAATTCAAATGCAACCAGTGTGAGTATGCATTACATTTGAAACATCTTTTAATATCTCACTTTAAGACGCATTCTTCAAATTATAAATTCAAATGCAACCAATGTGAGTGTGTGTCCCATCACAAAACTAATTTCAATATTCATCTTAAAAAACACTTCGAGTTATGAATTTAAGTGTGACCGATGTTTTTATGCAACATATGACAAATATAATTTAAAAAAACATCTTAAAACACATTCTTCAAGTTATGAATTCAAATGCAACCAATGTGATTATGCGACAAATACCAATAGAAATTTAAAAATTCAACTTAAAAAATACTCTTCAGGTTATAAATTTAAATGTGACCAATGTGATTATGCAACAAACCACAAATATATTTTAAAAATTCATCTTAAAAAACACTCGTTCAAGTTATGAATTTAAATGTGACCAATGTGATTATGCTACACATGTCAATTCTTATCTTAAGAAACATCTTAAAATACACTAAGTTATGAATTTAGATGTGACCAATGTCTTATTATAGAGGCATTTGGCAACATTGTGGAATGGGTCATAAAATTTAGCGCTCCTATGTATATGTGGGTTGGAAGGTAAAAAAGGAGACTATATCAGAAAATGTAGGACATCTTTATTGTTATCCAGTCATACCAAATGAAAGCAAGTTTTCTATTGACCAGGTCATAAAGAAGGTGTCTTATTTTACAGAGATAAGTTTTTTTGGTTTTAGAAATGTCAATACTAAAGATTTTGACAGTTCCTAATTTGCTTAATATTGCTTAATAGTTCTTGTGAGTTTTGTTAATGAAAATAATGTTTTGTTTGTTCACAAGTGCCTTAGAAATAAAATGTACCTTTAATAGCTACGTTTTCTTGTTGCGAAAAAACCTTAAATTAACAAACAATTGTATTTTATTATTCTTTTGTATTGCTATTCACCCAACTGAAGTTAGAATGCGAACAAACGTTTAAAACCACATGTGGTCTTATTCACCACAATGGCAGATGAATAGGAATAACCGTATTTAAAAAAAAACGTTGGCTTAGAATAGTTTTATAAAATTCACAATTTGGCATTAGAAAGTACTAACCTAGTTCGGACTTTTCCTGCAAAAGAACATCAAAAATGAAAATAGTTTTGTTTCTGACAGCTCTTCAAAGATCAAAATGTGTTCCCATTCACCCCATTTTACGTAACTATTTCTGGGAAAAGATAACAAGATTTTCAGAGATGGATGATATAGATCCTCTTTATGAAGAAAATTTTCTAATTTTTTCACTAAATATTGAAAATTCTAGATCTAATAGATGATTATCTTTATTACAAACTATTATATTGATCTAGGTTACAGAAGTTTTGATCAATAAGAGATGAAATTGGATGAAATGAATTAGAAGTAATTAAAAGCATCAAGGAAGAGTTCATATTCGATTAAAGAAGTATTAGGTAGGAGGAATATACTTACTCCAATAATATAGATTGTAGGTAAAACATTAGTAATATATGAAACCATCAATCAGTTTACATTTAAAGCAATGTTCTAAGGTTAGAACAACATTTCCCTCTAGAAAAACCAAGTTTCACTAATGGTGACAACTTCAAATATTATTATAAGAATCAGTAATTTTACTTTTTAAATCTTGAGTATCTTAACTAAAACAGAATAATTGAAACACCGAGGTTATGCAATACTAGTTTTTTTGATCTGCTGCATTGACAATTGTACACTTAAAATTAATGTACCTAATAGTTAAAATAATTTTACCGTTACTTTGTCTTTCTTTCAATGAAAATACAACACATTTAAATTTATCCCTTTATAATAAAGTACAATCGCGATGTACCTTTGTGCTTGAGTCACAATTACAATACTTTCTCAAAACTGACATAAAAATTAAAACCTAACTAAATACTATCTTTAATGTAAGTATAGTACATATGCCAAAATAAGAAAACCCTGCCACATGATATTTACTCCTAAATCAAATTCAGACAGTTGCAGCTACACAATTTTATAGGACAAAATCAAAATTTTTTAAAAACAAATTTAATAGTGTTCAATGCAATTGTGGCTTTGAATTATCTTAGAATTTTGATTTTCATTTTTTTGCATAGACCAAATGACGGGGCTCCTGTTTTGTAATTAGTCTAACTCTAAATGGAATAATTTTATATGAAAAACCCCTTAGTTTTGGTCATGGAAATAACTCTGGACATAAGCTCATGCAACTTAAAAAGATTCTGTTCATGATTGTAATTAATGTTCAATGACCACTGCTATGAAATTTTGCATTTGGTAAATTTAAATAAAAAATTTGTGTGTAAATTTCTTTTCTGTTTCTAACCTTTACCTATATTAAAACTGTTAGGAGGTCGATCAGCCACTACTCTTTTTGAACACCTTGTTACATTGCTTCTTCTGCTTGCAAAAGTAGTAGATTATTGAATTGTCTACTACTTCTCATAACCTATCTTGTCTTTATAATAATAATATTTATTTCCTTTTGACCCATATAAAGGTGTACAGAAATTGTCACAATACATGCACGTAATGTAACAGAAATGTATATAAAAATAAGACAAGAGACTATCACGACGGAATGAGTTTTAAATAACTTTAATGCTATAGTATTCTTTATAGTAAGAGGCAAATGATTATACAACTTAATGTTAACACAAAAACGACCACCAAGGAAAGTCTATAATTTAGTTGTGACAAATGTATTGACGAAAATTGTCCAAATGAGAGTGAACATAAGAAACACAATATAGTATATACGTTAATGGTAACGTTGACATTTTTTCAGAGTTAAAAATTTCTCTACATGACTTGCTATTTTTATTAAAAATGATTCTAATAATTTTGTTTTGAGCTATAAAAGCTTTAGAAATCGGAATATACGTATCTGTAGTACATATTTGATATTGTCAAAACTTACAATTTTTCGCAATTTACGGAACAAAAAATTGTAAGCAAATAGTTTGTTAAATATTCACCGAAAATGATACAAGGAAGAAGCGAGTCAAAGTGGAATCCCAAAAATGTAACTGTCAACGACAGTAATAGATTTTTTGTTTACTTTACCTAAAATATTAAACTTTATTTTGGACAGAGACTGATTTATCATATGCAAATAAGAACTGATAGCTGTTGGACATATGCACATCAATGCCATTAAAAACTAAAAGAGGGCCCAATATACTCCCTTGGGTACACCAGTTTCTATTATAAGGGGTCTAGAGAAGAAAATTTGGCTATCCTGCACAATTTTAACGATTTACGTGTTAGATAAGTATGAATGTAACCACTCAAGAGCAGGTCCTCAAATACCATATCTACAAAGGTTATCTAGCAACAGTTGATGATTGATATCGAACGCTTTAGTCAAGTCAAACAGAAGTCTAGTACACCTGTATTTATTGTCAATGAATAGTAATATACCTTGTGAACAAATAAATCATCTAATGTTTAAAAATGACGTTTTCAAATATTTTTGAGAAGGCTGATAGGAAAAATACTGGTTTATAGTAATTTGTCAGAATGGGATCACCTTTAATACTGAAACTATTGAACACGCAAGTGGACAAATGTGTCGTAACATTTTTAAGAAAATTATTTTAAATATGCTATATCTATACCTATAGTGTTAGTTTTATTTATAAATTTTAATAAACAGCTGAGGTATCGGGTAACAAAAGGTGTCATGTACCCTGCAAGGACGTTTTTGTTTACTGAAAAAGTTCACGATTTGCTACAAGGATCTAGTTCACTTGACACTTGTCATAATTTTGAGGTTATGTTGTGTTGAACTTGTTAAACAGGTGGAAAGGTGTTCCAGTTTCGTTGAGACTTTTGTAGCTTAAATTGATGTCCAGAGGCAAATATATTTGTGGTTTCGTACAGACCCAAACAGAAACTTGCTAAAAAGAAATTGAGTAATGTGTTCTTTTAGACTGGTGTTTTTTATAGTTCATTTAGTTTAGTTTACATTATCATTATACTGTTATTTTAGATGATAATATTCACGCAGTTAGTGATAAACCAACCAGGAAGACTGATGATTCTGTTGAAAGCGTTCCAATAGAACTTGCTGGTGTTCTTAAAAATAACAATGGTGAGTTGCTCAGATTTTAATTTTTATATTTTGTTGAGGTTAAATCGTTTTCTAGATATTTTTATTCAGCCAAGTGTAACACAGGCTTTACACGCAGCCGCTACTACTCACGCTGTCCTGGAATAATTCCACAGCAGCCTTTGAAGCAAGTGACTGTACATACAGCTTCCGCACCGTATGTATTCTCCAGTAATTAATGGAGTACGTAGAAATTGCCGCGGCGACAGCACTGTGTTTTGAGTTTGCAACATTATACTAATGTTTTAAAAAGAAATGTGATAGATAAAAAAACATCGACGTCAAAAAGGTGATGGTGGGTGACAGCGATTCATCGCAGCAGAACGTTGTCAGTCTTTTATTTCGTTAATAACCTGAAAATTTACTTAAACATGATTTTTTTTACAGAGGAAGTATGACAAATTTTTTCAATGAACTGACTATTGAATCCGGTTGATTTTTAACTTTTGAAGAATGTCACGCATAGATTTTGATTTTTTGCTAAGTAAAATTGAGCCCACGATAAAAAAAAACAGACTAAAGTAAGAATTTCAATACCACCAAAAGTACGTTTGGCAATAACATTACGATATTTGGCCACTGGGGACAGTTACCAAAGTTTGCATTATTTAGTTAAAGTTTTAACACCAGCAATTTCGTTGATTGTACCTGAAGTTTGCAAAGCAATTAGTATTGTTTTAAAGGGCCAAGTAAGGGTAAGCAATAAACACTTACATTTTATTTAGATAATCTTTATGTTGTTATTCATTATTTAAATATTTACGAAAAATCATTTTCCGTCATGGCGTCAAAGAGTCACTGTCTATAATACTCCTTGTTGGATGTAGGTTGGGTTCTAGATGGAGAGGAGAAGGTTGATAACTTTGTGCAGGAGAAGAGTGGGAACTATATGGAGTAGTGCGAGCAGTTTTTTGCAGTGGAGTTTGTAGTACTTGGACATAGAGAGAACTTAAATTGGGAACTGGGTGCATAGGTTGAAGTCTGCTGGTAATGGTGCGAATCGACAGGGGAAGGTTGGGAATGTTGCGAATAGACAAAAGGTTGAGAATCTTGTGAGTAGCCAGAACCTTGGGAATCGTGTGAATAGGCAGGAGAAGGTTGGAAATGTTGTGGATAGATAGGAGAATGTTGGGGTGTATAGGCAGATGAAGGCCTGGAAGCATAAGTAGATGAAAAAGGTGTAGATGAGCAAGCTTCAGGGGGTTATCTAATAGAAGGCCGTCTACTTATACATAATTCTTTGCCTCTAGTGTTCAGGATACCTGCGCTAAAAGCTTCCCATGTGCGCCTTTTTTTCGAAGCCTGAGCTTTTGTCTTCGTATCATCTGCCCTCCTTCTATTTGTGATATGTTCTTCACCCTTTTCTTCATTTTTACCTGTATCGTACGTTACACTGCACCAGTCTGTTCAGGTTGGAACAAATATAAAATCCCTCTACTGTTTTTTAATGTCTTTTGTTATTAGGTTATTTTATGTCTTTAAAATTATTATTATTTTTTGTTTCAGTTACCAGAAACACCATAGCAATGGTTAGCTATACAAGAAGGATTCAGAGAAAAATGTTCCCGATACGTCGGAGCCATAGATGGCAAGCTTATTGTAATTAAATGTCCAGCACATAGTGGCTCCGAATATTACAACTATAAAGGAACTTATAGCATAGTTTTGATGGCTTTAATTGATAGTGGTTATTGCTTTATTTTTGCTTACATAGGTTGTTAAGGGCGTATTAGTGATGGGGGCATTTTTCAAAACTCTCTCCTGAAAAAAAAATTACACATGTGCATTTAATTTACCACCAGATATCCCGTTACCTGGCAGATAAAAGAATATACCGTATGTGTTTCTAGACCATGGAGCTTTTGCATTACATAGAAATGTGATGAAACGTTTTCCAGGAAATCACGGTATGGGCAACTATAGACTTTCAAGTAGTCGTGTAATCGTTGAAAATTCTTTCGGTGTGTTGACATCTGTCTTTAGAGTCTTCAAAAAACCGATAGAAATCGATGTAAGGAAGGTTCCATTGATAACATTGAGTTGTGTTTTACAACATAACTTCTTAAGAAAAAGCCAACGTTCCCGACATCTGTGCACCCCTTCCGGGACTTTTGATACCATTGAGAACGGGGTATTTGTTGAACGCTCTTGGAGACAACATAATATAGATTTATCTGCTTTAAGCACTATACCACCTGTAGGCAGACGAGCGCAACTACCGCTCTACAACTTAGATCTGAATTTGCTGCTTATTTTAATAATGTCCACTTGTAAACAGATATAAAAATTTTTTAAATAAAAAATAAGAACTTAGATAACTATATATTTTGTTTAAATTGACCACTTTTTTAAATCGGATTGAATAGTTTAAATTAAAGTTATGAAAATACTTGTATGTAAAAAACCAAAAACGTGGGACGCATGCAGTAGATAAATTATGCATAAGTCGTTCCCCTAAGTCAATAATAGTAAAAGAATTTATTTTTTGTTTACTTAGGTACCTCGCCTTTGGTATTTATTGTGTCTTATACGTCATAAACGTAAACCAAATGTGCTGAAACCCCTCATCAGCACCCGCTCCTGACCTTATCGACGTTTTTTTTTAATAGCGACTGGATTGTTGGCATTAGCGATTTTTTCTTCGACTTCAGCTCTTGAATTGGGGTATTATCCAGGTTTTCGCTTATCCTTTTCCACGCATCGTGTACTTTGTGTTTTTTTTTTGTGATCTTTATGTGAAGAATCCCATAATAATCTCTCAGTTACATACTGCTCTAAAAACTTTAGCACTTGGTCAATGCTCCACTCAATCATGGTTAAAATGTCTTTTAACACGAATAATTAACCAAACAACAAACAAATAAGTTTCTCTTCGTGCACGTATAGCAACTGAAGGGCAGACAGCGGGCAGCATGTAAACAGTCGCTGCCGCTCGTGCTGCCAATCCGTTCAAAATACCGCCAATGAAGGGACCTTGCGGCAGTGCAGTGGTATGAGCGATGGAAGCACGAGCGATGTGTTTACATACTCGCGCTGCCCACTTCCGTGCCCCATTCTCTGCTCACTGTCGCGGAAGTGAGCTGCATGTAAAAGAGGGGTTAGAATATTAATACTGTGTTGTTCATGTTGCCTAATCAAAAGTAACGGGAATACGTTTAATAGCACACCTGTTGATACGTTCTGTAAGCGTGCTAGTAGTTTTCCTTAATAAAACGATTAAATAGGTTTGTCCTAATTCAGTATGTATTAATTATACCATAGGTTATGGGCCCAGATACGTTTTACGGGAACAAAAGAATATAGGTATTCCAATTCGGAACCAGGAAGGGAACTTGTGAATTGTACTGAATGACAAAATGGCCGACCGACAGCATTTTTTTATGTGAACCTGTTTGATGGAAATGGGTACTCAAGTAGGGAATTACGCGTAAAATTATTTTTAGAGCATCAAGGAGTGCTAGGCACAATTTCAGGAACAGCACCATCACAGGAACCTGTGGAAGAATACAACAAATTTGTTACAAATGATGTAAAATCAAAAACAATAATTGTTGAGTGTATCGCTGAGTTTAAACAGTACGTACACTAAGAAAGGTATATCCACGCAGGTAACACTGCAAAAGAAATTATGTAGCTTAAAGTTAAAGTTTAAAGTAAAGAAGTGATGGCTGTGGAAGGAGAGAAAATGCAGAATGATTTTGAGGGAAACAAAAAACTCTTCTGGAAATGGGTCAAAAATCAAAACGTGGCCCAAAACAGAACGCTGCAGGAGTGATGAATGATAGAAACGAAATAGTATGGGACGATTGCGGAGTGAGGAAATGCTGGCAAGAATATTTCGGAAAGCTGTACAGTAGTGAGGAAAGTAAGACTGAAGGGTTAAATAAGGAGAATATAGAAGAAATGATAAATGAAACTGAGAAGGATATTGGAATAAATGAGGTAGAGAAAACGGTAGGAAGGTTGAAAAACGGCAAGGGAGCAGGCGTAGATGAAATCACTGGTGAAATGCTCAAGTATGGTGGTGCAAAACTTATACGAAGATTGCGTGAATTATTCAATGTATGCCTTATGTGTGGAAAAGTGCCGAGTGATTGGAAGAGCGCGATCATTGTACCATTGTATAAGGGTAAGGGGAACAAGAGTGATTGTAAGAACTACAGAGGAATAAGCTTGCTCATCGTACCTGGTAAAGTATTTGGAAGAATACTGATTGATAGAGTACGAGAAACTACACAATCTAAGATGTGGGATGTGCAAGGTGGCTTCATGCCAGGGAGAGGATGTGTCGATCAGATGGTTGCTCTCCAGCAGGTGATCGAAAAGTGTTTAAAGGTAAAAAGGAAGTTGTACTGTGCGTTTGTAGATCTGGAGAAAGCATATGACAGAGTGAATAGAGAGAAGCTGTGGGAAATATTAAATGAATATGGCGTAAATAAAGGTCTAATAAATGGAATAAGGGCAGTATACAACAGTAGTCGGGCATGTGTTAGGGTGAGAGGAGGTGAGAGTGAATACTTTAATATTGAGCTAGGAGTGCGACAAGGCTGTGTGATGTCACCGTGGTTGTTCAATGTATACATGGATAAATGTCTTAGATAAGCATGTAACGATACAAATGGTGTAATGGTTGGTGACGTAAATGTACGACTCCTGGTGTATGCAGATGACACAGTCTTATTAAGTGATAGTGCGGATGAGCTGCAAACCGCTCTGAGGAAGTTTGACACAGTCTGTGAGAGCATGAACCTAAAGGTGAACGTGAACAAAACTAAGATTGTGGTGTTCAATCGGGAACGTGGAAATGACAGTAGAGTATTTACTCTGCAAGATGAAATTGTGGAGCAAGTGGACGAGCTGGTATATCTCGGTAGAATGTTTACTTCAGATGGTACAATTGAGAGCGAGATTGGACGAAGGGTCATTGCTGGAAGGAAAGTGATTGGAAGTATGTGGACGATAATGAGAAATGAAAGCATGAGTCTAGCTGCGAAACGAGCAATCTATAATGGCGTATTCGTCCCGTCAGTACTATATGGAAGTGAGACATGGGTATGTCAAAAAAAGCACGAAAGAAAAATAAATGTCGTGGGTATGAGATTCCTGAGAAGCGCATGTGGTAAAACGAGAAGGGACAAGATAAAAAATGAATGCATAATGAAGGAGTGTGGTGAGGAAAATACGATGATGGATAGATATAAAAGTTGTACATTACGTTGGTTTGGTCACATTGAGAGAATGAACAACGCAAGATTAACGAAACAAATATATGTGGGTGAGGTTAGGGGAAAGGCCGGGCCTGGTAGGCCGCGTAAAACTTGGCTGAATGTAGTAGATCTATGATAAAGGAAAGAAAGATAAGGAGTTTTAAAAACAAAAGGGCATGTCAGAGACTATGTATGAATCTTGCGGAAGCTAGGGAGGTATGCGGAGATAGGAAAGCATGGAGAAAGATTGTGAATGAAAAATAAATAAGAGGCAGGTATTGTTTTGCCTACCCCGCAAGGGAATGGCGTGAAGGTTAAGTTAAGTTAAGTTAGTTTAAAGTTTATTGAAGGCACTTCACTTAACGATTTCCTTACAGAATTTAATAAAATTATTTGAATTAAAGAGTGCCGGTGGAAGTATAGAAGAAAGTGAAGTAATCCTTCAACTTCTTACATCAATGCCGGAATCGTATCAATCTGTAACGACTGCAATGGACATCATGTTCTGTCAAGATGAGTCTAAAGTAAGTTTTGAATTTGTGAAAAACAAACTGCTGATGGAAGAAGCCCGTCAGTGTAAAAGTAAAAATAAGGTTGTTTATAACGTTGCATTTATGGACTATAAGTTTAAAGAGGAAACTCGACAAGAAAATATGGAAGCTTTAGTGAAAATTTTCCATTCCAGTGTCGTTTTTGTAAATTAATAGGTCATAAACGTGTTAATTGTCTTCAGAATGTTCGGAGTTCAAATCAGTTTAAAGTAACCTCAAATCAAAGTAGTGGATATGTAGTGGAACGGTTAAGCAGTTCAGCAGGTAGCATCACATTCCTAACAACAGCAAGCAGTGCAGAGTAAGAAAGAAATATGGAGATCAACATTTAAATCTCTTTTGCTAAGTTGCACAAAAGGTCTTAGTTTGGATTAAAATAAGTCTAGTTGAAATTTAAATTTTTTAAATATGACTAGCTAAAAGTAATCTCAATATTAATTGCTAAAAAACTTCAGTTGATCTAAAATCTTCTACATAAGTTAACATGGGGTATTAATTTTCCTACGTAAATTCCTATGGCTACAGTTATAAAAAAAGTCTTCAGGAAATGATAAAAAAAAAATAAATAAACGAACAATGTTCCAGTATGCTCCTAAACTATTTTCCGCTAAAAACAGCGATCTTCCTAATGCCGTGCCAAAATTGCACGAGCAACTGATAAATCGAGGTTTTTCAAAGATGGGCCACCCGGCCAAAAATGGTACAAGCAGTTCATGAAAAGACATCATCATTTACCTCTTAGAGAGGCTGAGGGCATCAACAAAGTTCGTGCTGTGGTAACTGAAGAATACATTAGAGCTTGGTTCGGAGAATTGCACATTTTTATCAGCAAAAATCTCACAGAGAACTTAGATGGTCCTAGTAGGATATTGCAATATTCTGCTTGCGAAGAAGATTTAATTAGCGACGTTGAAGATGAACACGAAAAAACATAGTTCGCCAGTAAAGGATGTTTGTGCTTTAGTTGCTCCTAAGTGCCGTTCAGTTACTAATATCACCAAATTTTCGAAACTTTTTTTTGCATTTTTATACGTTTTGAGCCATTTCTGACCATTTGAGATAATTTTTGGAAAAAAATGTTTTTTGGCCGTTTGGTAAAAAAATGTTTTTTTTTGCATTTTTACACGTTTTGAGCCATGTCTGACCATTTCAGATGATTTTTGGAAAAAAAATTCTGGCCCTTAAATATTTTTCGATTTTTTTTTCATTTTTACACCTTTTCAGTCATTTCAGATGATTTTTGGAAAAAAAAATTTTTTTGATATGAAAAAAATAAAAAATTTTTAGTAGCAAAAAAACACAGTACACTAGTTATAAAACACATCAAATTCTTTCAATTTTACTTGTGCTTGTTTAAATTATCAATTACATTGTATTGTGAGGTCATGTGTTGCACACATTGGATTTTTTTAATTAGTTACAGAGTTTATGTTTTTGTTTACATATACCTATACATATTATATATTGAGTGTTATATCATACAAATAAAATGTATTGTCAGTGATAGGTATTACCTATGTTTCCCTAAAGTAATCAATTTTTTGTTGAGAAAATGTTTGAGCGATGGTCGAAATGTAGCTCCACAGAATCAATGTTCTTGACCATTGGTCGAAAATGGGCACATTAGTGGTCGACCACCACACCAAGAGAACAATTTCATGACCACAAATAAACCAATTTAATTGAGGTAAGTTTGTTATAATAAAGCTTGTTATTTATTACGAATTCAAATTTCTTTCAATGCAATCGGTAATTTTCCAAGATAATAACTGAATATTTATTGTGAATTAACCAGTTTACTAAATTATGCATGAGTAGATAAATATTACTTTTTTTACAAAGTCCTTTGTATAATTACTGGAAGTAAATGAAATATGCCTTTGTAATAAGATGTATTTTTTCTATGAAGCGTTTAGATATATTTTTCAAAGTGCAACCGAAGATTTTTCATCTATACTTATACCGTTTTATATAAAAATGTTCATTTGACGGGAGCATATATGAGATGCAGATGAAGTTCGCAGTTTATGAACTGTTAGGTTTACGTTATGTGGTGTTTAGTTTCATACACGGTGTTTTCTGCTGACAAAAAATGGATGATATTAGCAGTTTACTCATGGAATGGAATTTAGAACATCTGATTCTTCTATTTGAAGGTATAAGTAAATGGGGAATGTAGTTATTTTAATCAATGTTTAGTTAGTAATTGATGCAAGATTTCCTTTTTGCTGCCCTTTTAAAGCATACTTAACACATATAAATTAGTATCACGGCCGCCGTTGCCATGTGTGCGATGTGTGCTCCGCACACAGGCGGCCGAAAATAGAGGCGGCCAAATGGTACTTGCGACTCGACTAGTAATTATAAAAATTATTTAATAGAAAATAAAATTCATGACACCACTATTTGGATGTTCCGTAATAAGAATAACAAAACTTTAGTACATACTGTATATTTTTTATTTACCTATCTGTCTTTTTGTCTAATCTAAATAAAAACATGCCGAAGTATAGTATATGAATTTCCCCCTCAGAAACTTTAAAATAAATATAAGATAATTTGACCATTTATTTCATATCTTTATAGTGAAATATAAGAACGTTACGGTTACCGCGATTGCTAACGTTGTTTTTAGGCTATTTAATTCTTTGAAATTTGCACAAAGCCACTGACATTATAGTGGAATACCGGTAGCTTCGCCCAGCAAGTGAAATTCTAGACATTTTGATTAAATTACTTTGACGAATGTTTTGAGGGATATAAATTCTTTTTTTTTATTTATTTTTGCTGTTTAAAGTTATGAAGCGGCTTTTAATTAAGACGTGTTAAAATGTGCTGATGTCCCTGTCTTATTTTACTATGCATTTGCATTTTTAATTTTAGTAACTTGATGGCAATTATTTTAAACGGGTTTTAGGTCGTACTTTAAAATCTGTGCTTCCGTATAGGTATAGTAAGCGAAAGCGAGCAATTACTGTTCGAGTGTTATGCAATTTAGTTTTGTTAAACTAGTTTTACCCATATCAAGGTTTATTAGTGATTACTGATTACTTCAAAATGGTCGAAAGAAAAAAAAGCGGCTATCGGGTTTTCAATATGGGCAGAGAAAAGAAGCGAAAACTGAAGAAAGAAAAAGACTTAGCGGGGCACTGGGACAATTTTTAGTCAAAAAAGAAATTCACGGTATAAAATTAGGTCCATCAACTTCGAAAGAAGTTTTTCCATGAAGGCGAGAAAAAACCTGCAATGGCGAGATCACTGATGACAGTGATGACACTCATATTAAGAGTACTGGTTCTGCGGATAAAAATACCGAAACTGTCCCAGATTTGGCATGCAGTGAAGCAAATTCTTGTTCATACTTGGTTTCGAACGATCCCGGAAAATGGCCTGGAAAAATGAACCCAAGTGAAGTTCAATTTATTGTTGAAAATTTTCCTTTTCAAATTAAGAACATTCGTTTCCCAAGAGATACAAATAACAGAAGATTTTCAGAAGCCTACTACTATCGCACATTAATCAGTCAAGATAAAGTTCATCGTCCTTGGCTACTTTATTCATTATCACTAAATAGTGTATTTTGTGCACAATGTAGACTTTTGTTTTGATGAAAGCAGCGTACATTCACTCTTCAGATCTCTTGGAGTAAGCGATTGGCAACATTTAGCAATTATTTTAAAAAGACACGAAACGTGCTGCTCATATAAAAAATTCCCAGAAAATGTTTGAATTATCTACAGCATTAAAGAAAGGACTAACAGTGGACACTGCTCACCAAAGACTGAAAGATTACTATCTATAGTAAAATTCTTATCTAAACAATGTCTAGCGTTTAGAGGATCTTCACACAAATTATTTGAGCCAAAATAATGGAAATTACTTGCAGTGAGTTCAAATGGTTTCAAAATTTGGTGCTGTATTATCGGAGCGTCTTCGTTGTGAGGAAACTACGAATAAAAATCTACCACTTTATTTGGGATGGGAACATCAAAACGAGTTAATAGTTTTATTGGCAGATTGCGTTAAATATGTCATTTTAAAACAAATTCAACAATCAAAATATTTTTCTATTATTTTAGATTGTACCCCGATGTAACACATACAGAATAAATAAACAATTTTAATCTCACCTCCACTTAGAATATTTTAATATTTTTTAGGGGTTTGTCCTGTCGTTGATGTTACCGGACAAGGATTGTTTGGATTTATCGTGAATAAGTTAGGCGAATTTAATCTAGACATGAAAAATTTGCGCGGTCAAGGTTATGATAATGGCGCAAATATGCGTGGAAAACATATTGGACTGCAAAATAAAATCTTGGAAAAATACCCTCGAGCCTTTTTTATTCCCTGTTCTGCGCACAGTTTAAACCTGGTTGTAAACGATGCAGTAAAAATTAGTTTTGAGTCTGTCGAATTTTTTAACACTGTACAAGAATTGTATGTATTCTTTTCTTAGTCAAACATTAGATGGACTATTTTATTAAAGCACCTTCCAAAGCTCACCTTAAAGGCGCTGGTGGAAACTCGATGGGAGAGTCGCATTGACGCTATAACACCATTAAAACATCAAATAGGTGAAATATATAATGCTTTAGAAGAGATAGAAGAGGATGACAATAGAGATATGAACACTAGGACTTTAGCAAGATCACTAAAAAATAAAATTGTTCATTTCAAATTTATATGTTCCGTTATGATGTGGCATGATATTTTAAGTAAAATATATGTGGTTAGCAAAATCTTGCAAAATCCTACATTTGACACACAATCTTCTCTTGATGCCTTGGAAAATTAAAAAATTTACATAATTACTAATCGTTCCGACGAACATTTTCAAACATTTTTATCAGAATCCAAAAAGGTGGCTGAAAAAGCCGGCATCGAACAAGAATTTGTCAGCTTACCGGTTTAAAGGATTAAAAAAAGAAAGCGTCATTTTGAATATGAAGCAGCTTATTAGCCCATCACCGGAAATTTCTTTTAAAGTAAATTTTTATTTTAAAATTTTGGATTCTGCCAAAATGCAAATTGAAGAGAGGTTCCAATTACTTCAACAACATGTAAATATTTTTGACATAATTTGTGGTATAACTAAAATAAAAGACGATAATGAACTTAAAAAGGTGAGAAAATTTATCAAGCGCTTACGGACAATATCAGTTTAGAGAGTGACATTAGTGCCACAGATTTATATGAAGAAATTAAAGTTATTCAACCTTACGTTACCGCAGAAAAAAGCCCTCGTGATGTTCTAGGATATATTTATGAAAATATTCTTGAATCGACTTTTCCCAATTTAACCATAATCATGCGCAATTTCCTAACTCTGGCAGTTACCGTAGCTACAGGTGAACGGTCATTTTCAAAACTGAAAATAATCAAAAACTATTTACGGTCTTCGATGAAGCAAGATATGCTCTCCGCTTTAGCCATGTTATCTATCGAACATGAAGTGTGTGAGACATTAAGTCTAAAAGACGTTGTCAAAAAGTTTGCCGAGACTAAAGCCCGGAAAGTACCCATTTAAGTGTTAATGTTAATTTTTAAGTTATTAAGATACTGTTCTTATACTTTTATTCTTGTGTTTTTGTTTAAATTTGGAGACATATGGGAAATTTTGTTGAATGGGTTATTACTACTGCAAGTGTTTGGGTGTCTACGTGCAGGGTGGCCAACTAAGAATGCGAGGTACTGTATCTGGGAAACTATTCATTGTAGAGGCTTGCACAAAAAAAAGTTATTACTAAAACGGCCAATACAAAAACCTGCAAAATATTTTCAAGTTTCTGAAATTGCCGCGTAACTGCAATCTTGAATCTAAAAAAGTGATGTTTCTGTGAATTCTGCTATATTACTCTAATAAAAAAATAACTGATCTTTAAAGTCGAGGATAATCTGAACTATTTTTGTTTGGCACTTTTTGACGTATATCCAAAAACAAAGTGGTGGGGGGTATTCAAAGGTTTCCTTAAATAACCCCCTTGGGCGCGTTGAAATGAGCTATTCTTGGGCTACAAATGTTATAATATTTGAAGTTTTGTTAGTTTCACATGTCGTCGCTAGAGGGCTTTGTTCGACATTCCGACAGAAACGGTTAATTTTCGCAAAAAAATTAAATGCATTGGTATGACTTTTTTTTCACGAACAAGTAGCTAAATGATGCCTAAACAAGCTCGCGAAAACGGCATCTCGATATCTTGTTCCTAACCTAAAATATCGACCAAAGAATACTTTATACCAAAATCCCTTAAATTTTTATTTTTTTTTTAACTATATTTTTCTGGAATTGTTTCTATTATGTAAGTTGTGGCCCTAAAAAGGACCGATTTAAAGGGGGAAGGTTTTTAATGCCCCAGTAAATGCTCGAAATGCTGGCCATCACTCTGTGCACTGCTGAGGCCTCTTATGGGTAGACAAAACTGCAGCTTCAATTTCGGCTCTGAATAGGTTACCTAGAAATAACGATTTTAAATGTTTTTAAATTTATACACCAGATTAAAATCACCCTTTTTGAGATTACTACGGGCAAGTAAGCAATGCTAAAAGTTATACGAAAGGCCTATTTTTTGTTTGTTTAAATTCATATTCACTATGGATATATACGAAAAATACAATTAATAGAAGCAGGCAATGGAAACAGATATCTAAACAAAACATACATAATCCTCAAATTGTCAATAGTTGTCAATACTTTCGCGTTACTTTGAGCAATTTTTATGCCTTCAAAATGCGTTTTACGAATAATGAAGCTGTTGATATGCTTGCGGTTTATTTTGAATGTCTTCAGAATGCCGCAGTAGTTAAAAGAGTTTACGCGGCTCGATATCCAAATCGGCGTCTTTGCGATGTAAGTGTTTTTACGCGATTAGTGGCGAGCTTACGAGCCAATGGTAGTTTTCGGCCTACGTTTCAACGGCAAAGCATTGGAAGAACACACAAAAATATTAACCGTGTACTGGGCTATATTGAAGGAAATTCTCATGTTAGCACAAGAGCATTATCCACTGAGTTGGACATATCACGGACAACGGTTCAAAATATTTTGAAGCACCATAGGTAAGTTCTAATGGCCATCAAAATATATAGGTATTCGTTTAAACTTTTTTTAATTACTTTAAGAATGCATTTAATTTAATTAACCGTTTCTGTCGGAATGTCGAACAAAGCCCTCTAGCGCCGACATGTGAAACTAACAAAACTTCAAATATTATAACATTTGTAGTCCAAGAATAGCTCATTTCAACGCGCCCAAGTTTGTTAAAATCGGCTTAGCCGTTTCGAAGATACAGGGGGTTATTTAAGGAAACCTTTGCATACCCCCCACTACTTTATTTTTAGACATACGTCAAAAAGTGCCAAACAAAAAAAGTTCAGATTATCCTCGACTTGAAAGATCAGTTATTTTTTTATTATAGGTTAATATAGCAGAATTCACAGAAACATCACTTTTTTAGATTCAAGATTGCAGTTACGCGGCTATTTCAGAAACTTGAAAATATTTTCCAGGTTTTTGTATTGGCCGTTTTAGTAATAACTTTTTTTTTGCGCAAGCTTCTACGATGGATAGTTTCCCAGATACAGTACCTCTCATCCTTAGTTGGCCACCCTGTACATACTTATATTCAGTATTAATAAATATGTTACGGCATGCGATACTTTTTTTTATATATTTCGTTATATTTTCGTATTGTATTTTTAAATTGTGCCCGACAGAGGCGGCGAATATTAAGTTGCACACGGGCGGCCAACACCCTAGCGGCGGCGCTGATTAGTATCAATACATAATAAGTATATTACATATAAGAAAGAGCAATTGATATCCAACTGAACTAAATCGTGCGTATATTACCTAGGCGAATGCAATATGAGTAATTCAGCAATTATGGCGTAGCTTGCAGACCCTGTATATTTCCCAGAAAATTTTAATTTTTTTCTAGCAGGTATATGTCCTTCTCAGCTATTGTAGTTGTGTTTTTATAATGATATCATAACATTTTGTAATAAATTTGAAATTCACTCCACACAACTTGGAATTAGGGCTGGGCCAAAAAATAACAAAGCGTTGTGTTTTTAGAACCAGGTATAACGAAAACCCTACCTGATTTGTTGGAGGAGATTAATTTGTGGGCACATTAGGTCAGAGTATTTTCCGAAAAAAGAAGATTATTGAATATTTAGAAAAAGAGTGTTTAATCACATTCGCTTTTGCAGTAAGTATTATCAATCGCTATATTAAGTTGTAGTTTGAAAATTTTATTTCGTAAGAGAATCAGATCTGTTATTATCTTCTTTCTCCGTAAGATCAGATTCTTCAGCTCCTATAATATCTACGGAATCGTTGTTAATATTATCCCTTTCGCCAACACCTCTACAAGGGATATCAGATTGGAGTAATACTAGTTTTCTGGTAATCCCTTCTAATTTAGATCTATCGAATACCGAACCCCAAGAAAAAAAGCTGAAGACGTCGTCGTCGTTACATGATTTTGATCCATTACAATTATTAAATGTATCGGCTATTGGCAAACCGTTATTGAATTGGTATTCTTTAAAAGGAGCTATTATAGTACATTCAATCAAATATAAACATATAAACAACACATATATTTATTATTGTATTTTCATAGTACATTATTATAGTACACTTAATCAAATACGAATATAAACACTTATATTTAGGTATTTAATTATTTTCGAATATACATATTGTTTTTTTTTTATATTTTTATTACACAACATGAATAATACACATTTTTTACCTTCGATAAAAATAAATGTATTTACTGATAATAAACCTTTATTCCTTCTGACGCTGAAAAACAATTCTCCACGTATATTTCAGACATTTAGATAAATAAATAATATGAAAGAAATGTTAGTTAAGCAAAATACAAAATCGTCATTCCTTTCAAATAAATAAAATTTATTTACAATCAAGTTGTTCTCACGGTGCAGCACACAGTGGTACAGAATTGGGAAAACGTGCATTGTTCTATTTTGCAATGCTTATCAATTTTTCTATCCTAATGAACATATAATGCAACTTTACTATTTTATGTTAATTTTCCATTTCTGACGTACCTCATCTGCTCTTTTGTAAAATTTATGAGATCTGACTATAAAATCTGGAAATTTGTTATGTCAATTATTAATTTAATTTCCTATTCAAGTGAGTTCTTCATTTTGTGCACAACCTGTATCAGTGTCGGTGCTCTAGGTATTGAATTTTTGTTTACATTTTTTTACTAATAAAATAATTAACGTTAATTTTGGTTATATAGGAGTTCAATTTTGCGATTTTTAGTTTTTGAAAAAATTCCTATTACTTTGTTGTTAAAATCCGGTATGTTGATGATAAGATCTCGTTTTATAGACAACATAGCAAATGCAGATAGCCTCTCTTCACACATAGAATGTCTTAAAAAGGTATTTATTCGCTTTAGAGTTGAAAAACATCTCTCAGCTTCTGCAGATGATATCGGTGTTGTGATCATTATCTCCAGCAATTTGATTGTCTCTTGAAAAAACAGCATGTAGTTGGTTTGACCAAATAAATGAAAAAAATGAGAGGACTTCAGAAATATTGCGAAATTATTCCCTCACTTACACCAGTTCTAGTTCACTTTTTAATCTCTTTGCATCCAAATCTGGATATGCTATAATAAATAATGTAATGGTATAAGGTATTAAAAGTAATTTAATAATATAATAAAGAAATAAGTGTAAAAATGTTCTGCGAACAAAACAACTAACTCGAGATACAAACCATTCACCAAAAATAATGCCTTTGACTCAGTCGGTTGATTAAAGTGGGCCGATTCAATCTTTTGATTTGCTTAATTACAACAATTTCTGCTCGATTATTTCCACTGAACATCAATATAATAACTGCCATGTAACACTAATAAAAATGATCTTGGATACCAAGTTATTTTTTAATTATGCTCTGAATAACTAAACCGAGGTTGTTTACAATAAAAATTCTACCAAAATGTAAAAAAAATAAATAATATACAATCTATGTTTATTAACAGTTAATGATAGGGTTAAATAAAATATATCTTAAAAACTAGTTATAGCCTTAAATTACTAAATAATGGTTATAAATATAAATACCTGTAGAAAATATAATAAATGTTCTTGAGAACCCCTGGTATTATAAAAAATAAATGCGGAAATGCAAACCAAGGTGATGTAATTCTTGTATCAATGTTGCGCAATATCTCAAAATAATACTTTACGTTGTAAACCACACCCAAAATGGAATTTTTCTTCTTATAAATTTATCTTCATGAAATTGAATAATCCGTTTAGTGCATTTTCTTGAAATGTTTAAATAAAAAAAAAAACAATCATAAAATGAAAGCGTACATAAAAATAGAATTAAACGTGGAATTAAAATGTAATTAAAGTAGAAAGGTAAAAAAAGTGCCTGCAAAGAGCAAATGTTTTAATTTTTAGTATTACGAGTTAAATGATCTTACCATTAAATCAATGGCACTTTTCACAAGATTTAGGGAGAAATCCAAAAATATGGCTTCCTGCATCTAACAGCGTACCACAAGAAGTGAACCAAATGGACGCTTTGGAAGTTGGTTGATGACGCTTGCGCGAAAATATAAGCAGACAAAAATAATTTAAAGAAGTGGGAGTATAAACCCTAAAGAAAATATGCAACTTAAGTTACACCAAAATGCAAATTAAGTTGCCTACCACATGCCTATATTTCAATAATTAAAAACTTTTTTCTTATATTTACAACTAAATGAACGAAGAACATAAATTACGGTATATTTTAATACAACTCAAAATGGGTTGTTACACGCCCCCTCCTAAAATTTGGACTCGGGGATCACCAAAGCGGAGATTCCAAACACTAAGCTAATAAATGAATTTACTAAAATCTAAGGAAATAAAAAATGTTAAACTAATTAAAATTCAAGCAAAATGTAAACAATAATACCTAAAATCTAAATAAAATGCAAATAAAATAAAAGAGAAAAAATCAAAATGCTAAATAAAAGATTATACAAAACTACCACAGTCACGTTCGGTGAGTCAAAATCGGTAAATCCAAGATACGACTATTTCCATGGCAAATTAGCGCAGGATGTTCCGTCGTGGAGAACAAGAGAGGCCACCATACCCTTCACGAGATCCAGGTTTCATGTTGTTCCACAGTCGTAGTCCAAGACTAAACATACCCCTAACTAACACGCACGTTTCGTAAATAGGTCGAAATCTAGATGATGCAGCAAAGGAAAGGATGAAGCACTCTTTCGAACACAACAACCCCCCCCTAGAACTACCAAAACGTCATAATCAGGAAGTCACAATCGGGAAGTGAAGTAATCGAGGTTGACACGAGGCGAACCGAAGTCCTCAAGCACCGTCCAAGAATAGAACACTAGACACATCAGGAATCGTCAAAAGCTAGAATTTCGAAACAATTTCAGGGAAACCAAAATAATTAAATCAAATAAAATGTATACAAGCATTACTAGTTTTCTTACCCACAGTTAAGAGTTTGCAAAATTTCAAGTTAAATAACGATCAGAGGTAAACTCAAAATGGTTATCTTAAATTTTACTATTGTAACAATAGCAAATTGTAAATCCAATAAAAGATGATAATCTGCCTGAGAACTAATGTCTCAAAAATCGGCAAAACAATCGCACGATGTGATCTAAATATCAACAATCGTGCTAAACAAACGTAGCAAAAATAAAATAAGTGGTTTGCAAATCCACAAAAATATAAAATAAAATAATGTGCGAAATAAGCACAAAAATAAAATTACTTTTAAAAATCATCAAAATAATTAAAATGTAAATAAGAAAACCAGAATGTAAGAGTCTCAAAAATACTAGCAATAGAAAAATAATTAAGAACTAATGGGGTTTTAAATCTTTAACATGAAAAACACCTAATGGTCTATTATCAATAGGGGTGGCCAATCGGTACGTAGTTGGACCTAACACCTCAATAACTTTTGCTTGAATAAATTTTGGAGCTAACTTTTGACTATAATTTCTAGTCGCATCAGATAAAATAAAATTATTTTTCCAAACTAAATCATCCTCTTTAAAATCCTTTAGTCGACCATAAAAATCTCCAGAAATTGGAACTGTTCGACCAAACGCCAAAAAGGAAGGTGAAAATTTAGTAGACTCATGTACAGCGTTGCAAATAGCATGGGCAATTTTGTGAATTTCAACATTCCATTCCTTGTGATCATCTTTAATGTAAGACCTAATTGCAGTACCTAGCACTTTATTAACTCTCTCAACAAAATTTACTTGGGGATGATAACTTGCATTAAACCAAATGGATTGAACTTTCTAAGAACTCATTAAATTTTTAAATTGTGCACTTTTAAATTGAGGACCGTTGTCCACCATACAAATTTGAAGAACACCGTAAACTAGAAATACATAATTTTCAATATATTGACAAATACCTTTAGCAGTAGCACTGCGCATTGAGCGAATCAAAGTAAATTTAGTAAACCAATCACAAATAATTAATAAAATTGTATTACCACTCTTAGATCTTGGAAAAGGACCCACCAAATCAATAGAAATACATTGAAAAGGATAAGAAACATTTTTTTTCTTTACCCATAAAACCATAATGATTAAACTGTGAAGACTTGCTTCGGTTGCAAACATTGCAATTTCTAATGTATTTGGAAATGTCGGACTTCATTTTTAGCCAATAATAAAATTCTTTAATTTTTGAAAAAGTTTTAAAAACACCAAAATGCGCTGATGTAGGATCATCATGAAATTTTTGCAAAATATCTTTCCTTAAAGATTTAGGAACAACTTATTTCCATTCTACTAAATTGGATTCGATGTTTAAATCATTTGAAATAAATTTGTAAAGTTTATTATCTTCAACTCTCCAATCAGGAAATAATTCAGGATTTTTAGAAACGTTGGTTAACATTTTCTTATACCAATCGTCTAAATCTACTGCATAAAATTCTAGAGAACTAACTTCCAAAGGGGCTCAGAAAGTGCATCAGGAACAACATTTAATTTACCTTTTCTATGAATAACTTCAAAATCAAATTGCTGAAGTTTAACACTCCATCGGGTTAATCGACCTGAAGGATCTTTTAAATTATTGAGCCAAATAAGTGAATGATGATCAGTAATAACTTTAAAATGGGTACCTTCAATATAAGGTCTAAACTTTTGAATTCCAAAAATAACGGTAAATAATAATAATTTTGCTCGGCTTTATTTAGAGTACGAGAACCATAAGCAATAACAACCTCATCCTCTCCTTCACCTTGAGTTAAAACACAACCAACACCACAATTGGAAGCATCACATTGTAAATAAAATGTTTTAGAAAAATCTGGACTCGCTAAGATAGGAGTATCAACTAATAGAGATTTAATTTTCAAAAATGAATCGTTCGTTTCGGTATTCCATAAAACTTTCTGAGATTTCTTTTTACCTTTCAATAAATCATTAATCGGAGCTAAAATTGTGGAAAAATCATGAATGAAACGTCTATACCAAGAACACATTCCAATAAAACGCTTAACTTCTGTAAAAGTATTTGAAGGATCAGTGTGAAGACCATTCTTATCGATAACAAAACCTAAATGTGATAATTGAGGATTACAAAATTCAAATTTATCTAAATTAATATTTAATTTGGCATCATTAAGCCTTTTTAAAACTTCTCTTAAAATAGCAATATGTTCCTTAAATGTACTTGAAGATATAATAATATCGTCCAAATAAATAAAAACTGATTGGGATAAATCATGACCTAAAATGGAATCCATAAATCGTTGTAACGTACTGGGTGCGTTGGTAAGTCCCATGGGCATAACAGTATACTCAAATAATCCTCTACATGGAACAGTAAAAGCAGTTTTTTCACAACTTTCAGGGTCTAAAGGAATTTGCCAAAAAGCTTTCTTTAAATCAATTGAAGTTAAATAACGAACATCTCTTAATTTATCAAAAATATCATTTAAAAATGGTAAAGGGTAAGCATCTTTCTTAGTAATAGAATTTAATTTTTTCGCATCAAAACAAACTCTAAATTCACCTGACTTCTTTCGAGCCAAAACCATTGGGGAATTCCAAGGAGAAGCACTGGGTTTAATAATTCCTTGTTCTAACATGTCATCAATTTCTCTGTTTGCATGCTCCAACATAGCAGGAGATAATGGAAAATAACGTTGTTTAATTGGTATTGCATCAACAGTATTAATTGAATGAAAAACTTTATTTGTTTTACCTAATTTCGAATTTGATAAGGTTTTAAAAAGGTCAATAACTTGATTTAATTCAAAAATTTGATCATTATTAAGATCATCAATACACTTAATCATTGAAAAATTTGTCTCTACAGAATTTGCAACCAAAGAATTTTCACTAAAATCAGCTTTAATTTCAAATAACTGACAAAAATCTACTCCCAAAGTAATCGCAGTAGTAATAATTCAGAAACAATAACAGAAATCGTTTTAGTAATACCATTAACAGTCAAAGATAAATCAACACTTCCCAAAATGGATTATAAAGAACCATCTGCAATAATCAATGATGAAAAAGGTGAATTCCTATTTAATTTTAAATCATGTTTATCAATTAAATACAAAGCTGGCTTACCTAAAATTGTTACGGTCGCTCCACTATCTAATAAAGCAACAAAATTTTCATTAAAAATCTTCACATTAATAAAGGTCTAATATCATTATTTTTTTCAACAAATTTGGAACAAATTTTTGGAGTTCCATAAAATTTATTAATTGTAATTAACCATTCTTTAAAAACATACTTGTCAGCCTCTGAAAAATCATAAAGAATGTGTCGACTAACAGAACACTTCCCATTTACAAGTTTTTTGAAAATTTACCCTTTGGACAATTAGTAAAAGTAACTTCGGAATAACCACATTTAAAGCAAAAGATTTTTTCATCACCCTTGTCACAGGAGTGATAGGTATGACCCAATTGTTTACACTTAAAACATGTTGTTGAAGACTTAGCTGTATTAATTTTTGAATTGTTAAAAGTTAAATTTGTATTTTTTGGCTTAGCACCAGTAAAATTGACTTTAGGTTTAATATTTTGATTCAATTTAGAAGATTTGGGTTTGTATTCAGATCGTCTTTGAGAATCTGAACTAGAATTAATTTTGAATTTTGAATTCTGAGCTTTCACTTGCTGCAATTTTTTACATAACTCAACTAGATGGAAAATATCAGTAACATTAACAAGAGCTAACTGAGTAACGAACCAAGGTTGTAAATTTTTCATAATAATTTTTAATTGTTCACACTCAGAAGGAGGAACGTCTAATTGTGAAAATAAATTAACCATTTCGGAAATAAAGAAGGTTGGAATTTCATCAAAAGTCTGTTTTCTATTCTTAATTTTATTTAACAAAACTTCGTCATGTCCTTCGGGTAAAAGTCGCTTTTTAATTGAGAAATAAGTTGGTCCCACGTATGAATTTGGGGCTTAACAGCTCTGAACCATATTAAACCCTTTCCTGAAAATAAATGTAAAAACTTCTTTTTCACTACCATTAAATTTTAGATTTAATTTATAAACAGGAACAGAACTTTTAGAAACTTGTAAATTTTGAATTAATTTGGAAAAATCTTCAGCTGGAATACTAACTGAAGTATTAACATTGTCGTTAGGTGACAGAAATATTAGAAGTGTCTAAATATGGTAACTCATTATTCAATTCAATATTTTCATTTATAGATTCAATTAATTCTATCGACTCATTACGTAAAGTTAGCAATTGATCGTGTAAATACAAAAATTCATTATCAAAAGTGGTATAATTCAAACGTTTCAAAATATGCAATAAATGAGTATGAAGTCTAAGGTATTCTCCTCTAGAAGGCTTAATTTTAAACAAATTAATCAAAGATTGAGTGTTATAAAGTTTGTCTTGTAATAATTCCAATTCCATGGTTTGGTTAATTTCAACTTTCTTATACGAATCAAATAAATTTGGCTCAATCCTTTCTAAATTTAATTTACGCCTTAGTAATTTACGTTTCTCATCAACGGTTAACCTTTCCGCATCATTAACATTTCTATAATTTAACTCTACTAATAACTCATCACTACGTAGAACATCTACTAAACAATTCAAATTTGACATGGTAACGAATAATACACAAACAATAAAATTTCACTAATGGTAAACACAATAAAAATATCCAGTCGTAATAATAAATTGTTACAATACCTTTAAAATGGTCAACTCTAACAATCGAAACTGAAACAAACAAGAGCAGAAATAACCAGCAATAATGGTAATGAAAGCAAATCAAGTCTCATGCTCGATGCGCCAGTATAATAAATAATGTAATGATATGAGGTATTAAAAGTGTTTTAATAATATAATAAAGAAATAAGTGTAAAAATGTTCTCCGAACAAATCGTTAACTAACTCGAGATACAAACCATTCACCAAAAATAATGCCTTTGACTCAGTCGGTTGATTAAAGTGGGCCGATTCAATCTTTTGATTTGCTTAATTACCACAATTATAATAATAATAACTGCCATGTAACACTAATAAAAATGATCTCGGACGCCAAGTTATTTTTTAATTATGCTCGGAATAACTAAACCGAGGTTGTTTACAATAAAAATTCTACCAAAATGAAAAAAAAAATAATATAATATAATATAATATCTATGTTTATTAACAGTTAATGATAGGGTTAAATAAAATATATCATAAAAACTAGTTATAGCCTTAAATTACTAAATAATGGTTATAAATATAAATACCTGTACAAAATATAATAAATATTCTTGAGAACCCCTGGTATTATAAAAAATAAATGCGGAAATGCAAACCAAGGTGATGTAATCCTTGTATCAATGTTGCGCAATATCTCAAAATAATACTTTACGTTGTAAACCACACCCAAAATGGAATTTTCCTTCTTATAAATTTATCTTCATGAAATTGAATAATCCGTTTAGTGCATTTTCTTGAAATGTTTAAATAAAAAATTGCAATCATAAAATGAAAGCGTACGTAAAAATAGAATTAAACGTGGAATTAAAATGTAATTAAAGTAGAAAAGTAAAAAAAGTACATGCAAAGAGCAAATGTTTTAATTTTTAGTATTACGAGTTAAATTATCTTACCATTAAATCAATGGCACTTTTCACAAAATTTAGGGGGAAACCCAAAAATATGGCTTCCTGCATCTAATAGCGTACCACAAGAAGTGAACAAAATGGACGCTTTGGAAGTTGGATGATGACGCTCGCGCGAAGATATAAGCAGACAAAAATAATTTAAAGAAGTGGGAGTATAAACCCTTAAGAAAATATGCAACTTAAGTTACACCAAAATGCAAATTAAGTTGCCTACCACATGCCTATATTTCAATAATTAAAAACTTTTTTCTTATAATTACAACTAAATGAACGAAGACATAAATTACGGTATATTTTAATACAACTCAAAATACCGTACTCAACAAATACGGATCCGAAAATTTTTTTGCTTAGTCCGGCAGCGTTGAAGACTGGAAAAGGATTGATGCAATAAGGTAACCTGTGAATTTGTATCTGGCTCTTGTTTGACTGATTATGACATCGCAAACTTCTTTGGCTTCTCTGTTTTTTGTACCTGTGAATGTCTCTATTCGTCTTCTGTTTCGTGTTTCTTGATTACTCTTGTTCTCTATATCATCTTCTTGAATATTGGCAGTCGAACCAATATTATTTCATCCGTGAACTTTTCAATGTTACTTTTTACATACACTGCATCGATTTTTCATTTTTGTAGCTGATTGCATAGAATATACACACGTGGCATTATTTTATGGATATCTCTAGCCAAAATAAAAAATCTTTTAGCATGCGTTTAAGTCCAGAAGGTTGGTCAATTGTTGTTTTATGTTTTATTTTACCACTGTACTCAATTTCTTCCATACATTCGATAAGCTCTTCTCTGTGCTCAAATAGAGTATTAACAGTTCTTGAATTAAAGTTCCACCTTGTAGTAACAGCCCGGGGTCATATTTTGCAAACTACACTGTCCAGAACGGCTGTTTGCTGGGGAGAGTTTAAGAAAAAGAAACAAATTCCACTCAAAATTTGCAAAAAATATACGTACACTACGACTGATGGATGCAGCATTCAACTGATGGGCGTTGCAGTGAATATATTTAGCATTTAGATAGCTTTCCTTAATTTTAGCTTGAACTCCACCAGATGCCCCACTCATAACATTCGCTCCATCATAAGTTTGCGCCATCGATTTAAATGACTCATTCTGTATATGCCTATCAATTTCTGTTTTTATGCATCCAGATAAAGATTAAAGATTCTGCATCATGTTGTTCTGGATTTAGAAAACCTCAAAATCTTTCAACGAGTTTTTCATCGCATATATATGCCCATATATAATGACCATTTGAAAAGTTGCCGATACATCAGTAGTTTCGTCGGCAATAATGAGCAGATAATTTGTGAATTTAATTTCCTGAGAAATTGTTTCATCCCATACTTCTAATAATGATTGCAGCAATTCATTTTGGATAGTACATGATGTACCTTTAAAAACAGTGGCTTTATCTAAATGCATATTCCTGGCATCGTCCAATTCGGCACTAACATTTATCAAACCTCGAAATACTCCCCGATTTACAGAATCTGCAGTTTCATTGTGACCCCTTCATTATTATGTTCAATATATATCTGTTTTGGTCACTAGCGTATTATGGTGTTCAATAGATTCTCTATATTCAGAATCCAGCGTAGTAGCAATATTTGGCGTGCCCAACATAGCTAAATTCAAAACATTTTTCATGTGCACTGGAGACTTTTCGGGTTTGTGAATTTTTTTAATTATATGATTTAAGTCGATTATCCCAGTTTTTGTCCAAGAAACTTCTCCTCCAAATAACAAACACGGAAAACAAAACGTAGCATTTACAGTATCACATCCGCATAACCACACACGTTTTTTGTATAATTCTTGGTTAAAACTACGCACGAATTGTTTATTTTTACTTTTTACGGCGACTTTTATAATAATATCTGGTGTAGGTCTTCCAATTTAATAATCTTTTTTTGTTTGCCCCCTAGATTTGGGGTGTTTTATTATTACAGCAAAAGTATGCTGGTATTAGACAGTTCTCACTAACCTCAGATCAAGCAAATTTGTCATTTTCCTTAGGTTTCTTATCCGTGCCTAAAAAAATTATAAAAAAAAATGAATTTGTTTAATTATTTTCAATATTACTGATTTTGAATAATTATTTTCAATAAATGCTTTAATAATATTTTTTGATATGTTGAGAACGCAAGTTGGGTTTTGCGACTTTCTAACATCTTCCAATAGTATTGATAATTATATTAATTTTGTAGCCTAAAGGATGGTTATGCTAAGAAACAAAAATCAAATTGAGGAAATTATTTAAAGTATATTTACCTGAATTTGCAGAACTCGAGCTCTCAGCGCTGCAGCTACCCTTTTGTGTTCAAACCACCGTTTTCCACGGTAGATTTTAACCACACCTGGTTAATCAAATGACACATCTCCTTCCGCATTAAATTCGTTTATATCGGTAATGAGCCGATCATAACGCACAACTTCTTGCACTGATAACAAAACAGAATTGCCGTAGAATGAAAAAGCAGGCATATGAAGGCATCGCGTTGTTCTTGGGGAAATGTATTCCGATACATACAAGGCCAGCCACAGCAAAAAAAAGTTGATTAAGCGATTGCATAGTAAAGGTATTTCTACATTACTCTTTTAATGTATATAAAACCTTTCTGTAAGCTTTAAAGAAAATTATCTGCATCAATGAAGTATACTAAAGTAGATTTGATATTTACATATAATTGAAAGCGTTTTATGTTTACAAATGTTATTTAAGCAACATTAAAGTTCCTATATCCATCTTAAATCTATACATTGCATATGATAACTAGCACGTTATCAAAATACGAATGGGGGATGACAATTTAAAAAGCTTAATTGTTAAGGTACATTTTTTAAAACTTACATATGAATGCAAGCCTATTGTATCCCCATTAAAACAATGATAACACATTCTAACGCCTACCATAATAAAAACGTTTCTTTGTCTAGAGATCTGCATACATTAAAACTATAACTAAATCGATTTTCTTATTTCTTTAGAGATCATTTACAACCATGTATATAAAAATTACCGAAACATTAGTACATCAAATTTACATTGTTAACTCCATTTCTATGCTGCAAGCTGTCATTGTTTGCTCTTTTAAGTCCAATGATAGTCAATTTAGGAATAAAAAGAGATTTTATAGACGTAGTACATCAAATTTAAAGTTATACATTGTTAACTCCCTTTCTATACTGCAATTTATATAGCTATCATTGTTCTTTTCCAATAAATCTGTATACTTTTCTTTTATACGTTGTATACAGGCCAATTTCACCTCTTTAAAGCCTGTTCCAACGTACGTCAGGGGTTCCATTTTCTTATGGGAGATTTCGATAAAGCACATAATATGTATCGCCTTCTCATATGGAAAAGCTTTTTGAAGTTATTTTACTGTCTACGTCTCTTTAACTTTTAAAAGAACAACATATTCACGACACTTAAAGTCTTTATTTATTAATTATACAGTTACTTAAACCTAATACATATAATTGTGAGATACCTATAACAACATTTTACACACCCTTTGTACAGTTCTGTAAAATGATTTTAGTTTTCTGATTGCACCCAAACTACTCATAAACACACCCTTTGTGTTTAGCAGCGTCTTTAAAATACTTGTAAAAGCACTGAAGTAATATGCATTTAAACTCTCCCATTTCCAACATTATACTTCTCAACATTTCATGCTTCTACTTTACTACAATATTTTTACGTATTCCTCATTGCTAATACACAGCTTCACCATCTTTGTTTTCAGTATATAACACTCCAAATCGAGTTTTACTTCTTTTACTTGCTTTATTAACGTCTCCAACCTCTTTTTTCGCTCCTCCACACTTACTGCTTTTTCTGTACTTTCTCTTTCTACCTTACGTACTATTACTTTCGTCATTTCTGCTAATCAAGAGTATACAGATTCTTGCACACACAATGAGGGCTTTTAAACCCTAACACTCAATCATGGTTTCCAACACTACTTTTTATTTCAACTTTTTTCAAACATAAAAAGTCATTCTTCTTCTCAAAAGCGGCGCAGAATCTAAGTTCATCAAATTATCATTTTTCTCGAACACGGGTCAAAATTTATCTAAACAACCCCTGAATGATAAGCCTCGTTGACTCAGTACCTATAACTATTGGAAAAGCTACCCTTTACCCCTAAAAGTAGGTGATTTAAGGGGATTTATAGAAACTACCCCCTAGCAGTACCTTGGCCCATAAAAAATTCCGCCAAAGTAGGTGATTTAAGCGGATTATCCAACTTTTTCTATAATATAAAACTAGTTCTATCAGTACCTTCACCTACTTTCAGATTTCTAAGAATTGTACTTGGATGCAACCTTCCTATTTCCACGAATTGGGATTTCTAAGCAGTTGTAATAAACTTTAACCCCTCAGGACCAGATTCCATGTTTAGATTTCTGAGATAAATGGTTTTGACCTAGTTCAATTTAGCCTCAGCTATGATTAATGAGCTATTTGGCACTAGAGGGGAAACGGCTACATGTGTTGGGTAACGGCCCCCCTGTTTTAGGAAACGGCTATCTGTCTTTGGGAACCGGATCCGGTTCTTGGGGAAACTACATCATCCTGGCGGTTAAGACCGTAGTATGAACCCACGTAAGCATAATCTTTTTATTACAATTTAGTCAACCTTGATATTAGCGTAGACAATAACCCCACCATTCTTCTTGTTTCCATGACCCGTTTAGAATTGATCCTGCAGGTTGATTTAACACCTTGACTCGACTGCATTTCGATCGGATGAGGTCGGGTAAGATCGGGATAGCCTGTAGGTTAACACATATGGTCTTGACAATTAAATTGCTTGGAGACCTTGAAAATTTCCAACCACACAACCAGATACTGGAAGCATAATATTTAGCCAATACAGGACCTGGATATACGTTTAGCATAGACAACAAACCTCTTGTTTCCACGAACTGATTCTATTGTTAGAATTCAGTAATAGGAACGCTTATTTCCAACAAGAATTTTACCTCCAAGGAATTCTAAAATTTGACTTGATTCCTTAACATTGTTTCCCTAGATGGATGGGGTGGGGTATAACCATAGAAATAGTTTACATCAGAGGGCTTTTACATTTTTTAAATATATATATATATATATATATATATATATATATATATATATATATAATTGCATTTTATTGTAAATATTACAAACTTTTCCCTTTTACTTTTAACCCCTATCAGCACACACATTTCATAAGCCTTTTTACTGATATTGTCTTACATAGTTATTGTGTATGGAAAGTGTACATTCGTCAAAGCACAATTACAAGTGGTTTGTGTATGAAAGAAACAAGTCGTTTTCATTTTGGGTAAAGCTGGTTGCTCTTCAATTTCTATAACTGACTGTCTCAATATTTTTCGAATGTAATCGGCTTTTTCTCGCCCTTTAACGTTTCCGATATTAGTTCACAAAGTATATGTGGAAAGAGATGTGTAGAGGTATATCCAGATCCCCATTTGATGCAGTCATGATTATTAACCAGATGGCTTGTCGTTGAAATTCTACATCTAAGACGTGTCAAGGAAATGGTGGTTTGAACACAAAATGGGCAGCTTGATTTCCATTGTATATTGCTAGCTCTTTGTGTAGGTTAATTAAACCGCACAATTCGACGCATAAGTTTCTCTTTTATGCAAGTGTCATACATTATTTATAACTTTAACTAATATCTAATTGCTCTTCACAGCACTTTAGGTTTACCGTAAAATTATTCATCATGATTGTACTCTCCTTATATAGATGCACCAGTTACATTCGGGGTTAAAATATGGATAAGATCGGATAAGATCGGACAGGATCGGACAGCATTGGGACCTTGAAAATATTTTTTTTAGATTTCTCTGAATTGTAATATGGCGTGACCTTGAAATTTAAAGCAAATGGTGGAGGTAGCTGGTGAAATCTACGTCTCTTTAACTTGAAACAGAACACCATATTCACAACACTTAAAGTCTTAATTTTTTAATCATCATATTGTTTGTACAGCGGTATGAAGTATCCGGCAGTGAACCTCCAGATCGTTCAAGGAGTGATTTTATTGCTGCTTGCATGACTTTTCCACAACTGCACTACGACTAAAGACTATTTTCGAAATGAGCATGTTCACATATGGTTGGATGCACTAAATGTTATGTTTGTCGTTTTTCCGACTGTACCCAGACTACTCATGATTATCTCCTTTGTATTTAGCATCGTTGTAAATTCCTCAACTCGATTTTCTTCTTCTTTGAAATACTCGTGAAAGCACTGAGGTGAAACACATTTAAACTACTCTGTTTCTAACACTATACATTCGCCATACTTCGTAATGATTACTGTGACATTAATAACTTTATATTTTTCGATATCTCTAGGTCACACATTTTTATAGAGTTTGCAATAGGTGCTTTGGTTTAACCCTGCTAATTCCATGTTTATCAACTTACTACCCCCGTCTGATCTCAACACACTGCGACTTATATGTCCTTGACTTTGAAACATCGGCTTGAACAATGGATTACCTTTGTTCTTGAAAGTTGATTTCTCAGAATTGAGGTGGGGGTAGCTAGATAACAATCTATTTTTAGAAATTATAACTCGGTCGGAACAATGGATCGCCTTTGTTCTTTTATCAGAGGTGTGACCTTGAAAATTGTAAGCATAGATTTTGAAGCGTCGGCTTGAACAATAGATCGCCTTTGTTCTTGAAAACTGAATTCTTAGAATTGAGGTGGGGGGTACCTAGATAACAATCTATTTTATAACTCGACCAGAACAATGAATCGTCTTTGTTCTTTTCTCAGAGGTGTGACCTTGGGTGGGAAACGGCTACCCGTGTTGCGAAACGGCTATCTGTTTTGGGAAACGGACCCCTGTTTTAGGAAACGGCTACCTGTTTTTAGGAAACTGCTACCTGTTTTGGGAAACGTCTATCTGTATTTGGGGAACCACTTGAGTGCACTGGGGGACGAGGCCAAAGTAAACTTCCAAGAAATGCTTGATGATCTTGAAACATGCTTAGCATAGACAACAATGATACCTCAGGGCTTGCGTAGGTTTTGTAATAAGTCTCAAACAATGTCTCAAAGTAAAAGAATCACAGATCTTGATATGAAGGCTTTAAGGAAAGCTGAATGTATGGCTAGTATACAATATAATGAAGCGATGAAAATACCTATTAGGAAAGATGATGATGTGTCGTGGACCATATTAAACGAAAATCACTTGAAGGAAAGTGAATGTGAGAAACAAATAATAAATAAAATAGATATGATCCAGCAAAGCTATTACAAAATGTTAAGTGACAGTACATCAAACTTCCCATAATATGTATATTGACTTAAATCGATTTTTTATCTGTATATATAGATGAATATTGTGGTTAATAAATTATAAGTTTTATAAAAAATATTTTACTTGTTAGATGACCTTGAAGCGTCGACTCGAACAATGGATCGCCTTTGTTCTTGAAAGTTGATTTCTCAAAATCGAGCCTGACATGGTGGGGGTAACTGGATAACAATCTATTTTTAGAAATTATAACTCGACCAGAACAATTGTTCGCCTTTGTTCTTTTATCAGAGGTGTGACCTTGAACATTATAAGCATAGACCTTGAAGCGTCGGCTTGAACAATGGATCGCCTTTGTTCTTGAAAATTGATTGCTCAGAATTGAGGTGTGGGGTATCTAGATAACGATTTATTTTTAGAAATTATGACGGAACAATGGATCGTCTTCGTACTTTTCTCAGAGGTGTGACCGTGAAAATTGTAAGCATAGACTTTGAAGCATCGGCTTGAACAATGGATCGCCTTTGTTCTTGAAAATTGATTTCTTAGAATTGAGGTGGGGTGTATTTAGATAACAATCTATTTTTAGAAATTATGACTCAGCCAAAACAATTAAGCGCCTTTGTTCTTGTATCAGAGGTGTGACCTTGAAAATTGTAAGCATAGACCTTCAAGCGTAGGCCTGAACAATGGATACCCTTTGTTCTTGAAAATTGATTTCTCAGAATTGAGGTGGGGGGTATCTAGATAACAATCTATTTTTATAACTCGACCAGAACAATGAATCGCCTTTGTTCTTTTCTCGGAGGTGTGACCTTGGTGGGGGGGGACGGTTACCTGTGTTGCGAAACAGCTATTTGTTTTGGGAAACGGACCCCTTGTTTTATGAAACGGCTACCTGTTTTTAGGAAACGACTACCTGTTTTGGGGAACGGAACCACTTGAGTGCACTTTGCTCGGGGGCGTGGCCAAAGTAAACTTCCAAGAATTGCTTGATGACCTTGAAACGTGCATAGACAACACCTCAGGGCTTGAGACAGAGGTCAATGAACTTCCTGGAATTGTAGTGGCGTGGATGACCTTGAAGATAAGCAATGTCCTTGAAGCGGGGCCTTGAAGGGCCAGGGGTAACAACCTTTCCTACCACGTGGCCTTGAAGCGGTGACCTTGAAGAGACCGTGTTACCAACCCACCACGTGGCCTGCGGTGACCTTGAAGCAGGCAATGTTATCAACCTTGAAAGCTAGTGACTTTTCTGGTGACTTTTTCCAAATTTGGTGACAAATCTAGTGACAAAAGTGAGTTAGAAGTGACATACTATATCTACTGCCATCTATAAGCAGACCTTTTACAGATTTTCGAATATACTGTAAAACTGTTCCTCTAAACGAGCACCTCTTGGTTGTCTTCTTACCTTATATACCCAGCGTGGTTTTAACCTTCATGACGTTCGCAACGGCAAAGGCGGCTGTTTTCTCTCCAAGACTTGTATCCTCCGAGCGCACACGATTCCAAACTTGATCTTGAAGCACCCTATCTGCTTGATGACGACTTGTTATGTCGTTAGAATTATGATAGGCGATATCGTGTTGTTTTGAAGCTTCATCTAGAGGATTTATACCGGGATCGCCACGAGCTAAACGTTTCTGTAGGTTGGCTCCTGGTCCGTAATATCCATAACTCGGAATATGCAGTTCAACAGGCAATTTGTTTGTTAAGGTGTTTAATACCCCTCTCCCCAGCAGCATGCTTTGTTTAACCGAACTAGTAGAGTAATGGTATCACGACGTGCTTAGCATTCGGGTGGTAATGGCTTCGATTCCCGTTACCGTCTATTCTGTATGAGGGTTTTTCAGGGGATTTTCCTCATGCATATGTAGCGGCATGGTCGCTGCGTATGCGCACACTATGTCCGACTACTTAGGCGAATGCTGGAGTGGTTTTTTGCCTCTCAGAACCCTAACTTCGTTTCTTACGATCCTATCCTGATCACACCCATCCTTAATCCCCCCATGCATATATATGTAATGTATGTATGTATGCAATGTATGAAATCTATGATTGCTGCTGAAGGAGTTTGGAAAGCTCAAGCAGCCCGTCCTCTCCCTTGGGGAGGGAATGAAATATGTGATCTTTTCCTTTTCTTTGTTTAAATACAAAATCTAAGTATTTTAATTAAGCTAAGTGTGATTAAACAAGCATATTATAAACTGCTTCATAAAAATAATAATTTTCAATTGCACTTTTTTTAAAGACAATATCACATCTAACGAGTCTGCTAACATGGTTAATAACTGTAATTAGGGTTCCTGATGCACCTTCATTCATCGAACCCGGTGTGGAACCAACACCTGCTACGTTTAACTTCAGCCCCTTGCTGCAGCGTCATTCGTCGAAGCGTACGTTATTGCTGAAACAGATCCTAGTAAAGAGCATGAAGAATTTAACGCGATTACTCGATGACTCGGTCGTTGCCGATGATTCTTAGAGCAATATCATCCTTTACCTCGCAACTGTGTAGACTCGCTGATCCGAAGAACATGTTGACGATACATACGGGCTTCGTTATGATGCAAGCTTAGATAAATGGGCTATCGGAGATTCTCCGATGAAAATAGAAGGACCTAATCTAATTATAAAAGATGAAATGTATGAATTCACTCCCGGAGTATACGAGCTGCTTATATTGAAAGAGCCGAAGAAGTACACGCTAACAGACGAGACGGTCTATTTGGGCTAAAACTAACGCATATAGGAAGAGTTACGACTCTCACGGAGAAATTATGGGTACCAAGTTGTCTAAATACCGGAAGGTTATTAATCCGCTAATCAGCACGAAATGTTTCGGTCATGGTATCATATAAATCGAATAGAGCAAAGGAATATGTATACTGGAATACTGCTCGAGAACTTCTTGAACGTCTCAGGTTGCTGCATACATCGATAGTAGCAGGTCATACTGCACATGATAAGAAAATCATTAGTATTAAAGGAGAGCTCAGAGAACAAGGTGTAATCGGATAATAATGTCCATCGATATGTTTGGCCGACATTCGCTGTCGCATTTAGAACATGCAACTGCAAATATCAAATTAAGATAAATGCGGATGTAGCCACCAAAAAGTATATCGAAAAGTGTAATGGGGTTCTAGAGCATAAAATAAAGACTGATATCGATTTATCGATTACAAAATTTTTGGTTGAGCGGGATCAGAAGCTTGAGAAAAAAAAATGGATTGTATCAGGGTTGCCCACTTGACCTACATTCTTGGATAGTATGTTTAATATTAATTTTCGGAGAAAAGGTCACGAGATATTTCTTATTCAGATTTTCCTTGTTTACAATCTGCACGACTTCCGATTTCGTCTGTACAGGACCGTACTAAATTGTTTTAAATAGAACACCTTATAAATTTTAATATTTTTGAAATCCACATTCGATTCTAGGACAAGTTTGTTTGAAATTTCATATACTTAAGTCCACTTATTTAGGAGAAAATAAATGTGTTAAAAAAATTCTCTTCGAAATTAACATTCAGTAAAAAAAGCATAACAGCAGAGCAACGAAATTTGAGATTATCATAAACAAAAGAGCCTTTTATTTATCGATACGCTGGTTTTGAACGAAAAGGGCCGTGCGACCACGGAAGAAATAGCAAAAGTCGACTATTTTAAATAGAGCACCCTGTATATTTTTTCGTGAATGAACTGTTTTTTAAGTTGTCTTTAATTTTCGCCTATATCTAAAGCTAATAGTTTCAGTTATAATAACCTTAATTTGAATTATTTTATTTTTTCACCCAATCCTCAAAATAAAATTAAAGGAAGCCACTACAATAACACTATTTGCATCAGATATTTACTTATTGTTATTTGCTATTTACTAAATCAACTTACACAAAAACGAACTGTACAAAACACAAAACAGTAAACATTAATTTAAAATAACCTCAAATAACCCATCAATGTTTTGTAAATACTGCCTTACACGATTTGAAGAACTTTTGTTAACATCTTCCAAGATTTCAAGCGTGATTAACCTGAAAGATTGACGTATCCTGTTTTTCATATCATCTGAAGTTGTAGGCGGTTCTTGGTATACACGTTATTTTACATATCCCCACAGAATTAGTCGTGTTTGGCTATGTCAGGGTGGTCAATTTACGGGCCCAATACTCCAATTATTCCAATTCCGTAGTGGACAGGAGCGCCTTCATGCTGGAACCACATGGGTTGACGCATCATTAAAGGGACGCTTTCCAGTAAGAGCGGCAAATAATGCCTTAAAAAATCGGAACAAACTTGAGAGTTTACATGTCTATCGAAAAAATATCGCCCTACTACATATTGGCCAAGAATTCCACCCCACATATTTTGCGACCATCTATGTTGACGGTGAACTTCCCTTGTCACGTGTGGGTTTATATCAGAATAATAATGATAGTTGTGACTGTTCATAAACCCGTCATTCTGGAACGTTGATTTGTCCGTGTATAAAACATTATTAAAAAGTGTCTTTCATTGGTCAAATTTTCATTGGCCCAACGACCAAAACCCAAACGACTTAAACGGTCATTCCAAGAAGTTTCTGTTGCCTTTGAAACCGGTATAGATGAAAATGGACGCTTTAAATGGTGCGCCAAACTGATGTCCTACTAACTTGTTAAATTTCCCCAATTTGCTTAGCACGTCTTCTTGGGTATTCAACCAAGGCTGTCATTATTATTTCTTTATTTTGCTCACTCAGGACTGATCTTTCACTGGAAGGTTTTGCATATGCCACATGCCCCCCCCCCCCCCGGGACGCCGCGAATCTTGAAATAAGATTTCCAAATGCTGATATTTCTGGATGGCGTCTATCAGGATACTTCTCTTTGTACATGCGCGTAGCCAATAACGGGTTCCGTAAACATTCGCCAAGAATCAAAACCGTATCAACCAGTTCGTTGTTTGGAAAACGTGGCATTTTTGATTCGATTTTGAGTCTTTTTGACAAGTGAAAACGATAATGTGTCAAAAAGAATCAATTTAGAAAACCGATACATGTCTGCGTATTGCAATTGTTATAGTTATTGGCATCGCAACTATGTTAAATGTGTTTATGATTAAAGAACAGCATACTCTCTAAATAACATTTTTTAATACCGTCGTTTTTTTCTTTATATTGCGGTTTTTTAAGTAACAACACAATAATAATTAAATATCTGATGCAAATCGTGTTATTGTTTGTTGCTTCCTTTAATTTTGGGGATTGGGCGAAAAAACAAAATAATTCAAACTAAGGTTATTATCGCTGAAACGTTCTGCATTGTGCTTTTCATTGTTAATAACACTTCCAATTATTGATAAAGATATCTCTTTGTTAGATTTAACTGGGTTATTTTATTTGATGTAATGTTTGGATTTGTGAATGCTTCTATCATTTTAAAATTGAAGTTATTCACAACTTTACACTTACATCATAACTCGATTAAATTTTGTTAAATGTGTTTTTTGGCTGGCAAATTTCATTGTTAGCTTTCGTCGTAGAGAGTGTTCTGGTTTGTCATCTTTGAGGCAGTTTAACAATATTTAATTTTAATGACCTAGTTATTCTTTACTACAATTTTATAGTTGGCTTGTACGTTTCTCAAACTGTTATATTAATAGCAGGCTTATGTTTATGTTTGAATTTTTCAAATTTGACAAAATTGTTTACAACATCTTTAACAATTTTAACAAACAATTACTACTGACGAAGATAACTGTAAGTGTTATCGAAACGTTTAGATTGTATAATTTAAAGTACACCATTAAAAAATCCCAAAAAAGATAAGTATTTTATTATGAGTGTTAATGGTGAAAGTTTACATTTTCATATTAACTTTAGATTTATGACATATTTAACAAAAATCAAAGATAACTTAAAAAGCAGTTCATTCATGAAAAAATATACAGGGCATTCCATTTAAAATAGTCGGCTTTTGCTATTTCTTCCGTGGTCGTTAGAAAAAATCAGTGGGGCCCTTTTGCAACAAATTTCGTTCAAAATCAGCGTGTCGATAAATAAAAGGCTCTTTTGTTTATGATAATCTCCAATTTCGTTGATCTGCTGTCAACGATTGGATAGTTATGATTTTTTTACTAAATGATTGGACTTAAGTAGATAAAAGGTCAAACAAACTTGGCCTAGAATCGAATGTTGATTTCAAAAATATTAAAATTTATAGGGTGTTCCATTTAAAATAATTTAGTACAGTCCTGTACAGACGAAACCATAAGCCGTGCGGGGCTCAAAATATTTTTAGGTGTAAAGAAGGAAAATCTGATTAAAAAATGTCTCATGACCTTTTCTCCTAAAATTAATATTAAAGGTACTATCAAAGAATGTAGGGTAAGTGGGCAACTCTACATGTATGGTGATATAAAATCCTTAGTAGGGATGTTTATAATATTGGAAATGAGTTGCATTAGAAAGCTAGCGGTTGTCGAAGAATTGCAGAATCCTGCACGGAGAATTTTCTAAGGAAACGAACCATCGTTAAGCACCAAGATGATCTCTGGCAGACGGATTTAACCGTATTTATTCCGCATGCTAAAGATAACCGCAATCATACGTAACAGTGATAGACTGATATTCTAAATGTCTGTGGACGCTCTCTAAAGAATGCCGACGAAGTTTGTCAGGCGATGTCTTTCATTTTGAAGGAATTCTATAATAAACATTTTGAAAAGTTATGAAATACATCATTACTCAACGTGTAGTGTGAAAAAGGCGGCCATTGTCGAAAAGGTTATAACAACGTTCAAAAAACTGCATTATACAAACTATTTAGCTTTAGAGCTTTAGAGTGGTTAGATGTGTTCCGGGAAGTTAATTCCGAATATAATAATAAAGTGCATTCTACGATTAGAATGAAGCCTAAAGATGTAACAGCATTGACTTACTTACAGATGTTTCATAATAATAAGGTAATGGGAAATCTAATATCGGCGATTACGTCCGGATTTCTACACATAAATAAATGTTTGCGAAAGGCTACACCCCTAACTTTTCTGCTCAACTATTTAAGATTGCTAAGGTGAAGGTTGGTAATCCCGTTACGTATCTACTGGAGGATCTGCAAGCTAAACCGATACTAGGTCAATTTTACGCTGAAGAACTACAGAAACAGGTTATCCGGATATATTTCTCGTTTAGATATCGCAAGGGAGACCAACTATACGTTCGACAGTTTGGTATGGATAAATCGTATGATTCCTGAATTAATATATCCGATTTTGGTATAAAATGCATATATTTTCACACATGTATAATGAATAATTTCTTAGTATAAGTTATGATACAATAAATAATTAATTGCTTAACCTATGACATAGTAATAATAATAACTTATTTCTTCATAGTAGCGGGATATTACAATGTCCCTAAGGTAGCGTATCGATACCATTAGGTAGAAATACCTTGTATCACCCTAATTCCTTTTACGCTGTTATATACTGTAAACGTTATTGCTTTTCGAAATGATGCTGCTTTGAGTGACGTTTGTAATGTCCCCGCTTTTCAGACATTTTTAAGTAATCGTTAAAACTAATCCTACCTTTAACAATATAATCTCTTACACCTTTAAGTTTTCTTATTTCATGATCCTTAATCCTGTACATTTTCCATGCCAGAGCTACCCATTCAGTAATTATTCGGCCGCTCATTTCGTCCTTCATTTGGCCAAGTACTTTATTATCACACCTTGGACTGTTATAGATGTTGTTGGTAGGTTAATCGGAAGTATCGAAACCCCAAATATTGTTACGCATAAGATCGTACGCATTATCGATCATACACGAGGCTATCGGTATCAATATATAATAATTTCATCATCGTTAAATTGATGTTGCATGAAATTATAGTGGAAATCACACATTAATGTTTTAGATATATCTAAAATCGCCATACCCACATATATTGGCTTATTAAAGTATCTTTCCACTTTGGATAACTCGATAGCCATCAGTTCCTCATCAAATATTTCTCTGCTGTGGAAATTCGGCTGTCAAACGTAATAATTGGTTCTACACCGTTTTGCCGAAATTAGCATTATTTAGCAGCTTGTGTAAATTTTTCTCGAATGAGCTAGATAATTCTGATCGCAACCTTGTATTTAGCTCTACATATGGTTTAAGTCAGCGTGACTGGTTGCAGCTAATCGCGCGATGAACTTTCTCAAGCACACGGTCTGCTTAAAGGCATTGTTTCAAATTACGATAATGAATGACTTAGAATGCAACGTTGCGAACAGTTTCCTATTTTTGCCACCAGGTGGGGTACCATGTTCAACGCAAAATGGAATATATTTATCACGCAAATTGTTGGGATATAATAGATCCACCTTTAGGATTAATCCTTTTGTCGTATCATCTGGTAAGCTCAATATCGCTTCCGGGGTTAATAAATTTAATTGTGTCTCGGTAAGCCATTTGAGGTTGTTCCGCGGTAAACATTGGCTTTGGAACCATCCATAAAAGTTAACCATATATGCGTAAAGGACATCTGAGGATAGTTTGCTGGAATAGTAATTATCCATATACTCATTATTTGCTTTGCTCTATTCAGTGCAACATTGTGTTGTTCCACCACTTATATCCGTTTCCACATCGGTGATCAGCTCCAGTCTAGCTCTAGTGTAATTTAGTATACACTGCCAGGCCTATCCGGGAGCGGGGTAAAAGAACGCCTGATCTAGTTTATGCGTTGTTTTGCACTTATTTATAAAATTTGTACATACGTCAGGAAGTAGAAGCACGTCACATGTCAAATAAACATCGCTATATTGACCTAAAGTTTGAATTTGACATTTTTGCCAAACGTTTCAAAAATCCGCATAAACATTATCTGAAATATGTGATTGCCTCATCTTACTGTAAAATCTCGGAAGACTAGTTTCGTCAAATTTAGCCCACCCTTCTTTAATTAATAGCTGCAGCTGCTCATTATTCAAATTGCTCAGCGTGCTACGTAAAATTTTGAAATCGTTAAACGATAAATAGGATGATCATTTATCTAGGGACTCGTTCATGAAGCGATATGAATCTACAAATCTAAATTTAACTGCTGTATTTAACATATCTTTAGTGAATGAAATGTAGCATTCTTTAGTTTTAGGTAGTAATGTAGTTTCCGGGGATGACTTGAACAATATTTTTTATTATGAAATGAGAGTGATAACCTGAAAAGTTATGGAAAAAACCGGGATTATTCGCTAGGACTTACACCGCACATTGCATCTTTGCTGGGTTCTACTTCTAAACCGACAGATGAAAAGACAGTGGTCTCGCACTTTAACATCGCGTTCTAAGAATGGAGACTCGCAAATATGACAATGTGTGGATGCATTAAATTCCAACATTTGCATATCGCTTAACGTTCCCATCCGGATCGGATTATCAAAGTACTGCTGCAGATTATTCGCAATATCCGTCAGCTCATTGGTAAACCAATTAATACACTCCTCACCCTTCTGCAGACGAAATTTTAATAAGTAATCAAACGTGCACTAAACACTCCAAGTCGCAATATATAGTAAATGGCGCAGTCTGCTAAAACTCAAGGTTCTTAAAATAAACATGCGATCCGCGCTTAGGCATCTCTATCCAACACTTAACTTACAATATAATTCATGGTTACTAAGCTTAATTTCTGAAATAAAATAGTGTAAGCATCTATCGCATATATATAATTTTTTGCAATTCTTCGTTAACTAATCTGGACGAATTTTTGACCCAGCAGAAATGAAATTTCGCTATTTCACTATCATCTTCATTGGCTCTTCTATAGCTACAAATTAACATGCTGCTGCTTCTTATAATCACATGAATATATTGGCACTGTGATATATGTAATTACATCTTTACTAATAAGAGTATAAACGTTTAAGGATATATTTTGATTTTGCTTTAAAAATTTAGCGATTTGGTTTAAATGTGGGAAAATGTATATCTTCAAAATTTAAAATTTGAACATAGTAGGGACAGAATGATATGCGATCATTGTGGAAGGTAGCGAGGAATAAGGCCAATGCTAAAGCCCAGCCGAAACAGGCTTCATCATTATTCTTTACATTAACAATGCATTTCTTATTTTTTATTTCTTGTTTATTTGAGATTTTAATAATAATGTAAATATAACAAGTTACAGATTATAATTAAAATAGAACAAGTGTATATATGTATGTAGTGTGCAGTTTGAGGATCCTCTCCACCTTCAGCACTTGGATGTGGATTGTTGTTGGTTGTAGTTCTTCTGTGAGGCCAGTTGACACCATGTGGCTCTTGATGCCCAGGTTGATCTCTAAGAGAAAGAAACAGGTATTAGTAAGACTCATAATAAGTCATACTGTAGCAACAGGGTTACTACAGTGCGGTTGTCGGGTTAGTATTCCAAAACGTGAATCGCTGTTGGAGAGGTGGCAATGTTAGACAGTATACTTAACCTTGGGCATCAATCTTCGTGTCGGACCGTTGTATGATTACTCAAAAAGGGCAACCACCTCCTGACCGTGCGTGTGGATTACTCCCCACAGATCATTTGCAGTTTTCGCTTGAGCGAGTGCCGCTGCCACGTTTCGGATGACAGGTAGGCCCTTCTCCATATTGAGACCTCCGAGAAGGCCCAATATGGCGTCAAACTCTAAGACGGGTTGAGTTGACGGGGTATCAAAAGCGGCGATAGCCGCTTTCTCAACTGTGCCTGCCGTTGCTCGGGCGTAGCTGACGCCGGTCCGAGTTGAAGAAGACGCTGCTGTCGGCGGTGTCCTCTTTTGTCTGTGTGGTCCTTCCGCCTTCCATTGTGGAGGCCGAGGAAACTCAGGGCATCCCCTATAGCTGACGGGGTAGCATCCGCCACAGTTACGACACTGCCTGGTCTGTGCGGGCAATGAATGATCCTTCAGCTGGTTTTCTTAGCTGCTGCTGGAGTATTTTATAACGTTCCAATTTATCGAATACAGACGCGAAATGGCGCTTATCGCTAATGGTGCATGCTGTTTCACCAATGGATGTTTTAATTAGGGTTGGCATCGATGTTAGTAAATTTTCAGATTTTAGCAGCATCGTGAGCACTGTAGTGTTTATAGAAATGCTCAACAATTTTTAAAGTTAGTTCGACGTTTTCCATTAAAGCCATTTCTAAAAAATGTATTATTAAGAATGGGTTTATTATAAAATCATAAAACATACCCGAGCATGTAGCGAATAAACTATAACAGCAAATAGTATATCATAAATGAAACATGCAATCAATTAAGCCTAAAATTTATTGATGAAATTAATGATTCAGGCATAAATATGATCTTACCTTTAACGGATACGTAAGTTTTTATATGAAATATTAAATGAAGCAGACGTCGCTTTAGAGGTAATTTACGAGTGCAATTACTTATTTCATTACACTTTATGAGTTGTTTTGTTAATTATAAATATATTCCTATTTCTTATGAATTATGCAAATTTTTTAGCGAAAATGTTGAAATCAGAAATTATTTATTTACATCATACCGAATGTCTCTTTACTACTACTAGACATTACTTCAATATTAATAAATATTGCTGTATTGATTTTTTAATTTTAATTTCTTGCATCCGGTCGCGCCGCGACGTCACGACGATGAATTTGGCATGTCCCTCTTTACTGTTTTAGTTTCACAATTGTTTTACTAATAAATGCATTCACAATATTTTAATATTGGTGAATATGCTATATTGATTTTCTAATTCTAATTTCCAACCGCGTCGCTGACGTCACAACGGGATCTCATTTAGAGATAATGGTTTCTACAGTATATACCTAATATACGTCTGTAGCGAGGAGGTAACGACTAAGTTTACCATGGCAACTTTCCGAAGTTTGAACCTCGCACAGCGCAAACAGGGTTTTTACTTTCACCGGAAGTAGACGCATCAACGTCTTCCTCGCCAAGAAGCAGCCGTGAAGAACCTGAAAAAGCCAGCTTCCGCATTAAAGAACGCTCGAAGAAGCAGCTTCCGCATCAACAATGCCAACATGGGCCTTTACGCACGCGTAACGCAACATCCCACCTCTACGAGATGCCCCTTGCTCACTCCTAGAAGGCCTAGGAGGCCAATCCTTGCATCCTATTGATGTGACGTCAAGGCTACTTCCGGGGGACGGAGCATAACTGCTCCCTCACGTATCTCATTGGTCCAACCTCACCATAAACTTCCGGAGGGGACGGTACTTAACTACTCGTCCACGTCGCTGGTTGGTTTGACGCCACTTCCTGGTCTAAAACATACGAAGCTATACTGCTCGTTTGTGTACCATAGGCAATACAGATTCACCAAATTAAGGAGTTTTCATCGCAATAACGACTTGTACACCACTGATGATACACAGTTACAGAAACGAGGCGTTTTTAATCGTAATAAGGACGTTTGTGTAACACCGGTAGCACACGCTTATCGAAATAAGATCTTTTTATCACAGCTTCACTCGTGGTAAAATGTTACATGATGTCTCGTGAAAAATCGTACAAGGTGTTTAAACTTTCAGAAGAGATTAGTTTACGTGAATAAATTATATTTTCATACAGAATGGCTGAATAAAACTAAGCTTTATTCTCATCTTGAAGAAAACTTGAAACTTGCTCTCAGTAGCGCGTCTTATCGTTTAATAAGGGCATGGTTTCAGCTAAGGATGTTAGGCAAAAGATTGGCAATTATTTAAATAGTAGGAGCAGCGGGGACTCTGACAAAGAAAAATCTTAACGCTTTTTTCATCGAGAGCAGAGAGGATAAACTTGATTATTTGATTATTCTGCAATTTAAGCGAAATTTGTCAATTATAAAATAATTAATCAGAAAAAAATTGTGAACTTTCGACTCTTTAATTTTTACTTTTATCCTGTCCCGGTGTGTAATAATATGCCTAAAGGACGCCGATTTTGTTGATGGCGTCGGCTCGTATTCCTAGGTGTCGGTCGGATTGGTGGTGGCATTACCAAGGTGGATGGTGGCTAAGTATTGACATGTATCGACTTGTCGACGAGCGTGACGTCCTCTAACCGGTTTTTTCGGTCTTTTCTACCGAGCACGGCTATTCTGGAGTTGTCGGTAATCGGGTAGATCCCACCAGTTGGGCGATCTCGACGGCGTTAGCGCAGGTGGGCTGCCGGTTCACGTACCGATCGAGGCTCAAACACACTGGGCGGTAGAAAGGAAAGGCGTCGAGCAAGTGTTCAGTTTAAGGTTGTTGGTAAGTTTCTGGTCGCCAGGAAAAGACGCGATGTTGACAGCGTCATTTGGTTGACGTTGCAAATGGTGCCATATTAAAAGTAGGATTTGTGCAGGAATCAACTGTTCTTATATGAGGTTGGGAACACGGGAATTGCACGGATACTAATTCTTCTTGCTATTCATTGGGAGATAATCCAAGTCAAGTCGAATGTTACTGAACTGACCTAGTGGACGTTGGACGTACATCTGAAAGTACTATAACTAATCCGTGTTCTATCACGACAAAAACAGACCAAAATGGGCGCACCCAGAATACAGGAGAAACCGACATAAGAGAAGGATGGATATACAACCTAAACAAGGAAAAACTAACAGAAAAAGTCCCGCAAATTTAAATTAAAGACCAGCGGAAGGGTTGAAATACTTAACGTACCGGAGTTATGGAATAAATTTAAAAATAAGTCCTGAAATAGTATGTGCTACATTGTACTTCCAATATGTAACTTACATTAAATCTGCCGATCTTGCTGGGCAACAAACGGATGCTTTATAGTGATTAGGTAGATATATATATATATATATATATATATATATATATATATATATATATATATATATATATATAATTTTCACTCTCATTGCCACTCTTCACTCTTGCGTAGGTCTCAATTGTTTTTGGTCGATATTAGTTTCTGTTAGGTACCTACTAAAATTATCTAATAATTTTAAATCAAAATGCAGTAATATTATTTTCATTATTTCAATACACTTTTAAAGAAAATACATTTTGTGCCACTGTACAATGCATATATTTAAACATAAATAAGTAAATAAAAATAGTGCCGTCTAATGACTAGAAAAAATAGGCTTATATATGTATCCATTTCTTAAAACTTTTGTTATTTTATTACTAGCTAGTATACACTTATATAAATCATTTCTTGTTAACACAAATACCATGTATTGCGGTATTGCTATAAAATAAACCTAGTAGTTCTCTAAAGAATAGAAATAAGTTAGGGGGGAAACTTTTATGTTATTATAATATTATAGAATTATGCATCATCAACACTGCGGCGTCTTCGTCCAGGTCCACCAGCAAAGTTTGCAGCAGCCAATCCCATAAGATGTTTAGCTGCCTGGGAACCAGAATAACCACGACCGAGTCCTAAATCTATTCCCCGTTTGGTACTGCAAAGAAAAAGAGAATTAACACTCAATGTTATACAGCACAATAGTGGTTTTTCAATATTTATGATGTATGATGTTAGATTAGGAGCGTACTGGAGTTTCTGCCGTTTTTTACTGTTTTATATCCACCAAGCC